>OZ010572.1:99146346-99356346 GCA_963932145.1 Acanthosepion lycidas
TGGATCCTTGCTGATGAAATATGCATTACATATATACAAACTGTTTGTGACCTGCTCTTTGCATAGGATTGTGCACTTGTATCCCACACCCTTGAGGATATGCAATGGATCATTAACAAAAGCCCTTATGCATCAAAAGCTTTCAGTTTGACCATCAGCATAAAAAAATGGAAATTGTCTATCAGCCTATCTGTAACCATCCCTCAGCTCTTGATTCCACTGTTTCTTCTTCCACCTATCTTGGCTCCATTGTATCCAAAGATGCTAAAAGGAACAAAGAAATTGAGTGCAGGATTAGAAAGGCTAATTCTGCCTTCTGTAAGCTTTATCACAGACTTTGGAATACCCGTGATTTTTCATTAAAGGTGAAAACTGATGTATACAAGTCAGTAGTACTGATATCCCTACTCTGTGGTGAAGAATCTTGGACTCTGTACTGAGGACACATCAATCAACTTGATGACTTCCACATACATTGTCTATGTATATCTGCAACAGAAAATTTGGTGATCACATAAGAAACTGAAGTTCTGACTAAATAAAACATGACAGGTATTGAAGCCAACTCAGGTGGGCAGGTCATCATTCTCATATGAGTAATAGCAGGCTTCTACTTCTCTTTGGCCTGCTTCTCACAAGCAGGTCAGTGAGAAGGCCACTCTTACAAATCTGAAGCAATGCAACATCCACTTTTCTTCCTGGTAAAATAAAGTGCCAGAGTGAAGGAGCTGGCACCTGTTCTGCTTCTCATCTATACAAAGATTTGAGCAAGACTGACTTGACCATCAGGATCAACTGCATGCAAATATTAAAGAAAGTTGATGCATGTAGTCTTCTCAATAATAGCCTTATCTGCTAATGTGACTTTATCGCATGCAGTAAAGCAGGACATGTGGCAATTGATCCTCAGCCACTCAAGCAAAATGACTCAACTATATGTTCCATCTGTCTAAAAGTTAGCAAAACACCTGTAGGTGTTGGGAGACACATAAAAAAAATAAAATTTTATTTTACAGAGCCTACATTTATTGTCCGCAATGAGAGAAGTAATAGATTTTTATTTATTAATTTGACAGATTTGATTACTTAAATGTTATTTTAGCAGATACAAATATTTCAGTAAATGCTCCATTTTTTTATTAAACAGTATATTTATTTATTTTGATTATAGAAAATATCTGCTCTCCAGCAGGATTCAAATCTGCCTCCCAACTTGGCAGGAGAAACTATCATTAGATCTAATATGATTTCTTTAATAAGATTTCTTAGGATATGAACCTGAGCAGTTTCAAGTGTCTGAGAAGAATTTGCATTTATAAGGCACTATTCAACTTTGTTTGATCCATGACACACTCTGTTGCCAAGTTGACCTGAAGCAAATTAGATCTAATGACAGTCTCTCCTTCCAAGTGGGCACAGATTTGAATCCTTCCAGAGTGCACATATTTTATTTTAATCAAATTTCTTAGTCAGGTTACTAGATGAAAATAAATAGATATACAGTTTAATAAATAAACAGAGCATCTATGCAAATATGGGTATCTAATAAAAATAACAACCAACTACAGAATAACCAATAATAAATAAGAAAGTTAACTAATAACGCTACAAATAGCCAAAAAAACTGCATTTGGACTGACAATTATTCCCATTCAATAGCCATTAGAATAATTTGAAACTATTACCAGCTACAAAAATAACCATAAGAATAATACAAACTGCCCACAATGAAATACAATAGACTACCCACAATGCATCACTGACCTGTATGTATAAACAGCCAAGCAAAAACATAATGCACATGGCCTGATGATTGCATTTAGCAGGAAACAGACTGCCATGTCTAGTTTTTGACTTCAATGCTCACTCTTATATTTACATGAACTCTATCCCTGATACTGAGCACATATATATACCATAACTTAAAACTATATTTTATCATATATATATATATATATATATATATATATATATATATATATATATATATTACAAGTGTATGCCTGTAAATTTCTTCAGTAATATATTTTGTTCTGAAAGTTCTTATTTGTTTAGTGATGGAGAATCTAATAAAACAGAAAAAGGCATTTTATGTATAATTTTGTTTACATGCCTTATTGAGTTAAAAAGTTTCATTTTCAATATCACATTAGAGTTTGAGCCATTGTGCTGTCTATATGTTTTTTTGTTTTGTTTTTTTCGGCAAGGATGTGACTTAATCTTGTTAAATATCACCAGAGTAAATCAAAAGATCAAGAAAAAGTTTTCTTTTCCTTTTCCTTTTGACATTTCCCTACTCAACACAGTCTATCACATTTCTGAAAATTCAATATTACTCTTTTCTTGGTGATTAACTTAAATTGAGAAAAAGTGTTTTAGGAAATGTAGATGTATCTTTTATGGATTTAAAAATTCTTTAGTTTTATTATCTTCCAAGAATTTTTTCATCATTCATATTATTGTTTTTCTTCTTTTTTTTAAAAAAAAACTTTATCTCTTTTCTCTTTGTTAATCAGATTCAGTTGTTAAGAGCTGTGCATCTTACCAACATTTACAAAGATCAGGACCTAGACAATGAATACTTAAAGTGATACAATTATTCCAAAGATTTCACACACTGGGCAAGAATGCAAATAGTCTGTTAATAGTTGTTTACAGTATTTTTAACTGTTTTATTTTCCTAAATTTCCAATTGAGCACTTTGAAAATATTGCTTAGCAGGAATGAGAGAACCTATTTTTTCTGAGGAAAAGTCATGGTAAAGTCCAGCAGGAAATCTTCAGATGCCAGCATGCCAATGACCTTCCTAAATTAATGTCTGTCAGCCTCACTGCCTCATCTTTAATGATGAATTGATTTATTGAGAATAGCAAGAGGTGGGAAAAACACTGTACCTCTTTGTAAAGGAAGTAAAAAATGAGGTGGAAAAAAGTCAGTGTATTTTATGGAATCAAAAGCAAAGAACAGATATGGTAAATATCATTGTGCTTTCTAGAAGAAGACAAAAAAAGAGTGGTGGAATAAAAATCAGTGTGATTTCTGGAAGAGGAAGTGAAAACGGAGATGGAAGAATATTGGTGTGATTTCTGGAAGAGTAAGAACAGATGGAAAATATCATTATGCCTTCTTGACAAGGAAGAAATATCAGAAATGCCAAAACTCTGTATGCCTTCTGGAAGAGGAAGGAAAAAACAGAATAGGATAAAGATCAGTGTGATTTCTGGAAGGGGAAGTAAAAGCATAAATTGAGAAAAAATCAGTGTGCCTTCTAGAAAAGGAGTAAAAAACAGGAATGGAAGGAAGTTAGTGTGCCTTCTTGAAGAAGAAGAAGAAGAAGAAGAGGAGGAGGAGGAGGAGGAGGAGAAGAAGAAGAAGAAGAAGAAGAAGAAGAAGAAGAAGAAGAAGAGAAGGGGGAGGAGAAGAAGAAGAAGAAGAAGAAATTGGAAATCTCAGTGTGCCTTCTGGAAGAGGAAGAAAAAAGAGAAGTGGAATAAAAATCAGTCATCTAGAAGAAAGAAATAAAATCTTGACCCAGTCAATTCATTATAGATCAGCAGAGTATATTTACATTTCAATGCGTCTCTCTCTTGCTTCATTTAACAGCTTTCCATTCAGGTTGATTGGTGCCGATAAATATGATATCTTATTGACATAATTTAATGGTGTATTGTAAGCTTACATTAATTAATTTTTTTCTCTAAAGATTTTTTCCTTTTTGATTCTATACACAAAAGGAAGTTTTTATTCTTTTCAGAAGACATCCAGGAATTTAAAATACAGAAGATGGACGAAATTTAGGAAATAGGAATACTAAATTTGAAATAAATTGATATAGCTACTGGAATGAATGCCTGGAGTTATCTTTCATCCAAAAAATAAAAATAAAACTTTCTCCTACTTTTTGAATTAAATTACATTAGTAAAAATAAATAAAGATCTCCTATCCATTAAATGAAGCATCATTGAATTTTAATTTTTGACTCATCTTTCTTTTGAATTGTTCTTTGTCTACACTAGTAGTATCAGATGTAATAGTCTACAAACAAATGATGAAGTGTAGTCAATTCTTAATTTTAAACTAGTATTTGCTTCATCCTATTTTTGTTGCTTCTTTCTAACTAATACAGAAGTAATACTTTTACAAATTTTTTAGATGAAGTATTCTTCATTCTTAATTTTTAAATACTATTTGTTTTATAATATTTTTGTTATCTTTCCAGCTATTAATATCAGACGTAATAGTTTGCAAATTTCTTAGATAAATATTGGCAATTCATAATTTTTAACTAGAATTTATTTCGATCATGTTTTTTGCTTCTTTTTAGCTAGTAGTATCAGATATAATAGTTTCCAATTTTCTCAGATGAAGCATTGTTGATTCTTTATTTTAACTACAATTTCAACTTTTTTATTGTAACACTGAAGTTGTTATTCCAAACAAATAGCATGGATCAAAAATAAAGACTAATGTAGTGTGTGTCTCACTCCAGATCATTTTGCACTCAGGGCATGGTTCACCTGAGATGAACTCCTGGCTACCAAGAGATTCATGTGATCAGTGCAAATACACCTTTATTATTTCCACTTTGTGTGAGTATGAGTCATATTACAAACTAGCAACATGGCCCAGTGTTGACCGTGCTTGATTCAAAAATCGTACGACTCATACAGCAATCGCTATCACTTGACTTAAAATATTTTTGCCCTTCCTTGCCTTTAAAGGAGTGCCCTTTGCCATGCTGATGTTGCTACATGCCTTACTTCTTGCCTATCTCACACTGCGAATTTTTTCTAAGCTCTATACTAAACATTAAATCTGTTACAAAAAAAGAACTAAACAAAATGAACACAAAACAATCAGCTTTAAAAAAGGACTTATAACTGGAAAAACCGAATGAAAAAAGAATGCTAAGAACAAATACTTTTTCACATCCAACCCAGTTCTGCAGAATCAGAATCAACACTGAGTTTAAGCAAGCGAATGAGCCAATTGGAGTAAAGTGCTATGCAGATTTAAATTTTTCCCACTTGTGACGAATACAGCTATCGATTTTTTTGCATGCTAGCATGCTAGTTAACATTCATGTCAGTCAGCTGTTGGCTCTCATGCTGGCCAATAGAATCTTCCTGCCTATTTGTGGCAGCCAGCCATAGGTTCTCACTCTGGCCAGTAAAAAATGGCTGCAAACTACATGAAAACTGCCATAGAAGCATGAAAAAATTAATTATTTCCACTATTGATGTGAGTTGGGAAATGCAAAGTTGGTCTTGGCCTTCCCACTAACTTGGAGCATGTGCATGTAAATTTTGGTGCAAATCTGCCGAAAATTGCGGCTATGCATTCGTTACACACACACACACACACACATCCTGCCTTTTATAGATAGAGATATATAAACACCCACCCCAGAGAGGAAAAGAGTAGTTTCCCTCTCAGATACCACAATCCAGAAAGTAAGGTCCACATTTTGGACACTAATTGATGAAGTGTTGGAATGAAATAAAATTTAATGTTAACTATGAGAGATTAATTCCCATTTTTTTCATTATTTTTTTTAATCATTTCACTTCCAAGTGAGGCAATAAAGCCACTAAGACACAAGAGTGAAAATATGACAAAAAACTATTAAGGAGAGAGAACAATAAAAGAACAAGAATTAAGCAGTCAGAAGATAACAATTGACATTGCATTCAAATGCTTGAAAATCCAAGTTGACTGGGAAGCAAGAAGCCAGAGAGTTCCACAAGTGAGATTTGCAATAAAAGAAACTATTAGCATAGAATTTATGGTTACATCTAAACATTTCAATTGTAAAATTAAGAAATCTTGCTGCCAATCTAGTACAACATTTAAATTCATAAAGTCTAGATGCCATAGAAGAAAGTTCATCAGAACAATTACCATCAAAGTATTTGTAGAAAAGGCACAGGAAAGTGACTGAAGTCATAGAGGAAAGTGATATATATTTTGATAAAATAAAAAAAAATGTGGCACAAGGCCAAAAGTGGGGATAGGAGAAGGCTAGTCTTTACACTGTCTTATCTTGAACTTAGCTACTATTACTGACCCAAACATACCACAGTATTTCTTACACCAAAACAACACATTTTTACTTACCATTTTTACTACAGCCACCATATTACCTTAAAGTATCTATGTAGTCCTAACTAGTTCCCATATGTACAATTTGTCTGGTGGGGAGGGGATAAAAATAACAACATTTAAAAATGAAACCCTGATGAATATTTACAAATATACATAGAGGAAAGTTCAAGCCTGTCTTCCATCATAATACCTTTACTGGCTTTACTATAAAAACTTTTCCAGAAAATAACACTCAAATAAGCCATAGAGCTATGAGCTATGACAGAATTTTCTTTTTCTGCTTTATCAAGAAGAAACATTATTAATAACATCATTCTTCATGAGCCATTGTATATGTCATAAATGACTATAACCCTTTTAGGAGAAAAATGCTCCTACTTAAATTTAACAACTATTTAAACGACAAAAATTGAACGAAACTTTCTCAAAGGTTTAAAAAAAAGAAATTATGAAACAAGCTTCTTCAAATTTCTAACTGAATAAATAGCATAAAATCTGTGATAAAAAAATTCTTATTTCTAGCATGTTTGGATTTTAAAATATTAAAAAATAATTCTTTTTATTACTTCAATTTACTACTTGTTTTACTATTTGGGATGTGTGGGTGGTGGAATGTAAAGCAGCTTCAGACAGGAAATCTGTGAATTCCAATCAAGTTTTGCACAAGTAGCCTGAGAAAAGATATGACTGCAACTCTTCTTCCCCAGCTCTGGCTTAAATAGTAAAGCAGGATGGGCTCTTAAACCTTCATTGGTAACTTCAGTAGGACAGCTCTGAATTCAAAACCATATATAGCCAAGGTGAAGTACATACTATGAAGTCAACAAATGGATCATGGAGGTCAATAACATGTAATATGCATTGGTAGCCTGCAGTATTTAATGTTGGGATGTTATTATAGAAACTATTCAATTTAGAATGGATGTAAAACCAATGAGATTTAAATAGCAGAGGTGAATTTCCATCCTTTTGATAGGTTTCAATGGCTTCTATAGTTTTATGAAAACAATAAAACTATTTGTAGAAAAAAATTAATGTCTTTAAGAAATGATTGCTATCAAAGATATTTTTTACTTGTTGGAAAAGCTTTTAGAAAGTAAAAAAGAATAGCTTAAAATTACATTTTTTCAATCCTTTTTGCAGAAATGTTCAACAAGTTTGATATTTTGGGCAATATTTGGATAAAGTCAATCTATTGTTCTTGGAGAAAGTATAGCTACCGATACAAATGAATTTCAATACTAGTTGAGCTATTTGTTTAATACTTTATAGTAAGATTTGAATAGAAATGATTATTTCAATTTAGCATTTATTTATTTCTGCGATAAATATCTATTCACATACAATGGCCCATGAGCATATCAGATATGATTTTCTGCTTCAGCAAGGAGAAGCATCATTATTAACACTTGTCTTCAGGACAGCTTGTATAGATTTGTTGTGATCTGTCTACACAAGTTTTTATTGTTATTTGGGTGTCAGGATTCCAAACATTTATCAACAATACATCTTTTAAATGAAATATAAAAAAAGTTATTCACTGAAGAAAAAGTAGAAGCAGAATGTTTGTTGAAATAATATTTATATATTCTTTTCAGAAATATACGATAACAATAAGATGTTCAATTTTCCTTGCAGTGAAGTTTGTTTTATAAAGTAATTAAGTGTTTGTAGTGTGGTATGAAATGTGTAGATGGGCTTACTTTATGATGGTCAGCATAATGTTTTTGTGAGTTTTTAGACAAAAGATTAGTAGGCAGCTGCTGGCTAATCCCTTCTATTGCATGTGTAGACAAGGCCTTACTAGGTAGCTGCTGCTCATGTCTTCCATTGTGTGCATGTGTGTGGGTGCATGTGTGTGGGTGCATGTGTGTGGGTGCATGTGTGTAAATTAAACTGGCCTCCCAAATTAGTATGAATCTTGAGAAGCAGTAGATGTCTATTTTTATATCCATAAGAGAGATTTGAAATCTAATTTCACATAGAGGTTTGAACTTTTTGAATACAAGGTTTTCATTGCTTAGAAAATAATTTCACACAGGCTTGGGAAAATTTTTTTTCTAGAATTTACGGGAATGGTGAAGGGAGTTATTATTGTTATTTTTTAAATGATCCAAAAATAACATGATAGGTCTACATTCACAATGTATTTCAGCAGTATTTGCCCAAATAATTATTGTTTACCTTCTGATGGGATTTTATTGGTTGAAAAATATATATATTTATTCCTATAAATTAAAAAATGTATATAAGCCTTTATAAAGAAAATGTTCCTCAATAAATCTAACAACTGGTCTAGATATTCCAAAGAAATTACCAGCAATAAATATAAACCTGCACAAGATGTAACTCAAGTGTCAAAAATGAAATATAAAGATAACCAAAAATATATGATTCTTTTATTTTCAAATGCACTGAAAAGATTCCTGATAAACATCTACTGCAAGGAAAGTTGTGCCACTGTATTGTGCTAGAAAACTTTTCTTGTTAGAATCCATCTTGCACATTTACAAATCTACCATTCATCCGTGTATTGAATACTGCTGCCATATTTGATCTGGCGCTCCTGCTAATTATTTTATGGTTCTTGACAAAATCCAAAGAAGGATCTGCAATATAATAGATCCTGTCTTGGCATCATGACTTTCATCACTTTCTCACTGAATCAGTATGGCTTTCCTCTGTCTTTTCTACAAATATTTTCATGGCAACTGACAATCATTTTTCCCTGGTGTCCCAACTACATGAATTTAAGCGTGCTACTAGGTTGGAAACTAGGTCCCACGCTTTTACTGTTGAAATAGCTAGATGCATTGTCTGTTCTTCATCTGTAATGAAATTGTTCAGCATTCACTGTCATATATTGATATTTAAATGTCTTAGAAAAAGATCAGTGGAGGTCCCTAGATGTCAATTTTAGATTTCAACCCCAAAAAGGAACTTAAAGGGCTAAAAAAATATTTCTTATTTTTTGTTTGCAAAACTTTGTGTAACCCTGAAAAACATTTTCAAAAATATCTATGTTCATATAACTTAGTATGTGTGTGTGTTGTTCTATATGCAGGCATTATGGGCCCGAAAAGAAAATCCCAGGGACACTGCCTGAATAACTGTAAGATTTCAAATAATAATATAGGGTGTGAGAGATTGACCACAGATGTCATTTGAAATCAGGAGAGGTTATGATTGAGTAGAAACATACATTATCAACTGAACTAAGCAAAGTACAAAAATACTTCTTGACTCCAACATTTGTGGTGTGGATGAGGTGAGATCTTACCTTTGAGGCCACTGGCAGTCTTTCTCGCAAAAATTAATCACCAGTGACCTTAAAAGACAGATCTAACCTCATCTGTCCCCACCATTTTCAAAGTCAAGTATCATTTTTGTATTTTCTCTCAATTGTACCATTTGGTTAGTAATGACTGTTTTGGGGGGGAGTTTCATTTGTTAATAGCCTTATTGAAATAGAAAAAGATTAGTTCTTACTTGTGGTTATCCATGCAAAAAATTGGGTGTCTGGGACTTTTAATTTGACCATGATATCCACACACACACACACATTGTTATAGTAATATAGATTTCCAGGGATTCACTAAATTTACAGAAACTATATATAAGAATTTTATTTAAAATTAACTAATCTCTTTTTCCCCTCTTTTTCTTTTTCTTCTATATGCTGTATCTCTTCATTTCATGGCTCTCTCCAACTTTTTATCCTTTTTAGGTCCAGGCAATTTGTGTCGCTTACTATCTCTCCCATTCCCTATTCTGTTATCTATTTACACAAACTCATTAGGTAGACTCATTGTTTTCCTCTGCTCTAATTGCTTCCAGTATATTCTGTATGTGTCAAATTCGCCAAGCCCTCTTTCCTGGGACACATTATTATGTGTCCCAGAAATTTCAATTGTTTTTTTATGATTCTGAGTACAAATATCGTTTTTTCTTTTCATTGCTCACATGTTCAGTCAATGATATTCTCAGTATTCTTCTGTTGAAACATATCTTTGTTGTCATCACCTGTAAGGAAATTGCTCAGCCTTCAATGCTGTATTGGAGGCTTGATATTACATAGCAGTTCAGCACTTTTTTCTTTGTTTCTAATGATTTTTTCTTTCTTAATTATTTGTTTAGGTTTTGGAAGGCATCTTTCACTATGCTGCTATCTTTCCCAAGGATGCAAGGTAATTCACAAAAAATAAGGAATAAGAATCTCTGGCGAGTAATGGTTGTCTATGTCCTGGAGGGACATAGCTTTAAAAAAAACAAACAGTTGGGTGAATACTAAAAACTGTCCTTATTTTAATGTTGTTTTGGAATATGTCATTTGTCTGTTTTAAAAGAAATGAAATCAGCTCACCAGGTGAATACTTGAAAGAACTAACCACTGTGGCTGATATTTAGATGAGTGAATGTTAAAATATATTTAAATATATGTTTCCTGTAATTGTTCCAGACAGAGCTTAGAATCATAATAGCATGTCTAATAAACCAAAGAAAGGGTGTAGGTGATACTTGGGACAACTTTGGCTATGACAACCCTTCTACTCATCTCAACGTGGTGGGTGGCAATACGAATGGATGGAACAGGAACTACATGACAGACATGTCCGTCTCCAGCCAAGGGCAGACCAGAACTCTCTCCTCTGATCCCAAGCATGACTATTAATATAGATCAGCAACCGGATATACCCTATTTCTGGTTTTGTTGCCATTTGATTTCCATAAAAACTCATCCGCTCCATTTCTTCTTTATTACCATTTGGTCAAAATGGGTGCCACTTAGAAAACCAAAAAGAACCATCTGCTGGACATCAAACTAAAATACTTTAGAAGGCAACAGGAAACCACTCCACTGTCTTTTCCAAGAAGGCATGACAATTTTCAGATAATAAAGAAAATAAATCTGTTAAGAGCCATGATCAATTACACCCTGAAGAGACATAACATTATTTTAAACTTCTTCATATATCTAATATTATAAGAAACATCTGAACGACTTTTAGGAAGAATTGAAATAAAAGCACATCCTGTATATTATTAATATTGTCATCACTTGTTGGAATTACACATCCGGCTTGTTAAGAAAGTCATATACCTTTATTTTTTAAGTAATGTTTTCTGCCATTCTATGATAGTGTTTTGTTTCAATTTACATTCATTCCTATCTTCTCCTCCTCCTCCTCCTTCTCCTCAACATCTGCTTTGAATTTATTTCCAACTCAATTTCCTTATTAATCTTAAACTTTTTTCTCACAATTAAGTTGACCATTTTTTTAACCATTGTATTCAAGAAATGTCTAACAGCTGATATTATGATGAATTACTAAATATATAAATATAACTAACTTTTTATAAATTTATTGTTGATTTTCTATAAAGTCGAGGCAGTCTACAAACAGATATATTTTTCAAGAAATGGAGATTATGATATTATTTAGTGGCTTTGATTTTCCATATATTTAAGAACTTTAAATTCAGTGGTATGTGCACACATATATGTGCATACATGCACACACATGCACACAGACACACATGCACATATATGTATGTATGTATGTATGTATGTATATTGCACATGCATATTTATATGACAGCATACTGGAAAGTTTTTGATCCAACCACTTCCCAAAATTTGACCAAATGATCATCCATTTTTTTTCAGGGACAGGTTCTTTGATCAGAACTTTTTCCTCAATCTCTTGTGTGTAGGGGTGTGTCCTTGTGTGAGTATATATATATATATATATATATATATATATATATATATATATATATTGTCTGATGATCACAAGGGCATGAAACCAAAGGTCACAAACTCACATAAATACAACTAAGTATATATATATATATATATATATATATATATATATATATATGTAAGTATGGATAGCAACTAAATAATGAGATATTAACAACTGTATATGCGCATTATAGTGTGCATATACAGGTAATCAAATAAGTATTTATTTAATTTATGGGGTAAACAAAAGAGTGCTCACTGAAGTTTGACAGAGCTATAAAGTATATTAATAAATGCAATATACTTATGCTTATCATGCATCTCAGAGTTTCATAGTTTCCCAATTCATCAGGCACAAATGGTAAATAAACCACTTAATACAGTTGTTTTTTAAAAATACTGGGTCTCATGGCAGGAACACTAAATTGTATACAAATTCAAAGTTAATATAAACTTAATATACTATTGGGGTATAAATTCAAAGTATAGAGTGTTAGTAGGGAGATATGGGGGAAAAAATGGTGCTTACTTTAACCTTATATGGTACATGTTTTGCCATTGGGGGGGGGGGCGAAGAAAGAAAAAGGCATACACTGATAGTTGTGTATTGTGTGAAATGGTGTAATATAAAAGGTTTTAGTTAAGAATTGTAAAGCATAAGGAATAATCAATATGCTTATGAAGTGGCAGGTGGGCACAGTAAATATACATATGTAAGTAATCTCTATGTTTAAAAAGAGTAACATTGTGCTGTATATATATATATATATATATATATATATATATATAGTGACACGCATAAGTATTGGATACTTGATAAAAAAAAATGGATTCAACCATGAGTTTTTAATTTTCCTTCCACATACAACTAAAACAACTTTACGAGATATTACTTACCAAATATCAGGCAAAATGGGAAACATAAACTAGAGTTATAACAGAAAATAACATGTATCCAATACTTATACGTGTCACTGTATATATATATATATATATACAGATAGATATATATATATAGGGCTAACATTTAATATTAGAATGTAAGTTAAAAATAAAATGTGTAGATAGACAAATGAGATCTGAAAGTAAGAAAAAGGAAAAATAAAAGAAAAAAATCAAAAATTAAAGAATGTCATGTTATCCATTGCATTATCAATAGACGGTGTAAGGGTGTAAGGGAAGTAATCAATGGGTAACAAAAAATATAAGGTACAGGTATTAAAACAGAAGATGACAGGTAAATTGATCTAACCAGAATGAAAATACTTCAGAAGAGAGCTTTTCCTATGAATGCATGCTATCATAAATTTGTTTCATTTGTTCAGTAGGTTGGTGTTATTAATGTGCTTGACTTTATTAGACAAATTGTTGTAACTCTTTTACTTCCAATCTCCTGCCTTCCCTACCTTCCTTGCTATATTAACTTGTTCAGACCTTTTAAGGAAAAATTGTTTCTAGGTCATTCTATTTATTTATTTTTACTATTGACTCATCATTTATTTCTTCCTTCTTTTCTTTTTTTCTTTCACACACAATCCCCCTCCCACCTTTCTTGCTCTCTCTCTCTTTCTTCCCTTAATTTAAAAAAAATTTATATTTGCAATTTTTTATTTTTTCCCCTTTTTATTATTAATATTTTTTCCTTTTTCTTTTTTCTTTTCCACATTTCTCTCTCTCTCTCTCTCTCGCTCTCTCTCTTCTCTCTCTCTCTCTCTCTCTTTTCTCTTTCTTCCTTTTATCCCTGTATATCTGTCTGTCTGGATTGATTCCATTTCTTAAAACCTTTCAGTTTGAAAAGATGAATATAACAATATTCATGAAATAAATTATGACCAATATGGATTTTAAGGTGTTTTCTTGATTTATCATTATATATTTCTCTGTAATGTACATAGAGTTCTCATTGGATTACTGTCCTCCTTGGAATTATCCCTACCAATTACAAATTGGTATTATATATATATATATATATATATATATATATATATACAGTGTAACCCGGATATAAGAGAGTTGTCGGGGCCGGAGAAGAAGTATCTTATATCCGGGTTTCTCTTATATCCGGGTTTGGTCTATTTTGTTTAAGTAAGTATGGCTCTAATTTGGGACCAGAGAAAATCTCTCTTATATCCGGCTTGTTTCCCGTCCTTCTCTGTATCAAACATGCATCTTTACTCTTGTTCTCAATCCTCTGTAACCCTTTGTGTGCTAGTGGCACTCCCGACTTGCTTGGGGTGAATTGCTTTAATAAAAAAAAATATGGTTTACAAATCTTATCAGATTCATCTTGATTTAAATTCAGGACATAACAGTTAATTGCACTAACTTATTGCCAGGAAGGAAACATTTTCTTCTATATACTGTGACTATTCAATATAACTTCTTATCCTTTGTAGTTTTGAGTAAGATTTTTCTTTTCACCGCCCCTCACACTCCCTATTCTGTCATCCATTTATGCAAGCTTTATGCGCTGCTTTCTACTGTCACACTTGCTTTCAATATGACCTGTGAGTGTCAAATTTTTCAATCCCCCTTTCCTTATTATGTGACCAAGAAAATTCAACTATCTCTTTCTGATTCAAAGTGCAAGTGTCTTTTCTGTTTCCATTTTCCTTAAAACTTACTCATTATTCCCATGTTCATTCTGTGGTATTCTGAGTACCCTTCTAAAGAACCGCATTTCTGTTGCCTTTTTATCTGGTTTGATTGTTTTTGTTTAATGGTGCATGAACACCTCTATGGGTTATTTAATCCCAAAATTTAAATCTGAAAATGCAAAATTTTATAATTAATTCCATTTCAACTGGGACAAAATTTTCATATCTCTGACAATTGTGAGTAAAAGAGAGTGACAACCAATGAAACGTTAAGAATAGTGGTCACATGACATGAAAAGTAATATTTTTCATATTGGCTATAAAACAGTAGATGATATCCAATGTATGTATTCAAAAACAGAAATATGTCAATATTAATAAACACATAATTAAATACCACTAAATACAAAAGAATTTAGTACATTTTAAAAGTATCACTTTGATACTGTACTAGTTATTAGTTTTCAATTATTTTTTCTTTTATCCACCAAAATAACTTAGTGGATTTAAAGAGGAATTTATATGATTTTTTTCTTTAGTTAAACATAAAAAAATATTCTGATATCTCCTGCCTGGATTCTGCTGTTGTTATTTGATTTATTCTCTTTCATTTTATTCCCTTCTGTATTTCTGTTCAACTAAAATCATCAGATGACAAGTACCCTAAGTGACACTGCTACCTCAAATATTGTTCACTGCTTGCAGTTAATATTTTGATACCTGCTTATTAGAGTGAAACAATTTTCTAAAATTAAGACGCAAGTCATGAGAGAGTGGAGAACACCAAAAACTCATTGCTGAAAGCAAAAATCATAAATGTGTTCAGAAGCCACACTTGAACAGCAGATATATATAAAGGGCTATTTTACACATTCATATTCTTATTCAACTGTGTTTACACATACATCCATTTATGCAGATCCATCTTCACATAGAAACATGCAAGTTCAGACATTAACAGACATGATACATGTTAACTATAAACAAATGCAGGTGCATAAACACAAGTGACAATTATGTGCTCAATTCTGAATCAAGAAATATTAACATTGGAATAATCATGGGAATTCTCAAATATTATTGACATGTTTACATTTTAAACACATTCCTGGATATAAGGAGAATTATTATTGTGTGTGTACAAACACTATATCAGATTTTATGATGCAAGTACATGTTAAAAATTTGTAATAAAAGATATTCATAAAAAAAATTTTACAAAAAACTTGACGAAACATCTAGGTTCATATAGCATATGGTCTTTTCTTTGCAAAATCACTGCTATTATAATGTAGGATATTTAATAACAACAATAATAAAAGCAAAACAGATGTAATGAAGGTATAATGACTCCAAATTAATGAAATGGCACTGAAAATCTTTAGATATTAATCCAACAACAAACTTGTGGTCCATCATTAAAAGATAGTTATATAAGAATATGAAATGATGTTCAAGCAAAGAAGTTTTCTAGAAAGCAATACAAACTTACTATATGTCCCCATTGAATGGTTAGTTCTGTTAGAGAAATAAGTTATCCCTTTTGTGCTTTTATGAAGGATAGGTGGTTATCAGTTATGGATGAGTTGTTTCCACTATTTATCAGTATAATTGATTTGCATGTTTATTGCTTGATCATATGGTGAAGGAAAGTATGTTTATTTTCATTGTAGCAAGGACAGGTTAACTAACGTTACCAGCTAGTTGGGCAAATGTTGTATTTTGTCTGTGGGTATGTTATGATGACTGCATCATCACAGAATGGACAAAATTAATTTATTAACTCTGATTTTAGTTGATTTTCCATCTATCTAGATACACACGTATAGATTTGTTTTTTAAATGCTGCTCACTTCTCACTGAGTCATGGTCTGATATCCAGATTGTGAAAACTTTCTGATTATTTGGTCAAATAATCTATTTTTAGTGATGGGGAAAATTTGGTCTCTTCGTTATTATTTGTTTCTTTCTTTTCTTGTTGACTTTTATTCGTTTGCCTAGCAATTTTTATTATTCATCTATTTTTAGAGATTGTGAAATTTCGGTCTTGTTAATAAATATTTTTATTTATTTCTCTATCACCACACTCTCATATCAGCACTAAGACTGAAGGAATTGAATCATTAAAACTTTTTAACATATAAGAACATAAACTTATAAAAAAAATTAAAAACAGTCTCAATTTGAAGTTTGAAAATTATAAGCCTGTGTAAAACAATATTCAAGCAATGATTTCTGGAAAACAATAAAAATTGCTGCAAGTTATGTTTACGTCAAAACAGTAGAAAAGCTTACAAAATCAATGATTGAAAAACTGACAAAGGTTACAGAATGTCAAGCAGCCTCTATTAACATGTAAAATAATAATAAAATAATTATTTATTCAGGTATATGGCTTATTGAGTTAATTTAATATATATTTCAATGGCCTATATCTTTTGGATTTATATATAAATAAAACTTTATGTTGCACTTTACATAATAAAACGTGACACCCACAAAACAATTTAATATCAATATTCTTAATAAAAATAGATATTATAAGCTGAAACTCACATGATATATTGCTTATACAAATATAAGTACATTCTGATAATTTGACCAACATTACTTAGTTAATAACTATTTTATTTGGAAAACATTTACTTGCAGGATAAACTGTTATATATATACGCCATAAATCCACCTTCATCGCAACCGTGCGCCGACAGCTTAGTGGTAGAATATCCGCCTGATACCAATTCAGTCGGGTTTCGATCCTAGCTAGAGGCAACCGGATGTCTAGCCGCACTGATGAGCTGTGATACAGCGAAACAGTCTGTCTGTGGATGACATTATATATATATATATATATATATATATATATATGTATATGTATATAATGTCATAACTAACATCAGAAGAATTTTCCTGAATTTAATCCATAAGCATTTCCATCATTCCCCAATGCTAAAAACAATTTTTAATAAAAACAACAATAAAGTTACACTAAATATATGCACTATATTAACACATCTCATCAAGTATTAGTAAATGACTGGTGATTAGACAATTTATTGAGATATAAATTTCAATAAATTGTCTACTCAACAGTCATTTACTAACATCTGATGAGATGTAATAATACACATTGAAACATGATTTCATTTGCGGAGCATTTTTACATGTTTTTGATGTACAGTGTAACCCGGATATAAGAGAGTTGCCGGGACCAGTGAAGAAGTCTCTTATACCGAGTTTCTCTTATATCCGGGTTTGGTCTATTTTATATACATTAACACAGGCTATAATTTGGGACCAGAGAAAATCTCTCTTATATCCTGGTTTCTCTTATATCTGGGTCTCTTATATCCAGGTTACACTGTAATATCCTAAAATAAAGTATATATATATATATATATATATATATATATATATATATATATATATATATATATATATATAAGTATAGGATTGGTGTATACAGAATAAATTCCAATAACCAACAATTACTATTTTTAAAAGAGGGCTCAATACAGAGTAGAGCAAATATAATTATTTATTTAAAAATTATAACATAAATATGTTATAAAATCACTACAAAAATAACCATTCTGTTTCAACACCTCTAGTGTCTTATCAAGTGATGATGTTGAATGTAGAATATATATATATAAATCTCCTACTCAGTTTTGTTTATTAGACACTGGATTGTGTCATTTCATGCCCATGAACTTGTCTGACTTTTCCTTTAACCTGATGAATATTTTATATCTAAAAATTTTGAAAAACAATAACATTTTTACTCTTGTATATAAATTCTTGTCACAAAATAAAATCCTTACATTTGCCTTGATAAAGTCCCTCACAGGACAAAATGCATCGCGGCTAAGATAAGTTTTCCATTTGTCTTTATTTATATTGTCATTTTACAGATATATACTCTATCTGAAATTTTTACACACACACAAAATGCCCCAACAGACTTACGCAAATACAAATATTCACTGATATCCTTAGTTGCATAAAGAATTACAACATCTGTATATAAGTGTAAGTAAATAGAGAAAGAGAGAGAGAGAGTGACATGCATCGAATTTGTAATATTATCTAAATCAGGTGGGAAAAAAGGAGACATTCAAAAACAATAAATAATGTGATGTCAAATTTATTTCTGTAAAGCAGATATATGATAAGGGATATTTCGTTATGACATGTACTTGATGACCCTCAGTGGATCAGGATAAGCAACAAATGCTAGTAAGCAATCTCCAGACTGTAAGTGTGTTAAACTAATCATATTCAAAATGAAAAATATGTAAAGCAAATGTTTATACACATGATTCCAACCTTATAAATATTTAAACACTTCATACTATGCATAATATAAAAAGAAAATATAAATATTAAAGGCCAATATATGGACATTAATATGACTATATAATTAAAATTTGTAGACATATTTACAAATTTATAAATAGATTTAAAGAAAGAATTGTATGTATACAATGTGCGATGGATAAATTGTCTTCTAAACTATGCAAAAATGAAAATAAAACAGACATCTCACTTTAACAGATATATTTACCAAAATTACACCAAAATATCTTGAAATACTAAAGAGTAAATTTACTCAATAAGATTGCCATTGGCTTTAACCACAGACTCCAGATGACTTCAGAATCTCCTACATCTCTTCTGGATTATCTCCTTGTTTAAGTTGGTGAATGCTGCCATAATCCTTGCCTTAGTTCATCTTTGGTGTTACAAAGCGTTTTGTGGGTCTCTTGTTCAACTGCACTCTACACATAATAATCAATGGGTTTGCAGTCTGGGGAGTTAGGTGAAGGGGTGAAGTGGTTACAGAAATTGATTGACAGCTATGACTGAGTTCTTCTGTTTGTGTGGCATTGTTCAGAGTCCTGTTGTCAGACAAGGTCTTCTAGAAGCCACCCACTTGATGTCGGCCTCTATGTTGAGTCTGAGGCCCTGTGAGAAGATGAATGGAGCATAACATTGCCATCACAAGAGATCACTTCAAACACAATGATGTTGACTGGATATATCATCCAACTCTTTCTGAATCCACTGCACTTTCCTCGGATTGACACTGAAACACTCTGAAATGTTTGCATTAGAGCTTCTGGTGCAAATGTCAAGCAGTACAACATGCCATTTCCAAATTTCTGGCAGAGTGAATTACATTATGGTGCTCTTTTTTCTCACAGATGGTACTCAACTGACCCTACTATACTGTGCAATCACATACATGCTCATACTCAGCAAATTCTCTTTTAGGCATGTTTGATGGAATAAATTACAAACAACATTATGTCTGCTTATTTTTATCATAATCCTTTCATATTCATGAATAATTTTCCGTATATTATATATATATATATATATATAAAAGTTGACCACTCAGATTCCAGCTATACCCATTACACACTGACTTTGAATTAAGCTTCTACTATAATTCATAAATAATACATGAATAATATATTTTACACACATTGATATTGGCTAAAGAAGTGGCTGAAAGTGCTTGGGGCAATTGATGATATGGACAGTCTTGTATTCGCTCACTCCCACCAAATAGAAAAAATGGAAGAATGCTGGAAAAACTAAATAAAAAATTAATAAAATTTTCTTTTTCCATCATATTTAATGAAAGATGTTTAAAAGAAAGGTTACTGCCCAAATATACATTAATATATATATATATGTGCGTGTGTGTGTGTGTAAAAGATAAAATTAATGTTGTTATGCTTTTTATACTAATATTTACCCAATTTAAAACCCAGTAGCCACCCAATGTAAAAGGTTATTGTGTAGTGTTGTATGAATGCAAGGAAAGGTAAGAAGTTCACGGGATTATGCAGGAAAGATAATGATTAACCCTAGACTTGAAGAGGTCAAGATTGTAGTGATTGGGAAAACATCCTGTTGGAAGTTTGAACAGCAGTTCTTGGGAAGAAGCTGTCATAATAGAACTTCCTTCTTACTAACTAAATATGAAAGGAATAGGGATGATTCTTACTTGTGTATGTGACATGGCAGGTCCCAGTTGTAAAGGTCAGGGGTGATGGAACTAAGGAATGTTAATCACCTGAACACATGCCATGGAAGTAGCAACTTTTAACCTGTAGGAAAGGGGTTGTAGAGTGGAAAATAATTAATTACCTACAAGGCTACAGGTCAGGGAGGACTGGGCAGCTCCAGCCCATATATGGCAGCAATACTCTATTTTTGGTCTGATCTAGCTCTTGTAAAGATAAAGTATAGAAGGGGGAGTCAGGTACTTACTGGAGTGGTACAATGAGTATTTTCCAGTATCTTTAGCAATAGATCAGATATCCGAGTTGCACTTGAGGTCTAAGGAGAGCTTTCCCTAATAGATATTCAAGACAAGGAGCCTCTTTGAGAGAATATCCATCCTTCATGATAGGTGAAAGATGTAATTAAAAATAGATAAATATTTATGCATGTATTAATTTTATATATATATGTATATATATATATATATATATATATATATATATATATATATATATATATATATATAAAATAGATAGGTTAGGTAATAAAATTTTGCTCCTTTCCTCAGCCTGCACTGTCTCTGGACTTATTTTTGTGTTGATATTTTCTCAATAATATTAATTATTAACCATATGACAGAAATGAAGCATAGGAAGAAAGTTTTTAAGTTCAGAATTTTCAGACACACCTGTGTCCTTCATCAATGAACCAAGAAATAAACAGGAAACAACAGATGTTTTTGTAGACAGTGTATTTTCTGGTAGAAATCATATTGTTAGCAAAAATCTGATCTCTGTCTGATTTTTCAGTGTGCAAATCTTTTTATGAAAATAAACTTAAATTTAAAATTTTGGACAATTTTAGCTACAACATGAGACACATAAGAAATCTTTCCCCTTTCCCAACCTATAACTCACTTCATCTATGTTTACAATCTCACTCCCCCCACTAGTAATAATAAACCTGTCTAATGCTTTTACACCAATCAAAATTTTAAATTTAAGTTTATTTTCATAAAAAGTGTTGCACACCAAAGAATCAGACGGAGATTGGGTTTTTGCTAAAAATATGATTTCCACCAGAAAATACACCATCTGCAAAAACATCTGTCACTTTCTCTGTTTATTTCTCATCCTGTTGATGAAAAACACAGGCATGTCCAAAAATTCTGAACTTAAAACCTTTCTTTCTATGCTTCATTTCTGTTATATGGTTAATAATTAATATTTAATAAATGTTTATTGTACTGATCATATTGGTACCCTTTCATTTGTCTTCATTTTATAAACTAACCTATCTATTTTATATATTATAAGAAGCACACATGGGCCCTTTCCTCTAATTAGTATATATATGTATATATATATATATATATATATACATATATATATATATATATATATATGTATATATATGTATATATATATATATATATATATATATATATATATATATATATATATATATTTGTCTTGTGTCTTCTCTGAATTGTGGGGAAATTTCATAAACTCATTAGGAGCCGTCATTATAAAATCTAATTTATCATATTTTCCTTAAAAGATACTAATTAATTTTCTTTAAAAGACATTAATTTATGATGTAAATATATTTGATTTTGTCTTCCCTTATTGTATGATATAAACTTATATGAAATTATACAATTATATATATTTGATAATTTTTTAGTATATAATCGGAAGTTAGTTAATGAGATTTTTTCATTTGTATTATATGCGTAGGAAATCTGTTCTCTTTTGAATAGTGATATCTGTAAAATTAAGAAGAATTAAATAAGGTGTTTTAAGTTCTATAATTTCTGAAAATAAATTCAATTTTACAATGTAGTCTCTTGAAGAGTAGATATAATTCCCATAAAAGACAGAGTAGACAAAAGATGAGGGAACATTTAATTTTATTAAAACTTTATCTCTTGATATTAAAAACTATAGTTTCAAAGTGTGCTTGCCTTAAATATGTTAAAGTACAAGAAAAAAATATTAGACAATGAATATTAATTATAATTATAATACATAATCAGATGTGCAGTTATTTTATTTTATTTCAAATACAATAAACAAAAATAAATATAAAATGATAATAATTAAATAAATTGAAATCAATTAAAATAAAATTAATAAATGAATAATTAAATTAATTAGTATCTTTATATATGACAATAATTTTAAGTAAGTTTTGGTAACATTCACCAACTTATTTTATTAAGTATTTTTTATATATAAATTCTTTTATAATATTATAAGAAATTAGTCAGTTAAATATCATGATTTTAGTATTAAATGTTGTCATGGTTTTGGTATTAAATAGTTCTGATATTTGAGTCAATAATATGAAATAAATAAAATCCGATATATAAAAATAAACAAATAAATAATAATTAATTTTGAATACTAAGCATGTTTAAGTATTGTCTAATATTCGAAATTACATAACTGTTGGTGAATTTGATAAGTTATTATATCTGAGATTTTTCTACAAAAATACATTTTATAACAACAAAATTATATGAAAAAAATAAAAATATAAAAACCAAACATTTTAAAATCAATATTGTCATATTATAACACTTTTGAATATTTAAATGTTGTTACATTTTTAACGGTGTTTAGCAGCGTAGAAATCTGAAATTTGTTTTTAGTCACTAGTGTTTCTTATGCAGGGTATAAATATATCTGTTAATTATTCCATAGATTTATCTTACCTAGACGAGGAGTGTGTTCACAAAACTTTGAATTTTGCTTCACGATAAGATATTTGAACCATTATCATTTTATTGACTGTATATTCACCTAGTGTATATAAGTTCTAACATACAAGTAAAATCAGCTATATATTTTCCTGCTTAATAAAAAGAAAAGCTTAAAAGAAATAACCACATTTCACTGTACCTCATACTCCAGAAACATGTAATCTGTCAGATTTTTAAAGGAAGGTTATTTCTCATTTTCAAAACTATAAACAGCATATTTTGGTCAGTTCAACTGTTGAATGAGCCACCATGAAAAATCATTGAAATTGAGACTCCCACTTAAAGCTGCAAGCGGCATGATTTGACAATTCACTAATGAATAGAAGGAAACTGTCACATCTCATTCAGGCTGACCCTAACAGCAGAAAGATGTCTTTGTGCAAAGAGACAGGAAATTAAAAGAAAATCCCCAATGCAAGTTGTCAGAGTGGATCAAAAACAGCCAAAGAAGGAGAACACAGTATCTTCATCATAATTCTATTTAGACAGCAACTCTTCATTAATGCAAGTTTTGTTAACAACTATAGACAATGAATTTTTTAAAATTATTTTCATTAATTAATGTTCTTTCCAATCCTGTTAGGAATGACTGCAAAACACTTCCCTTCCCCAAATGTGCAGAAGCACAGAAATGCATGCTGGGATTTCTTCCTAGCCAATAAAATAGGCCAATTTTTGGTTTCATCTGACTCAGTCCTGGTCAGTCTTATCTTGAAATCAGAATGCTACATTCACTTATTCAAATTTCCTCTTGTGTTTCAACCCCAATTTTTAGTTTGTGAACTGTTTTCATTATTACTGTTAATTTGTCATACATATATTGTTTCCTTGCTTTATACTATTTTTTGTTCTGTTCTAATCTTTTCTTTTTCTTGTTATTGATTATTGTAAACTTTGTCAATTCTGTTTATTGGGCAGTTCTGTCATATGTTTATATTTACCCATCGTTACTTACTCTACAATTAACCTTTGTTCTTTAACTAAAATATAAAGACCTGGGTTCAATCTATAAATATTAACTTAAAGGAAATAAACACTATTTCCAATACAATTACATACACACATACATATCATATTTAAACACACCCAAACTTTATTTTCTATATAACAGACATTATTTACAAACATGCCAATACAATGCAACATACACTGTTTAAATGAAAGTGTATGTTGGTTGGAAATTAGCATCACCATGTGAAATACTTGACAGATCAGAGAAAAGTAAAACCTTATTTTTCTCCAGCTTACTTTAAGGAAAAATTTGTTATAAAATCTCACAGATTTTGGCTTTCAGCAACAAAGATATGACTGTTTTCAAGCCTTTCAAACACAAGAGAAGACGTGACTCTATAGCTTTTTCCTTACCCCCAGTTCATGCAGAAAGAAACATGAATCGGCAACTTCAAACAAATCATCTCCAACAACAACAGCACAGATAGTGAATCTTCAATGATGATCAAAATCTTTTCTAAACCATAGCTTTTTCTGTCGATCAACTACACAAAGACTTTAACTCAACTATAGATTATTTTTACTACTTTTTGACTCTTTTAAATTCATGTACATATGTTTGTAAATACAAATGATTTATTTAACAGGCATGGGACCATGTTTTCTTTATTTTTATTTTATTATTGTTTGGAATTCGGAAATCCATTCGGACATTTTTAATATAAAAAAACTGGATGACAGAATTACCTATAAAATAAATGTTTCAGATTTAGTGCTTTCAGACATACCGCTGACCATTAAAATTCGATATCTGTAAATATAAGTATAAAAAATATGAATGTTAATAGTTTTTCAAGTTTTTCATTTGTCATTGTCATGTTTGTGCATTAGATGAAATACAAGTGAAATTCTTTACTGGGCTGAATGCTCAATAAATTGTTAAATGCATTCAAAATGAAGCTTAATTACCCTTGGTTTTAATGATTTTATGTTAAAGGGTTTCAGAATCTGAATCCTTTTTTCACAATATTATATAGTATAAACATATTATTAACAAGTATTTGCCATATAACAATAAAAATTCTAGTGTTTTGCAGTCTATTTATATTATTTACATTGTTTGGACTGTTGTCTTCATCTTTATTGCCATACTCACAAAATTTCAGTCATTGTATTTTCTGGCCTTCTTGAAATTTCAAACTGAACTCTTTATTTCATCCACAGGGGTAGATTGTTCTACTTCCACATACCATATCACTTTTGGATGTCTCAGTAATCATTCTTTAACTCAACTCTCCAGATATTGAACTCATAACTCTTTGGGTCAAGTCACTGGATCCAACCAACGCTTTTATCCTCAAGGACACATGGCCCAGTAGAATTCAAATTAAAATAAGGCATTTGCACTTTCTTTTAAAACCCTTATCTCTTTCTTTTTTCTTTCTCTCTCTAAATTTCTGTTTCTATACTTCTCTCTCAACTAATGAGAAAGCAACCCTCAAATAAAAAGAGGAAGAAGAAGAAAAGACTGAACCCAGACAAAAACATTGGCAGTTTGCAAGAGCAGAGCCTATTTATTTGTGACTAAAAAATACCAAAAATCAGGGAGGCTCCACACATAACTTCTGTTATAAAACAAAATAAAAAATAAAGGAACAATGGAAAATAATTTTGGCCAATCAAAAAAATTGACACAAAGAGACTTATAATGTTAGCTGAAACCAATGTTCATGCCAGATTCTCGGAGCCTGGTTAAAATTCATATAAGCTGACACCTCTCAGCTAGAAAGCAGAGATGGCAAGAGGATGAATGGAGATGCAATTAAGAGGCCATCTGCTAATAATATTTCTGTCCTGCTTAGGGTCAATCAAAACACAGTAGATTGACACTGACCTAATTCTAAGATTACTTATATCTCTATAAGGGTCTGACTTCAAACTACTAGTAATGGACATTTCTCCAGACTGGATTATTAGCAAACTTTTTGCTACACCGAATACCAAAAGACTCATTCATCACTCTCAAGAAATTCAGATGAAAATATATTATTTATTTTAACCCTTTGAGTTTGTTTGTTTTATTCTTAAAGTTCCAATAAAATAATTATCCTACCACCACCTACACATCTACAAGACTTTGAGAGGAATTCTGAAATGGTACTTCTTAACATTTCATGTTCTTTAGTGATTGCCAGCTGGTTCATATTCTTGGACATCGTCACTATCTTCATCCAGATTTCTTTGGATATTTTTACTATGATTTCAAGTAATGAAAGAATTCAAAAATTCAATGTCTGAATTTACCCTATATGTAGTAAAAAAAATGGTTCTATTCTGAAAAATAATTGCCTTTTTTAGCAGGGGAACAAATAATGAGAAAAAAACCGTTTAGGTGGCTGAAGATTTTAACTTGGCTTCTTTTGGGTGTTGTCTTACATCTTTTCTACTTACTCAGAACTCCAGCTAAAAAAAATATAATTCACTATAAAAATGACTCCTGTATGGCTATGGTTTCATTTGTAAACAGTGTAATAATAAAAAAAACATCCACTTATAAGATGACAATTATTAGAGAATTACAATGTTTTAAAATGGCCTAAGACAGTACTATTTTTGTATATCTGCTGAACTCATTTTCTGTCCATATGCAGGATGTTTGCTGCCAGCATATGTTCTTGATTATTCTAATATCCTTCCCAAATATGTCAAGGTTGCTGAGCAGTTGCATCTGACACCTTTCAACTTGATTGTTTTGTAACATAGAGACTATACAGTACCATCTTCTTTATACACTGTATCCCCTCAGGGTGTAAGTGATCATGGCTCTCCACAATTTCCTGTCATTTGTAACTCTTAATAAATTTTGTCATTTTGTTATTTCTCCTAAGCCCTGTTCTGCCATCCATTTACTCAAACTTACTAAATATGCTATACTTTGCTTTCATCTATCCATCTTGCCCTCTAGCTGTCCCATGAGTATCAGATTTTCCAAGCCCTCCTTCTTCATTATATGCCATAGAAACCTCAACTGTTTCTTCCTGATAAGTATATTTCCTTTTTGCTTCCATTTTCTCTAAAATTATGTTGTTACTCACATATTCAGTCCACCGTATCCCCAGCATCCTTCTGTAGAACCACATTTCTGTTGCTTCAAGTCTCTTCTACATCTTTGTGAGATTGTCCATAAAGATAACTAGTCTAATTTTGATATTTTTCTTTTATATAATATATAATAAACTTGGGTGGTCATTTTTAGCCATTGCACACATTTTTGTTCTCAATCTTAGTTGTAATAAGAGAACAATAAACCAGTTTAACTGTCTTTCTTGTTAATCATGTTTTGCATATTATCTTTTAATGCTAATATTTTTACCTCCCTTTTTTATGAGAAATTTTCTTCTTTCATATATTCTTTTTTTTTTTTTATCAATTTAATAAAATTTTGGACCCATACAAAAATATCACAGTATTTATAATTTAGACCTTATCACTTCCTATTGAGTTTTTCTAAAAGATATTAACTACTTTTTATGGTTTCTCATTTGTCAGATCTATGATCACAAATAAACTTATGACTCCCAATCTCATTGATATCTCTGCATTGAGATATATAATAGTATCAATATATTATTTCAAAAGAAAAGAATGACTTCCTGCAAATGATGTTCTGAAAAACATTTTTGACATTAATGTGATTATAATCATATTTGCAGAAAAACAAGTCCTCACCATTTGAATCTGACACTTACCATATATACCAATTAATAGGTAAAAAAAATAAAAAATTTAGATACACATAGGAAAGGAATTGGCTAAAAAGATGGGGAATTATTAACAATTTGAATTTATGTCAAAATGGGAATTTAATACTTGAAATTTATAAAATAGTCACTATTCAGATATAAATAGGAATTATACATACATACAGTCATATATATATATATATATATATATATATATATATATATATATATATATATATTTTATATACACAAAACCCTTTCAGAAAAAATAAAATAAAAAAATAAATAACTCTCCATAGACACATAAACCAGACTAGACGAAATCATCTTCCGTTTTAAATATAGACACCCCAACCTTACCCTGACTTGACAGCTATGAATGTAACTCTATACTGATACAAATTATTAACAACCTGCCCACTTTCTATATGAACAATCGTGCTGGCCGTTACCATGGAAATTTTGATTTCAATAATGAATCTGCTATTAAATTTCTGAAATAAGTTATTCCAAAAAAATTTCGTTTGCAGATGGAACAGAGCTTACTTTAATTCAATTTAATTCAAATAATTATATTGAAGTTATTGGCTCTTGTTTTGAAACACGAGAACTCTTATGTAGCATGTTGGAATCATATTTTTAAATAAATAATTATATATATATATATATATATATATATATATATATATATATATATATATATATTTTAATCAAGTTTACCCTAAGCAAGGCAATAAAGCAACTAAGACACAGGGGATGTGTAAGAATTAGAAACAGAAACATTACTAATGGGTGAGAACAAAAAGAGTAATTAGGAGGCCAGTAGATAGCAATTAACATTGCATTTAAATTTATGAAGATCAAAGTTGACATGAAGCCATGAAGTTGAAAGAGTTCCACAACAAGAAGTGCAAGAAAAAAAAAACTGTTAGCATAGAATTTATGGTTACATCTAGCCAACTCAAATGTAAATTGATGAGACCTCATCACCAGTCTAGTACTGTGCTTAAATTTAAAAAAAGTAGGTACCATACCAAAGAGTTGATATGGAAAACTGAAAGTATTTATAGAAAAGGCACAAGGAGGCAACCTTACAGCAGTTGGAAAGTCACTAAAGCTAAGACACCAGATCAGAACCAATAACATTTGCTGATTCTTCTTTTGATTTTATCAAGGAGTTCTAGATATATGTCAGGAGCACTGGACTATATGGACCATACATGCAAGACAGTTTTTTCTCTCTATCATTTGGCAATGCTTAGAATATTGCTGCAACATATATAGATAGGATTAAGATAGATAAAAGTCACTTAGCTGATTAATATAACCTTTAGCAACTCAACTACAGAGTTTCATAGACAAACCTGTCCATCCACTCTTCAGGGGTTATCAGCAATTTATTGATATATATACTTATATATATATATATATGTATATATATATATATATATATATATATATATATATATATAGATAGATAGATAGATAGATAGATAGATAGATAGATAGATAATCTTAAGTAATTCACCCCAAGCTAATCAGTAGTGCCACTAGTATGCAGGGGGTTACAGAGAGTAAAAATGAGAGAAAAGACTGAGTATAGAGGTAATTGAGAAACAGATGAAAGATGAATGGGGTTCAAGATATCAGAAGATGGTGATTGATGTTGTATTTAAATCCTTGATGATTGCAGTTATCAGGGAAGCAAGTAAGAGGAAGGGAGTTCCACTGTCAAGAAGTGTAAGAAAAGAAACTGTTGGAGTAGAAGTGGTGGTTATATTTAAGTAATTTAACAGTAAAAGGATGCGATATGGCAACAGTATTCAATACATGGACAAATAGTAGATTTGTACATGTGTAAGATGGACTTTGACAATAAAAACCTTCTGGCATGACACAATGAACCAACTTTCTTTGCAGTAGATGCAGCTTTCAATTCAATATAGTTGTTCCACTTCAAGTCAGTCGAAAAGGTGAGCCCAAAAAGGTGCAGTGAGATGCTTTCCTGGATTTGAGCATCAGCCATGCTGATGGCAGACAGCAAAGTTTCTCTATGGTGGATAAATGAGAGCAGTTTATTTTTGGAGGCATTAAAATTTACAAGCCATTTCTTGCCCCAGTTAACCACTGATTGGATCTCCTTTTTGAGAGTGGCAGCCAAGTTAACTTTGTCAGCAATGATGAATTTACTATTGAGACAGGATGGTAGTGTCATCTGTATAGATACCTACTTGGGAACAGATGACATCAAAAAGATCATTGATGAAGATCAGAAACAGTCTAGGACCCAGGATAGTGCTTTGGGGAACACCTGTGTTCATGTGAAAGGATCTGGAAATGAGCCTGTTCAGAATGAACTTCATTTCATGATTAGATAGGAAAGATTGGATTAACTCAAATAATTGTCCTCTAATACCATAGCCCTAAAGCTTATGTAGAAGACCAGCATGCCAAACCCTGTCAAATGCCTTTGAGATATCTAGAGTCACAACACATTATTATCAAGAGCTTGATATACATATTCAATTATGGCCGTAAGTGCACCAGCAGTAGACCAGGCAAAACAGAAACCATGTTGTTTATCAAAGATTAGCTCATGATAGGTAAGATGCTTAAACATTTCACCATTGATTAAAGTCTTGAATACTTTGCAGAAAAGCAGTAAGAGACTGATAAATTGGTAGTTAGAGGGGTTAGAATGTTCTCCACAGTTCTTAAATACAGGGACTAAAGATGAGGACTTCCAACAAGCTGGAAAGCAGAAAGCAACAAGGCAATAGTTGTATAATTTGGAGAGAACTCGATCCAGCTCAGGAGCACATTTCTTTAGGCTGATGGCTGATATCCTGTCACCTCCACTTGCCTTGTGGGAGTCCAATTTAAAAATGATGTCCAAGATCAGCAACAGGGTTATGCACATATCACTCAATAGAACCTCAGTTCTAGAGGGGAAATCAGGTATGGGTACTCCAAATGAGTTGAGTATTGAGATGGATGAGAATTTCTGAGCAAAGCATTCAACCTTATATGCTGTAGATGTCAGGACTTTGAACTGATTGAATAGGGAAAGGATTGAGGATCTGCTGTTGTTCATCACACTCTTGCAGAGCTGCCAATAATCTCTAGAACTTGCAAGATTCTATACATTGTTTCATTCTATCAACAAACAGTAACTTTGCTTCATTGAGGAAGCACACTCATTACAAGCAGAGACAAAGATACATCTGTTGCAATCAGATGTGTCACTCTTTGGTACAGCTGGAAGAAGTGATTCCTGTGGGCTATAGCGGCCAAGCATGCAGGTGAGAACCAAGGAGATGAATGCAGTTTAACTTGGTATTTCCTTGCTGGAATGAAAGCATCAATGCTAGCCTTCATTCAAGAAGAGACCTCAGACACATTTTTTAACAGGAAGATTAAAAACTTTATTCTAAGGGATGTCACAAAGGAAACATAGAACAAGTCACAATCAGCTCATTGATAACAGAAAGATATTCTGTTGGTAGGAGGTCCTTGGTTGTTGGAAGAGCAGAGGGAGATGTTTACAGACACTATCAAATGGATAGAGGTAAAAAAAGAGATTGAGAAGAGAAGCATTTCCATCAGGGTTACTGGGTAGGGAAGTCAGACACTTGTGTGAGAGATTGAGTGGTTGAAAAGTTAAGGGTTTGAATGCCAGTGAGATCAGTGACAAAGTGTTTAAACCACCTAGTATGGTGGGCATTGAAGTCACTGGACATGAATATGTTTGTAAATGGGTGTAGGGAGATGGCCTTGTCTATATTATCAGAAATACTATCAAAAATATTAAATTAAAAACGAAAGCATATATTACATTCAATATATATATATATATATATATATATATATATATATATATATATATATATATATATATATATTGTGCATGGGTAGGTGGGTTTAGGTGTTCTGCTACACTGACACCTCTGGGTTAGGTAGTGCTATTTTTCCTGTATTGTATTGGCAATTTCCTTTGTTCCAAGACTTCTTTACTAATGGGATGTATTTACTCTAAATCAAGAGCAATATAGATTTACTCAGCAAAGATGTAGATATTTAATATTCAATGTCAAAATTAGAGTGGGTTTTTTTGTAAATGTAATTCAATACAAATTTTCTCACCACCTGAAAAGGAGTCTTCTTAAGTACATTAAAAAAAAAGATTTAAAAGAAGTTGAACAATTGACAGACTGAGGGAAAGAAATCATATATTGTTGTTCTTTTGAAGAAACAACAGAAGCAACTAGTATATGATCCTTTGATCCTCATTGGGTACTTGTAACCCTGTGCTAACTTGTGTATGATCTGAGATTTTCTGTTATTTATTCTAAATATTAATAAAGTATTGTTTTAAAAAACTAACAGTAACTCAGAATAAATTGCTTTGTTTTTTTCTTCTTTTTGCAGTGAAGTTTTATTTCAAATATTATTTTTTAAAATAACTACCATTTTTTTATCATTTCATCAATAAATGTAAATGCAGTTTTTTCTCATTCACACAATGAATTCTTTTTAAAAACAGATCATAAATTAAATTAAAGTTGGCAATAAATGATTCTGGTTTGGCAGAAATACAGAGAATGCCATGTCGTTGTATCTTGTCTCTCATAAAATTTGCTTGTAATATCAACTCTTTTCATGTCTAATTATTCTTTCAAAATGCTGGTTAGTGTTGACTTCTTAAAACTCATGAAGGCTTATGGCCACATCATGTTGAAACATTGGTTCTTGTACAATCAAGTTAAGCAACGTCAAACCTGGTCAATATCTTGATGGGTGACTGCTTGGAAATACTAGGTACTGTAAGCTTGGATATATGAGCTGGGTAATGGTTAATGCCTCGGAATTGTTAATCAGAGAGCAGTTCCAATTCCAGTTGGGTTCATTATATTCACATACATGCAAAAATCATTTGGGAAAAGGTATGAATCAATTTCTCTCTCCAGCTATGGCTTGATTAGTAAGACTTGCATCAGTAAATCATTATTATCTCAAAAAAAAAAATTCTTACATTCTAAAAATATTTTCTGGCTTTAAATAACCTGCAAAAGGTTGATAAGTCATAAAAAACAATTTTTTTCCAGCTTAAAATAACCTGAAAAAGTCATGTCATAAGTCATGAAAAAGAAATTAGTCAATAAACTCATGAATAACAACACTCTTCTTCATTTAGATACAATGTCCCTTTAGGATGTCAACCATCATGGCCTACCACAACATTCTATCCTTCAGAGATCTAATTAATATATATCTCCTTACTTATCTCTTCCAGTCTTTGTTCTGCTATCCATTTTAGCTTTACTATGTAGGTTACTCACTGTTTCCCATTGACCCTCTTAACTTCAATGTGTCCCGCAAGTACCAAATTTTGAAAGCCCACTTTCCTCATACTGTGTCCCAGAAACTTCAATTATGTCTTTCTGATTCTAAAAGCATCTTTTTTTTCCCATTTTTTTAGTTTATTTTGTTTTATGGTCTATTAACCTCAATGGGTTATTTAATGCCAACAAGATTTTTAGAATAGGTTCATATGTATAGATTTTGTTGTTGATCAGGTTTCATTGACGTATTTCTGTAAAGAGGTCTTTTGTTGAGAGGCAACTGTATTACTGGCAGTGTTTTGTTTTTTTTCAAAAATGTATTGCTGGTGATATATATTTTTTTTTAAATATGTTTCTGGTATTTTCACTATAAAAATCTATATTTATACTTTCATGGAGTTTTGATCCTAGTTTGGGAGGGTTAACTATTTGCCCATAGCTAAGACTCTAACAGGTACTACCACCCTGGATGAGGGTGGACCTGGGAACAACAGCAATTAAGAGGGAGTTTCATGCTCCTCAAAACCCCTGATCAGTGGTCTTGCTGCAATGTGTAGTTCATTATCAGAACAGCCATTTTCTTTAAAATGTCTTTATTGCTTACATGCAACTTTCTATAGAACCACATATCTGTTCCCTTAACTCTCCTCTTCATCTGTTAGGAAATTGTCCAGCATTCACTGCTGTATTGGAGGACTGATATTATGTAGTAGTTTCTAATGAAATTTTCCTTTTTATTAATAATCTGTTTAACTTTATTATTACTATTTTACTATTTACTTTACTATTCTAATATGCCTACTGCTATTAAAAAGGATTTGAATCTTTTAATATATTTTATTTATGTTTTATATATTTAGTGTAAAGGCAAGACTGCTGTTTACATAATAAATAATAATCATGGAACAAAGTAAAACAAATTTTACTTATTTAGGTATTGTGTCAGATGGTAAATCTACAAAAAGCTAGTAAACCAAATTGACTGATGAAACTCAAGATTAACTCTAGCTGATGGGTACTTTTTGTCAATATTCTTTAAAATTTCAAGTCTTATTAACTGATTCAAGTAAATGTGGTCATACCATTTCTTTTGTTTGCTATGCGAAATGACTGAAAAATCTCTCATAAACCTAACTTTGTATCATTGACAAAGGTTTGTGAAAATAAGATAAACTTTTTTAAAACTGTTTCTAATTTGCAACCTATGACACAGTGTTGATAGCAGACACAGAAAGGAAACTAAAAGAACTCCTACAGAATGTAGTGAAGGAAAGCAAGAAGAAAGGACTAATCATCAATTGCAAGAATATAGAATGTATAGTTGTTAGCAAAGGGAGGAGCCTAACATGCAAATTACAAATTGGAGATACCAAAATCAAACAAGTACAACAATATAAATATCTGCAAAGTGTTTAAACAGAAAATGGGAAGTGTGACACCAAAATCCAAAGGTGCATTGGGATAGTGAAAAGTGCCTTCCAAAAACTAAGCAAAGAATTAAGAAAGAAAAAATTTGTTAGAAACAAACAAAAGAGTACTGAACTATTACATAATATCAGTCCTCTTATATGGCAGTGAATACTGGACAATTTATTCAAAGATGAAGAAGAAACTTAAAGCAACAGAAATGTGGCTCTACAGAAGAATGTTGAGAACATCAGGACATGGTTCTACAAAATGATGCTGAACATTTAAGCAACAACAAAGTTTTTGAGAAAATGGAAACAGAAATGATTCACGTATTTAACATCAGAAAGAGAAAGTTGAAATTTCTAGGGCATATAATGAGGAAAGAATACTGGAAAAATTTGGTACTCACAGGATAGATTGAAGGCAAGATGGAAAGAAGAAAACAATGCATAAGCTACCTAGCAGGCTTGAATAAATCTAGGGCAGAACAAGGTTTAGGAGAGATAATAAAAAGACAAAATTTATTAAGAGCTACGAAGGACGGGAAATTGTGGAGAATGGAATGTAAAATGTGAATTAATAAATAAAAATGGAATAAAGCTTAAAACTTTGTCTGTTATCATTTTGTCTTCACAACAAAGTTTAAAACCATCTCTTGATTATCAAAATATTCATTTGGTTTTATTATAGAATCTTAGATGACCTAAAACAAATTATTGATAATAATATTTTTAAAGATATTGGACGCAAAGAAAGAATGTAACATTAAAGAGATGTTCATTCAATTCATCATCAGAAAGGTTGTTTTATTAATGAAATGCATTATGGGTATTATGGACTTTACTTAAGTTAAATATACTTTCCAAAAATTTGAGAAAAAAGTAAACTAGAACTTGGCTCTCAAAGATGGATCCCTGCATTTAAGAATTGAATACAGTTTCTACTAAGTTTACTTACATCTTCTTAAAGTACTCCATCATTTTAGTATCTGGGAGAGTTGTTTTTTTTCTTGTTTTTTTTTGTTTTGTTTTTTGGGATATACAAAACAATACATGGAATTATGAATCATCTATTCTATAATATAAAATATATATTCATTGGTTGGACAATCTGATCTCATATAATGAAATATTCCAGTGTTATCGTAACGGGAGGTATTACAAAAACCCAATAACTTTTTATTAAAAATAATCAATAGTGTAAATGTTCTATGTTAATTTTAGTTGGATATTTTTAATGATATAAAAATGGGAAATCTTACTTACATGCAATAAGAGAGACAAATTGCATAGATAAAAATAGTACATTACACCTGTAGAAAATATTACTTAAATATTACTATCATTTTCTGAAGGCATGAGTAAACTAATTAAAGATTCCACTGCTGCATTGTAATAGTATTGTTGGCTGGCTGAGCTGGTCCATTTTGCAAAAAATAGGAATTGCTATTTACTGAAAATAAATAATGAATATGACACTGATGGCAATTTCTCAAGGGTGAAAACTTTTTGAAGACTAACCAAAATCACACAATAATAATATATCACAAAATAATGTTACTATATGTCTATGGTGGTTTTGAAATGGTACTAGTGACCAACAATTCACAGTATCTTGTAAACCTTGTATATATATATATATAGATTGTTGTCTGTTTTATCAACCCTGATGTGAACTGAGTTCATGTCTATACAGATGGGAGCGGTGGGCAGGAAGTAGAATTTAACTGTGAAAGCTAAAAAAAATCAACCTGTCAAAAAACTATTACAGAATTTATCCATTTTATTGTTTCAGTCAGATGAAAATCATGAGACAGAGGTTAGGGGAGGGTGGAGGATATTTGTTTTAAAGGGAAGAAGTTTTATAAAATTAAACCTGATTAACCTTATGACATTAATTTGGGGTTATATGAAGAATGAAATATTAATTTAAAATAGGAGTAAAAAGGGGTCTAAAATAAATTTAAAATATATAGATAAAAAGATGTAAGTGATTAATGGAAGGAGAGTTGAGGAGATATTAAAGTAGGGGAATGTTTATAAATATAGTGTAAAGAGGTTAAAGGGGGGAAATAAAATATAGAAATTAGAATTAATTATATTGTCGGCATTTGAAGAGTTAGAGGGGAGTGAATATTATGGAAATATGGTAGCTAATTAAATCAAACCTATATTATGAAAATTTGAATTTGCTTTTATGTCGACATTTTAACACTAATTCATTCCTCTGATTCAATAGTTGGCTTTGATTAATGTATTTTATTGTTCTAATTTTTTCATCTAAACATAAGTCACACCTATCTCTAAGACTATTAGGAGTACACGCAGAACCTATAATTTTCCAAACTATCTATGGGCTCAAATCTTTCTCCTTCAATTCCAAAAACTTTTTTCAAAAAGCTTTCTGGTGGTTTAGGTTAGGGTTAAAAAATGAGTGCCTATGGGTATAAAATCTCTGTTTCTATTCCCCCATGAAAATTCCTGTGTAAACATTATAATTTTTCATATTTTCTCTGAGGGCAATATATATATATATATATATATATATATATATATATATATATATATATATATATATATATATTGAAAGAAAAACTGTCCTCGTGAAAGTAGTGTAGCTTCTTCCTTTAAAGTCGGTCTCCACCCTTCCACTCCTTAGCCATCTATATCTTGAGACTAGACACAATAAATTCGAACAACATCTAGCCGACACATTGGAGTTAAAAATTAAAAATAAGAATTTGAAATGATACATATGACACATTCATATCCTCTTTCCCACCTCACTTCTTCACTTCGTTAATTTTACATATACTTGATGAGGTCCGTCAAAAATGTGTGAATTTCTTTTAATTTTTCATTTTTCATTTTTCATTTCAATTTTTGGAAGTAAAGTCTGATGATCCAGAGCCCTGTTAAAGGGGTTATGGTGAAATAATTTATTACATGGAACCTTAACGTGGTCTGTTTTTATTCAAACAAAAATATGTATATATATATATATATATATATATGTATGTATGTATATATATGTCAATAGCAGATACTTTCTTAAGTTCCTTAAATACATAAAAGTACATTTTGAAAAGTATATATATGTGTTTATGAAACTTACATTCTCTGCTGCATTTTCTTTTTTTAATCATTTTCTGCTAATCAAGGCAATAAAGCCACTAAGACACAAGGGGTTACTAAGGGATTACTAAGAGTTAAAGAAAATCAGAATTGGTGAAGATAAAGGACAATAAAATGATAGGATTAAAAAAAGACAAAAGACACCAATTGACATTGTATTTCAAATTTTAAAGTTTGCAGTTAACAGGCAAGCAAGAAGGTGGAAGAGAGTTTCACAGGCAAGAAGTGCACAAGAATATTAGAATAGAACATAGAGTTATATCTACCTATTTCAACTGTAAAATGACATGACATAGTTGCCAATCTTATACAGTGCTTAAACTCATAAAGTCAGGATACCAATAAAGAAAGCTCATCAGAACAATTGCCATGAAAATATTTATAGAAAGTCACAGGGAAGCTATGTTACAATGGTGGAAAAATGACTGAAGCCAAGATGCCAGATCATGTCCAATAACACTGCACATTTTTCTATGAATTTTACCATGTACCTTGAGATATATAACAGATTCTTCTTTGGATTTTTTAAATATATTCTCTACTGTTTAAATATATTCTCTACTGTTTTTTAAATATATTCTCTACTCTTGCACCTTACTGATTTCCTGTCAACTACAATCTTCAATAATCTAAATGCAGTGAATTCTGCTCTTTCTCCTCGATAATGTTTTCTCATTTTCTCTCACTCTTAGTAACCCCTTGAATCTTAGTGGCTTTATTGCCTTGCACCAGATGAAATGATTAAATAAAAACAGCACAGACAATCTATGTTTCATCCACAGCAGTAGAAGTATTAATAATAACAGTGAGACAAATGAGTTGTTGTTAATAAATCTCCTTTTTTTGTAAAGTTTTATGTGAAGTATTTTGAAAATTAATAGTCATTCTTTTAAGTGTGTGAATCAATATGAATGAAAGAAAGCTTTATTCGTATTGAATATGTAAATAATACATTGTTGCTTCTGTATTTATTTATTGCAAAAATCTTTAAATTCACATGTAATGAACATCCCTGCTTTATATGCAGTTTCATCCATTCATGGAATATAACAACATTGCCAGATGAAAAAACAATATTTAGCTTTTGAACATTAGTAACTGAACTTTCTGATGTGAACCCAAAACCAAACAAACAGAAACAATGAACTCAAGCAGAATTCATCAAAAGCCAAATCATTGCCATAGAGTTATATTCAGGTGTCTATTTCCAGCTTGCAAAAATAATTCAATACGCATTGAGCTGTTCTTCTTTATTCCTTTTTTTCTGTTTTGAACCAAATCCAAATCAATTGTAAGCTTTCTAAACTTTGTTGAATTGAAGATCCAAATTAAATTCAAACCAATCATAGCAAATATTAACCAACAAGAGTGGGAATTACAGATTTTTGTATGAAGAACTTGTTTCACTATTGAACCATGAGAATGTAAACATATTTGGTTTGTGTTAAAATTTTGTCTTCTATGTGCCATGTCTCTTCAGGACGTGGGTGATCACGACTCTAAACAATTTTCTGTCATTTCTTAATAAATTTTGTCTATTTATCTCTCCTGAACGTTGTTCTGTCTTCCATTTCTAATAGATAGATTATGCATTGTTTTTCTATATCCCTCCTGCCTTCAATGTACCCTTTGAGTATCAAATTTTCCAAACCCCCTTTCCTAATTATGTACCTTAGAAATTTCGCTCTCTCTCTTTCTGATGTTAAGTATAAGTGTCCTTGTTTCCATTTTCTCTAAAACTTTGTTGTTTCTCACATGCTTGGTCCATGGTATCCTCAGCATCCTTCTCTAGAAGCACATTTCTGTTGTCCCAGGTCTCTTCTTCATCTATGAGTATATTGTCCAGCATTCACTGCCATATAGCAGGATAGATTTTATGTAACAGTTCAATACTCTTTTCTTTGTTTCTATGAAATTTTTCTGTTTCTTAATACTTTACTTAGCTTTTGGAAGGCATTTCCATATCCAAATGTACCTTTAGATTTCAGTGTTACACTTTCTCTCCTCTGTTAAAACACTTCTCAGATATTTAAGTTGCTGTATTTGTTTGATTTTGGTATCTCCAATTTGTAATTCAAATGTTGTTACTGTTCATTTTGCTAACAACCATATATTGTATCTTCTTGCAATTGATGTTTAATGCTTTTTTTCTTGCTTTCCTTCACTATCTTCTGCAGGAGTTCTTTTAGTTTCCTTTCTTGTCTGCTATTAGCATTGTGTCATCTGCAAATCTTATGTTGTTAGGATTGTGGCCATCAATAATGAATTCTGGTAGGACTTCTAATTCTCTTAGAATCACCTCGCTGTATAGATTGAATAAATTAAGTGAGAAGAAACATCCTTGTCTTACACCTCTTTCTATTTTTGGATATGTACTGAATTCATTTTCTATCCATATGCAGGTGATTTGCTACCATTATAGGTTCTGGATTATTCTAATATCCTTTACAAATATATCAAGGTTAGCACTGATTAACTTTTCCACAACTTATATACTTTAGTACATAATGACATTGTAAAATGTGAAGAAATCTTTTTAAAACTACAACTAAACACCATATGCTAATTAACAGAAACATGGGTAGTTTACAGATGCAAAGATACATCTCCAGTACCTTCTAATAAATAGTCTGGTTCCTGGAAATCTTTCTCTCAGGCAGAACCTTTCTATTATATTAACAAGGTAGGGTTAACCCATTTTCACAGACAAAATTTGGGCAATTTTTGCAACTACAGAGATGCAATGATATTGAGCCTTATATTAATATTATGTATGGGTGACTTTGTTTCTGTACATTTTGGATTGTGTACAGTGTGGAGGATTCAGTTCGGATCCATTTTAAGTACATTGCACTGCAGGCTTTATTCTTCTGGTTCCATATTCATATCATGTACATGGTAAGCCTTTATTATTTGTAGTTGGACCAAACAGAATGAACTGCTAAACAAATTAAGTTGAAGCAAACTTAGAAAGCAAATAAATTAATTGGCAATGCATACACATTTTTAGTCCATTTTTTAAAAACTGACAATGATATTTAATGTTAAAACAAGTTACACAATAAGTTGATACATGAAGATGCAATATTTGAAAAACATTCTCTCTTGAGAAAAGGCGGTTTGCAGTAAGCAGTGTGGTTTGAATTTTTCAAAATCTAACAAATGGTGAGGTTGGAATGAGAGTCTGGGGTGTGGAAAAATCTGAGGAGGGGATAGGTTTAGATCTTTCAAGATGGTTTCTGTGAATGTAAGTAAGCAGGGGGTTGGGGTTTAGAACTTTTTCAAAAACTAATTACTCGGACGAGGGCTACAGTTATTACAGAGATGAAAATATATACAAATTAATATACTGTATTAATTAGAATTGAAATAAAAATATGTTCAAATTAGTTTAATTACTATTACAAAAAAAAATTATATTTTTCGCCATTTGAGTACTCATTGCACTTTGATTTTAGACAAAAGAGAGATATTTCTTTGAAATGTCTTAAGAAGCAAAACCAAATTTCTAAGTTTGTGTAGTATGCAAAACATGATTATCTTGACTGAGTTATAATTTATGCATATATCAAAGTGTAGGAAATACATCATGTGACAGTCAGGTGGAAGACGTGAAAGATAAGTTACATGGCCTATCAAGAGACAGTTTGAGTTTTTACAGATCTCCATTTTCTCTTACAGATCATGGCTGAAGGCACATCACACATGCAATGCATAATCATGACACCTCTCAAGTAAAATCTTAATTCACTTCTCTTTTCCATATCTGATAATGTCTATCTGGTTTGCTGCTTGAACAAACTATTGTAGCATTCAAGTTCTGTAAATATATATATATATAATAATAATAATAATAATAATAATAATAATAATAATAATATATATATATATATATATATATAATATATGTGAAAAGTGTGTGTTTATAAATATAAATAAATATATATATATATATAATTATTTATATATTATATGCGCGGTACTTATTAGAAAGCACTCAATATCAGAGATAGACCTAACATATTTGGTTGGATTGATGTGAGTTTGTGACACTGTGTTTCACGCTTTTGCGATCGTCAGACAAACTGATTATTTTTTTTTTTTTTAAATTAATCAGTTTGTCTTTCTTTTAAAAATATTAATCAGTTTGTCTGACGATCACAAAAGCGTGAAACCCAGGGTCACAAACTCACATCAATCCAACCAAATATATAATATATAATATATATATATATATATATATATATATATATATATATATATATACTGTTTTCTCTAAAGCATATATACATGTTCTTGTCTGTTTGCACCCAAGAACAAAGTGTTATCATACTGCATGTATGGCAATGCTGTATTGGGATAGTGTGGTAATAAAATAAGTACATCCCATCTCCCTTCTCATTTGTAACTATCCACTGTAATAAAATAATCTACTATAATAAAATAATCATTTTCAGCTTTAAAACTGAATTAGTCAAATAAAGCTTCTACTTAGGTTTGTTGCTAAATTACAGATAGTAAGGTAAAATATAGTGTCCACCAACCATTCCAACACTTATAATCATATATTCTGTGATTTATTTTATTTACAAAATTATTCAAATTTTATTTTTACTATTTTTAAAATGTTAGCCTTGAATAAATGTTTAATCAACTACACATTCTTTTGAGAGAATTGTATTTTTATGAAGACCAGATTGTGTACAAAATTGTTACACTCGTATATTTTTGGGTCTCAACTGTTAAAAAACACCAAAATTGTGAAGGATCCATTTCCAGTTTATGGAAAATATTTTTTCATATATACTGACCAATGAGAGATGTGGTCTGAAACTCTAGTAAGAACTCGAATGGTGATGGAGTGAGGGAGCTGCTTGTGAGCCTAATTTTCCAAATATATAGATCTCAAGTCTGTAGATACAAGGAGAGGAAGACTTTTTGACATCAAGGGGACAAGGCAAATCAACATCAAGGATCAGAAGGCATTTGACATAAAAACTAAAAGACTAAAAAACTTTGAAGTTCAAGTCAAAAGTCTCCTGTGGTTGGACAAAAAAGAACAAAAAAGAACTTTAAGAAATTTTCCCAAGCATGAACAGTGTGATTTTAAAAGGAACTTTTCTAAAATTATTGTGTGTGCCAAGGGCAAGTAAAAATAGGTGTTTTCATTTTTTTTTTTTTCAAAAGTGCTTGTACTTTTGTTTCTTAAATTGTTTTCTCTTAATGTCTTCTTCAAAATCCTTGTCTTTTCCCAAACTGTAATTTTTCCCACTTTTCAATGGTAATTTTTTTATCAGAAATTCTTGCCCTGCCTTAACAGGCATCAAAAAGAAATTTTTGTGCAAACTTTGTATTTGTATTTTTTTTTGTAATTGTGTAATAAATGCCTTTCCTTTAAAATTTTACTCACTGGTTGAGTCTCATTTTGTGATTTGTGCCTATTAAGACTTGCTATTCTTACTAACTAAATTTTTGTGTTTGACACAAGAACTTAAATTTGGTAAGGAATAAAATTTTTATAAAATCCATATGTAATAAAATAGAATATGAGTGAAAGAAAATAAGCTTGCTTCTCTCTGATGATAGAAACTTTTCTAGAAGAAGCCCATTAAAAAATGAAAAAAGATTTTATTCTTTTAGCCATAGAAGTTTTTATTAAACTTAATCCATTCTCTACAGAGCAACAAGTCTTTATTGATTTTATGACACTTTATAAATATAATTTTATCATAACAAACTGAAAGGCAAATTAGTGATGAATGTATTGCAATTAGTTCATAATTTTGTTTTTAATCTCAAACTGAAATAATAAAAATATAATTCAAAATATATATACATTTTTAATGAACTTATTTTATCACCCTTTCTTCCTAGTTTATGCTTGTGTAATAATTTTATTTCTTTGTTTATTGAAACTAAAGATATAAGAGAAGAAAAAGTCATTTTTCCTCATCTTTAAACAAAATGGAGTATCTGTCCTATTAAAAAATGTTTGAGCTCCAATACAATAAAACAACCTCTACTTCAGTAAGCAAATTATTCATTTTATAATAGTTATTTTGGCAAATTGCATTTATAAAGAAAAAAATAAAATTTTAAAAAAGTTATTAAGCTTCAGGAAAAAGTGATAATTAACTTATGAGAATGGAAAAAAATTGCTAACAACTCTACAGCTGAAAAAAGGTATTTTTTGAGAATGTCTTCTTTTTTCAGTCAGTAGCAATCATAAGATTTTTTTTAATTAAGAGTTAAGAAGTATCCTTATTGCCATGATAAATTGGAGGGAATCAAAAATAAGAAAAATTTTTTTATATTATTTCTATTTAATTTGTGGAAGGTTATAGGGGATGAAAATTTGATCTTTTAAAAAATATTCAACACATCCACAAAGAAAAAGGAAAGATAAAGAAGAAAGCAGATAAAGTACAAATACAAAATGTTTATAGTCTAGAAATTGTTGGTATTTTACAAAAATTGTTTTACTTTTGTTTTTAGTCTAGTTTCTTCTTTAAAGACAATATTCATATGGCAAGAAATACATTAGATACAAGAAGATTTCTTAATAACTCTTCTTACTACCTTGGCTCAGACTTTTACTTGCACTGTCACGTGTCTTTTATTTATACCTGATACATGGACATATTATTACACACAAGAATATGGGTAAATATTTATCAGAAAAATGCTCAGCTGTATTATAAAGTGTGTGCAGGAAATTCACTTGTTCAGATTTTATTTATATTAAAAATCCAAATGTCTGAATTCCGAATAATATTAAAATCAAAATAAACAAAAACATGGGTAAGTACTTATAAAACAAAGAAAAGAATACTGAACTATTATGTTATATCAGTCCTCCTATATGGCAGTGAATGCTGGACAATCTCCTCAAAGATGAAGAAGAGAGTTGAAACAAAAGAAATGTGATTCTACAGAAAGATGCTGAGAATACCATGGACTGAGCATGTGAGCAACAACAAAGTTTTAGAGAAAATGTAAACTTAACATCAGAAAGAGATAGTTGAAATTTTTGGGATCATAATAAGGAAAGAAGGTTTGGAAAATGTGATACTCATAGGGTAGATTGAAAGCAAGAGGAACAGAGGAAAACAACACATCACCTACCTAGTGAATGAGTAAATGGATGGTGGAACAAGGTTTAGGGGAGAGAACAAAAAGACAAAATATATTAAGAGCTTGTGGTAATTGTGAAGAGCCATAATGACCAATGTTCTAAAGGGAAAAGTAAAGCTAAATCTTCTTTTACATATCTACAAAGTTAAATCAATGGTTTGGCAATTAAATGAGAAAAAAGAATTTATCTTATCCAACAAATTGTTTTTAACATAATATGATTCCTTTTCAATGAACTTAATTCAGTCATTAATATTAATCATATAGAGCAAATATTATACAATGAAAATTTCAGTTCAAAATTCAGTTAATAATTATGCATTAGGCTACAAACAATTTGATACTCCTTCATATTTCTCTTTTAATTTTTACCTCTTAATAGTGTCTTCTCTTATTAAATGCCATGTCACTTCATGATATAGGCAATCATGGCTCTCCACACATTTATTTTCTTTATTATCTAAATTTTCATATATTTTTGGAAAGAAGTGAAGTAGTTTCCCATTGCCTATTAAAAGTATAATCTTGAAAAAATTTATTAAACAATAAATGTATTTAATTTTTCCAGTTAAAGGTTAATTTTCTTATTTTTTTTATTCATAAGTGTAAGAGTACAGAAGGCATTTATCTCCACTTGGTGGAGATAAGTCACATAGGTCATATGAAGGCTGCTTAATGATGTATCTCTAGTGACGAAAACATCAATCAATTTCAGTTTGTTTACAGCAACCAAATAGTAAGGTTGCTTTCTTTAGCTTGAGCCCCCAATGGCCCAGATAGAGACTAAATCTGCCTCTCCAGCAGCTTAAAAGTCCATGGTGTTATTTTCCTTTGGGAATATATCTTTCCCAGATATAGAATGAAACTCCAGCTCCCAGTCCTGAATTAGGTAAAACCCAGGACTCACCATTTATATTTCATGGAATATGTCCTTGCCTGAGACATAGATGAATCCAGCCTATTTGAATCTGGATTCCTAAAAATGGTTTCTCCAGGTATAGGAGTATCTCCATATTATATGTAAGACCTTTCCTTTTTGTTTCTACTTACACACTGCTTTGCTGTGTAGTTATATGTGATATATTATTCTCCATATGGGACATGATTACATATGTATATATAGTTTTGTGTATGTCTTAGTATTATAAAAGTCTCTCTGAGAACAAAGTGTGTTTGTCATTCTTTTTTCTTTCAGCCATTCCATTCTGTCTGTGTTTTTTATATCTTGAATATAATAATGCCTATAACAGGGAAAATACAAATGGGAGAATATTTCTTTCTACCATAGATCTCCCTCATTACAACAAGTAATAATTAATTTTAAATAAAAAAGAGATAAATATATCAAATTTTAATATATTCAATAAAAACCAGAAATATAAAAACAAGAAGCTGAAAGGAAATTTTCAGAAATATTAAATATTTTAAAAAATAACAAAACAAAAATATGTGGGCTTTTAAAAAATAAAAATAAAAATCTGGGATTTTTTTTTGAAAGAAAATTTCATTTTCAAAATAAAAGACTTTAAATGTTATGAAGCAAGAAATCTGAAATGCTAAAAATTCCAAAGTATTTAAACAAGAAACAGAAACATTGGTAAAGAAATAAACAACAAAAAAATAATGTAAGGAATATTTCTAATAAAAGAAAAAACAAAAGAAATATACCCTTCTATTCATTCATTGAAATCCACAAATCTGAACTACAAAATAAAGATTGTAATATTTTGAGATTCTAATACAGATTACAGACGTGCAGAACATAAAATTTCCTTACTTGAAGCTGAAAGAGCAATGCAGGTTTAGAAATATCACCAAATCTTTGGAAATAAAATTAGCCAAGTCTGCCAACACTGTAATATAACTTATGGCTTAAATCTTCGCCCGAGCCCTACAGAAAGAAGCCAGCCCACCATAATGACACTATGTGTAAAAGATGATTAATGTTGAATGGGGGATAAAATACATTTCAGACTATTTTCTCCAAGGACCTTTGGCTGACTACTACTTTTGCTCATAAAACAAGTTGGAGCATTCATCAGAAGAATTTGTAAAAATTAGTGAGTGATTTGTACATGTGTAACTGGCTGCAGGTTGAAGATAATCTAATACTTTACACTGGCCATTTTTTTTTTGTTTACTAGTTGCACAAGAATGTTTAGAAAGAAAATGGAGGTGGAATAGATGCTTTTTACAACTTAATCAAAAATAATTCAATATTTCAGGTTCGAGTTAGATAAGGGTCACTTAAATTTTAATTATTTGTCCATTATTTATAACATATAAAGAAAGCAAAAAAATCTAGAAAATTAATTTGAAAACTTGCAGTTTATGGTTTTATATTTTCAGTTATAATCAATCTGTATAATACCCCATCTGCATTTCTATTTTTATCTGTAACTTTTTACTGTAATAAACCTAACATAAATATAAAATAACAAGTGAATCCTACTCTGATTCTGAGATTTGACCAGGAAGTATATATAGGCAACGAACATTCTTATTATATTAGTGTTCTTCTACTTGAGCAGCATGGTAAAAATATCTTGAAGATATAGTGTTAGGAAGAATGCACAGATACTACACTGATACTATTCAAAGAGCCAGGGAGTGATTCTTTGATTCCAGGCAGTATGAACTACACTGATATTAGACATAGAACTAGGGAATGATTCTGTGATTATTTTTCAGTATGCACTCCACTTGATACTAGACAGAAAGCCAGGCAGTGATTCTTGACATTGTGCACTGATACTAGACAGGAAGCCAGGGAGTGATTCTGTGATTCTTGATAGTGTGCACAGATACTACACTGATACTTTGTAAGTTCTGATTCCTACTTAAATAATTCCATTTTTTTTAGAGGTACTAACTGAAAAATGGATAAGTATGAAAATATAAAAAGAAGGAAATTGAAAGACATTCTTCAGAAATATTACATATTTAAATAAAAGAAAAGTTTTTTTTTTAAATGAGTGTAGAAGAATTTGAGAAATTATCTTCCAAAGAAAGAAAAACACCCAAATATCATCATATATGTTTTAATTATTTTAAAACTCAAGTGCAAAAACCTGATAATACTAAGGACTTAATAAAATGTAGTTGTTTTTATCAAAAACCTGATTATACTAATGACTTAATGAAATATACAGTTGTTTTTGATACCATGAGTAAACTAGTTTGATATAATCTTTGAGCTTTTTAAAACAAAAAAATAACATGTATTACATATATTTGATTGATTTCCTAGAAGAGAAGAATGTTTTATTTTTCACTCATTGCTTGAAATTAGTTTTCCTTCAATAATAATTTTGATCTTTGCCAACCATTTCTGATGTAACTTGAAATTTCTTGAACATCATTCTGCTGCTTTAAGATCAGAACTAAATCTACTCATAACAGTATTCAAAAGTTAAGAATTTATCACATGCAGTTTATTGCAATTTCTAGCAAAGTTATATTTCCTATACTTTTGTTCTTACCGTATTTTTATGGCTTAGCACTGAATATCCTTAATATATGCAATTTACACTATTTACATTGTTTGGAGTATTATTGTCATATTCATGATGTTCCAGCCTTCTTCAGGTGATATACATTGGAATTTCAAACTGAACCCTTTATATCATCCATGGTGGGTGAAGTGTTCTAATTCCACATGCCATGCCTTATCTGAATATATCAGTTTCAGTTATTTCCTTTTAGTATCTCAATTCTCCAAATTTTTGTTCACGTCTGCTGTAGCCAGATATTGAACTCTCAACACTTAGGATCAAGCCACTTCATCTGGGTCATGTGTCCTTGGGTACATCTTTTCTTTTTATGTGCCATGTACTTTCGGGACGTAGGCGATCATAGCTCTCCACCTCCCTCTATCCCTTGTAGCTCTCAACAAGTTCCTTTCATCTGCTTCCATCCCCAGACCACGTTCTGTCATCCACTTGCTTATGTCCAACAGGTATGTCACACATTGTTTTCCCTTGTCTCTCTTCCTATCTATTTGACCCATGAGTATCAGATTCTCCAGGCCCTCCTTCCTCATTATGTGTCACAGAAACTTCAGCTGCCTCTTCCTGATATTAAGTATAAGCCTCCTACTTGTTTACAACCTCTCTAAGATCTCATTAATGCTCACATGCTCAATCTATGATATCCTTAGCATCCTTCTGTTGAACCACATCTCTGTTGCCTCGAGTCTCTTCTTCATCTTTGAGGAAATCGTCCAACATTCACTGCCATAAAGAAGGACAGATGTCATGTAACAGTTCAGTATTCTTTTTATTGTTACCAAAGATATCCTTCTGTCTTGCAGTATTCTTCCCAGCTTTTGGAATGTGTCCTTGGCCATTCCAATACACCTACGGATCTCAGTATCACACTTACTGTTCTCTGTCAAGATGCTTCCCAAATATTTAAACTTCTGCATCTGCTTGATTCTAGTGTTCCCGACTTTCAAATCGCATTTCGGGCTCATCCTCTTATTGATAACCAAATATCACAAAAACCGTTTTTTTTACCAGAGCTCATATTATAATTTGTTGTTATTGTTGTTTTTTCTCTAGTGCTCTGTTTATAAGTTCCAATATTGTATTCATGTCTATGGTTGGCCGACTTAGGAGATTTTTGTGGCCTAGAATATGCACTGATTCCTTAAGTTTTTGCATTTGTCCAGTGATGTTCTCTGTCTACTATTTCAATCTTACCTCACAAGGGGTGGTTATCTCCCTTTTCTCTCCATATATGGTCAGCCACACCTGATTTTTGTGATGCATCTTGGACAAGATAGCCTGATAGAGCCCATCCCACTTCTGGTTGGTTTTGACTTCAGAGTTGTCCTCCTCCTAGAATGCCAGTCTGCATATGAATGACAGAAATAGAATCAACTGGAATTTGAACTTCATTTACCAATTCTATTTTTCATGCTGATAACTATTACACTATCCCCTCCATATATATATATATATATATATATATATATATATATATATATATATATATTTAAGTAACAAAAATTTTGGTAATCTGTATGGATAATCAGAAGGAGGATGAAATCTTGAGAGCTCAATGTTAAGTCAGAGCGAATAATTTAATTTAAAGAAAAACAGACCACTTTAAGGCTTCATTTGTAATAATTTATTTCACCAGAGAATTTTATTTTTCTCCGGATCTTCAGACTTCACTTTCAAAAGGTGAAATGAAAAATGAATTTAAAATTTACACTTTTGACGAGTAGTATTAAGCTTATATAAGTCAACATAGAGGGTGGTGAGGAATGGTATGAGAGACATGGTCAAGTTTAGAGAGGGAAGGGAGAGTTTTAAAATTTATTTTTATATTTCTTTTTATTATAATACTTAATATTGAGGATCCATCTTACTGCCAAAGAAGCCCATTACATAAAACATCTGGCACCCAGTATTATTTAGCAATGGAAATAATGTGTTAAAAGTATTTTTTTAAATAAAAAGATGTCAACTTGATTCCAACTACATTACTTTCACAGGGCTTGTAATAAAACTACTAATATATAGACATCATGAAACTACATCTTAAACAGACAACCATGAAAAGAAATTAACAACACTCAATGACAAAACCTTTGAAAATTGCTAAAGTGACTGAAAGCACTTGAGGCAATAGACACTACAGACAATTTTTACATTCCCTTATACTCCCCCAAATAGAAAAATGTAAAAATATTAGAAAAACTAAATGAAAAATTTATCAAATGTTCCTTCTTTGTCATAATCAATGAAAAATATTTGAAAGAAAGGTTGCGGCCCAAATATACATTATATATATATATAGTTCTGAAGTCAGCAAACTAAAATTGACCTTGCAGTGTTGATTCCTATGTCCGCACCTCTATCTATCTATCTATCTATCTATACATATATATATATATATATATATATATATATATATGAAAAAATAGAATTTTAAGGGATGCTATATTTATCAGTAATAGTGCTCCATATCAGTAATAGAGTGTATGAAGATATAAGTGGACAGGCCATGTGTGCTGTGTGTGGCTCAACTATTTATATATGCTAGTCAATGGAGAATTGTGGGTAGCAAAGTTAGGTATTTTCAGTTTATTGTATTATCCTTGCAGTTATTGGGTAGGTAGCAATGGTTATATTTCAAATTATTATTATTATTATTATTTTGGGTTAGAATGCAGTTATTAGCGGTGACGTAGCTAGTGTTTTTTCCGCCTGAGGCGGCCTTAAATTTTACCAACCCTCTCCAGAAGGAATATAATATTACAATGCACATTAACCCCTTAAAGTTTATATATATATATATATATATATATATATATATATATATAATTTATAATTTATAAATTATAATTGCACCTTTAATTGAATTAAAATAACTGATCCAACGTGCAACTTTTGGATAATAAGTGTGATATTACTGTAATTATTGAACAATATAGTTCATGCCACATTCTCTTATTACTATATTTGTACAAAAACGCAGAACCTTAAAATTTAAATTCAAACTCAGCGTTGCGACCGCACGTTCCAAAACAATAACACATTTCTCATAGCATTTTTTCGGATTACATCTCTATTTTCATTGTCCTCTTATTATCGAGAAGTAAAAACAAGAACAAAATCTATTTCCATACATGAGGATGTCTGTAGGAACAGACGAAAGCTTGTAAAAATTAAAAAGATCTTATGCAACTGGAATTTATAAACAGGGATCATATCATTCATATACAGGTTTGTGGTTGGTGTATCTTATTTATATTGTTTGCGAAGATGTATTCTCGCCATTTAAATCATTAACCTCTATATTCGTTTTTTGTATGAATGATTCATGAATTTATATATATATTAGGTTAGTGCAAAAATAATGACGTAATAATGTCGTTTTTTTGACGTATTTTTTAACGTCAAAAAACGACATTATTACGTCATTATTTTTGCACCAACCTAATATATATATATATATATATATATATATATATATATATATATATATATATATCAATGATGAAATTATTCGTATAACTATCAATTTTTAATTTTTATCCATTTCCTTAAAGTATTGGAAATGTTATAATTTATTTGTCTATTTATTTTATATTAAGTAGCGATTCTATATCCATATTAGGCCCATGATAAGATAAAAAAAAACAATTGGTTCACTTATTTATTTAATTTTTTCACTAACAGTTCACAAACATGAAAAATCAAACCAAATCAAAGGACTGACGAAAAGTCTGGACTTCTCACAGAGGTGTGAAAAAATTGTGGATTCACTAAATTCACTTAATCCAACCCCCACATCAAGTCTTTTAACGCATCCTTTCCCCCCTTTTGCTCGCATCTTGTAAGTGGGGTTTATCCCCACCAGCTGACAGTGCATTTTGGAAAGATTTTTTTTATTGCTGGCTGACTTTGAGCCAGGCATATCAAAGACAAATTGGCTTCATTTGAACCCTATCTTCTTCCTTATTGTTGCTTTTTTTGCAACAATTATTGAAATTATGCTATTGTTTTTTTCTTTTCTGAAAATACATTGTAGACCAAAAGTGCCGCCAGGATGGACCGCCCCCTCTGCTTCGCTCTGCTCCACTCCGTCCCGCCTAGCTACACCACTGGTTATTTGTAGCTATTGTATGGTGTTGTTTGATAACTAACTTTTATAATTTATTATTGATTACTTAGGGTTTAAATGCCAAGATTTCAAGTGCAGATTTTCAAGGCCCTTCCTCTTCTAAAAGATTGGTGTCGGATAAGTTTTACTTTTGTACTTCTGTGTCTCCCGTATTTTGACCTTTCAAGATTAGTAAATATAAACTGCAATTTAACAATTTCAGGTTGACTTTTTCAGTTTTAATAGTGAAAATTCTGTTGTATTTTCATTATATCTTTATTTATAAATACAACATTAGTGACATATAATCATATCTAGCAATAAAAAAAAATCCATATGCTGAAATCCATTGACATGAAATCATTCCTTTTTCATTTAAAGAGAATCTAAAGCTACATTTTGATTCTGTAAAATAATGTTGCACAATTTGAGAAATTTATGAGAATAAATGTAATGATTGGTTTTGTGTTTCAACACAACTTGTAATTTTGTGGTTTCTCAGTTTCTTTTTATTGCTTTTTGAAAAAAAATTAATGCTCACCACCTCCATTTTTATTAGAGTTTCAGCAAATTATGTAAAATAATAAATTTTCTCTCAAAAGATTGAAGGCAATTTTAACTGTGCATTCCAAGTTATAGTTTTCTATAATCTTTGAACAGCTAACAAATTTCTTAAGCCAATGAAACAACAAATAGAGGATGATAATTAATGAGGTTTGTTTGTATTCTGATTTCAGAATTGATGGCTTCTAGATTCCTTCCATTACCAATAACAAAATAAAAAGACCTGGATTTGTGCTTATTTTCTTGTGATCACATCTTGTCAGTAGGGGGCGCACCAGTTTTATTAGTTGATCGTCAAACAAGACTGTCAGACAAGATTCTGACCTGTCCTTTGGGTCATACATAATCTCTGGTGTTGAGTTTAAACATAGCCATTACAGATGAACTCAAATCTCATACAAGTCTGCAGATGTCACTTATGCCAGTTGCTAAGTTTAGCACTGGACATTGGGCAACATATAAGCAGATAAGATATTCCCAAATCTAAGTGTAAATCTCCATCTACTGGACATATATGAACTTTACTTTTTGTTTTACAACGAAACATTAAAGGTATTATAGATAAAAACGGACAGGGAAATATTGTATTTTGTAAATCAATGTTTCTTATATTCTGGGAAAGTATACAACATGTATTTTGTACAGGCATAGATTTCAAAGTATCAATATTTGACTATTTAAATATCTGAAGTACCTGAAAATAACTGATGCCACACCTGGTAATTGTGTGGGTATGTGTGTATGTGAGTGAGGGGAGGTGTTACAATTACTCCATGAATATGATTTCTGCAGATATGTATGATTTATGAAAGGTGATATGAATATTTGCAATCTTTATGCATGAGGCAAAACTGCAAATGTTTGCATTTATATTTAATAAATCCTATTTGAATTAAATTAACATGGCTTTTCAACCATTTTCTCTTTATATCTACCTCTCCCAAATACATATATGCAATATATATATATATATATATATATATGTGTGTGTGTGTGTGTGTGTGTGTGTGTGTGTGTGTGTGTGTGTGTGTGTGTATGTGTATGTGTGTATGCATATATATATATATATAATTAATTATTACACTACCCATCAATTTTCAATATCATTTTTCCTTTCATTTCGTTGTTGGAAGTGTTACCTGATGATCCGGAGTCCTTTAAAAGGATTTTGGTGAAATAAATTATTGTAATGGTACCTTAAAATGGTCTGTTTTTCATTAAATATTAGCTCTAGATTCACATTGAGCTCTCAGGATTTCATCCTCCTTGGAATTACCCATATGGTTTACCAAATTCTTTGTAACTTATATATATATATATATATATATATATATATATAGCTAGCTAGATAGATAGATAGATAGATAGATAGATAGATAGATAGATAGTGAGAGAGACAGAGACACAGATAAAATAACGGCTGGATACTCTTATTTTCTGAGCACAGTTGTTTACTAGACTGGCTAGCCAATCTCAATCACAGACATCTACTCAGGCACATATGTGTTTCTTCAACACCAATATTAGTCACCTATGGTTTATACTGAAACTAGGCTGAGCAGATCTTCAATTTCTAGCAGAGATTGCATAATCTGGTATGATTAACAGTTTGGACAATGCCAGTATGATCAAACCTCAGTATCGATGACTTGTTACTTCATGCTAGCACATCCATTGATGACTATCCGAACAATTACATCAACCCAATGTCCCTCACATGGCTTGGATTAACACCCGATTTAGTTTTCAGGCACTTTCCAAAGGTGCTCCACCAAACTAATAACATCAAAAAATCACCTTAGCAAGATTCAAATCTGGGTCTCATCGTCAAAAAGTGAATGTTCTAAACATTCGGCTATGTGACCACATACATACATACATATATATTTATATATATATATATATATGTATATATATATATATATATATATATATATATATATATATATATATATATATATATATATATTCAAAATGTTGGTGTGATCAATAGACTACCTGCCAAAATTTCTCCCAAAAAAGTGGGGGTGATACTAATAACAAAATATAAATACCAAGAAAAATATTACACAAGAAAAATAATCAAACTAAGAAAGAAGAAAAGACTAAAACACAAGACTTGATGATCTTGATAGCTGTTCACAGCTCCTTGATATATACAGGGTCTCTCAAAAAATGTGTACACATTTTGAAGCTTTCTCAAGAAATAATTTCAAGCAACCAGAATCAATTATATATGTAATTTAAATAATGCATATGAAGACAGTATTATTATAAATGCATGCTCTTAAGATTTTATCATTGCATGTTTTCAAATTGATGTCTGTTATGATCCAGACATTGCTGACAGTATGATGCAATGAAATCAAAAGAAGCAATCAACATTTCAATAAGTATTTGGCTGCATTCTTGCTCTATGGAAACTTTCATTTCAGCGATTGCTGCTGGCTTTGTAGTGTAGACTTTTTGGGAAGTCCAGTGAATGAGCAATACACTATAAAAGTGTGTATATATTTTTGAGACAACCTGTACACACACACCCACACACACACACATATACTTTACAAAATCCAACTTTTGACATAGGTAATATTTGCCAAGGAACAACTTAAATTAATAAAAAAAGTGCTCAATTCAATTTAAAAAAACAAAAATGTAGGGCAAATTTAAGACATAAAATAGTTAGAGAAGCAACTTTTCTGCTACATTCATTTCTACCAATCAGCTATCATCAGGCAGTAAAATTTGGTCATATGTATGTATGTATGTATAAATACACACAGACACACATATGCACATAGACACACATATACACACACACATATATATATATATATATATATATATATATATATATATATATATATATATATGAATGGTAATTCTCATTTTGAAAAACCTCAGTTAATAATGACTTACATTAATGTTTAATGAGATTGATTTTATCATTAGATATTAACATGTAGTTCTTGGTTTCATTAACAGTCTTTTCTGTAATGGATGGATAATATTCCTTTATATCATATTTTATAAAAGAACATTCATTATTTTTAAAACCATTCTATGCAAACCTGAGTAGAGCACCATTGGTTAATATTTAAAAATGTTCTTAGCAATTCATATATGTCTTGTAGCATTACTTTGCTGATTTTATCCATTTGAGCTGTACCAAGACAACGGGTTAATAATAATAATAGATAAATGTACCCCTAGAAAAAGTGATGTAATTCATAAGAAATTACATGGCTATTCAAGAAATTCAGATTTATATTGGACATACAATCCAATTTAAAAGTCACTCATTACTTCGATGTTACATTAGACCTATGTAATGGTAGAGTTTTACCATACAGATAAGATAACCAGCAACCACTTTACATTGACGTAGGTTTTAATCACCCTAAACATATTTTAAAACAAATACCCAAAGGAATTAACCATAGATTGTCCACTAACTCTTCAGATAATGATATTTTTAATAAAAATAAACAAATTTATGAAAAAGCCTTAAAAAGTAGTGGACATAGAAGTAAATTAATTAATATGAATAATTCTCCTGAAAGGCAAAGTAAACATAAAAATATAGCCAGAAAAGTATTATAGTTTAATCCCCCATATAATTTAGCAGTCAAGACAAAAATAGGTAAAATGTTTTTTGAATTACTTGAAAAAAACTTCCCACAGACAAATATACACTACATAAAATTATCCATAAAAATTACGTTAAGCTAAGTTACAGTTGTATGCCTAATATGACTAATCTAATTAGCAAGTATAATAGGAAAAAAATCAAGGACAAACCACACATCAGCCCCATGAAGTGTAACTTTAGAAAAAATGACAAAGTGCATGGTCTACCAGATAAAGATATATAGAAATAAATTTAATAGTACTGATAAGAACCCTAAATTTTATATAGGTTCTACCCAGAGCAGTTTTAAAAAACGTTATTATAACCACCTCAGTAATTTCAAACACAAAACCTATAAACATAGTACTACCCTGTCCACTTATATATGGAAGATTAAACAGGAAGACAATAATGATCCCATTTTAAAATGGGAAATATTAAAAAAAAATGTCATAAATATAAGGCAAGTGATAAATTTTGTTCACTATGCATGGAGGAAAAGCTAGCTATTGCTACACAGAAGGTAGGATTATATATATATATATATATATATATATATATATATATATATATATATCCTACCTTCTGTGTAGCAATAGCTAGCTTTTCCTCCATGCATAGTGAACAAAATTTATATATATATATATATATATATATATATATATATATATATATATATATATATATATATATATATATATATATATATATATATATGCGCCGACAGCTTAGTGGTAGAATATCCGCCTGATACCAATTCAGTCGGGTTTCGATCCTAGCTAGAGGCAACCGGATGTCTAGCCGCACTGATGAGCTGTGATACAGCGAAACAGTCTGTCTGTGGATGACATTATATTAGCTCCTGAATTAAATTTAATTCTAGTTGAGCACTCTCGGGCTGAGGTATGGGTTTGTAAACAGTGACTATTATAGCTATATAGCGAGACTCTTCGCAAGCCGAATTGAGTCACTGTCGGTCACTGGGCGTGTTTCCAAAAAAATACGCTAAAAATCCACCTTCGTCCCGACCGTGCGCCGACAACTTAGTGGTAGAATATCCGCCTGATACCAATTCAGTCGGGTTTCGATCCTAGCTAGAGGCAACCGGATGTCTAGCCGCACTGATGAGCTGTGATACAGCGAAACAGTCTGTCTGTGGATGACATTATATTAGCTCCTGAATTAAATTTAATTCTAGTTGAGCACTCTCGGGCTGAGGTATGGGTTTGTAAACAGTGACTATTATAGCTATATAGCGAGACTCTTCGCAAGCCGAATTGAGTCACTGTCGGTCACTGGGCGTGTTTCCAAAAAAATACGCTAAAAATCCACCTTCGTCCCGACCGTGCGCCGACAGCTTAGTGGTAGAATATCCGCCTGATACCAATTCAGTCGGGTTTCGATCCTAGCTAGAGGCAACCGGATGTCTAGCCGCACTGATGAGCTGTGATACAGCGAAACAGTCTGTCTGTGGATGACATTATATATATATATATATATATATATATAAAAGTGAACATAGAAGTCAACACTTAGAGGCGACAGTCTATTTCATGCTGGATGTAATCGTCAGGCCACGAGTGCTGTTATTTTTCTTGGCTATTTATATATATACGAGTCAGTGGTGCATTGTGGGTAGTCTATTTTGGCGGTTATTTTACCGGAAGTCGTTTATTTGTTTATTTATTTATTTGGGTTAAATTATTTTGCTTGTTTTTATTTATTCTTATTTTTTATTTTTATTTCCTATCTTATTTATTTATTTATTTATTTTTATTTTAGTCGGTGTTTTTATTATATGTTAATATTATGTTATTATTGTGTTATTATTATAATTAAAGTTATTTATTCAATTTTGGGGTCGATTGTTGTAGCTTATTCTAACTATTATTTTGGCGGGAACAGTTTTTAATTTGTTTATTACTTCATGTATTTATTTGGATTGATTATCTTTATTTGTTTTTTCTAACAGTTTGTTTATTGGGATCATTTTGTTAGTTTATTTATTTATTTGGATGAATTTACGTCAATTTATTTTACTTGTTATTATTTATTTGTTATAGTTGTATATTTTCTCTTTTCGGTTTTCGATTTCTAAGTGACATAGTATTTTTTTTTATCGTTATATAACAGTTATAGCTATTTTTTTTCGTCCAATTTTAATTTTGATTTTTATAGTCTAACTAATATTTTGGTCATAATGGTTTGCTAATTTGTTTATTATTTACTTTATTTATTTGGGTTCATTGATTTTTTTTTTCTTATTTTTTATTCTATTGTCTATTCTAACAGGTGTGGTTTGGTAATTTGTTAAGGTTTAATTTATTTTGCTTATTTTATTGTCATTTTGTTTATTTATTTATTTTTATTTTGTTTTATTTTTTCCGTTTCCGATTTTTAAATAACGTAGTAAAAATTTGTTTTCACATCTGCATTTTGAGATGAGCTCGGATCTTTTATTTAATAATTTATTTTGGTCTGGGAAAGTAATGATAGCTATTTTTTTCTCCAAGCAAAGTTTTCAAGTTTTTGATTGGTTGTTGTAGGCTGATGATCTTTTCCTTATTTTCCAAGATATTTTTGGTGTGATGTGTGTTTTGTTTTTAATTTCCCAGATATACTTAGAAAGCATTGTACTGTTCGCATATTTACTATTTGTGATAGATGTTTTGTGTGTATAATTTCTTTGTTTCCAGGGTCCTTCAGTTACTCCTATGTATACTTTTTCTTCATTATCTGGTCATTTTGTTGTGGCTTGGTATATTACATTGTTTTGTAAACAATTACCGTGTAAGGGACATTCGTTTTTTATTCTGCAGTTGCACATGGGTTTAATTTGTTTGTGTGGTTTGTTGATAATTTTCCTGTTGTGCTTTTTTATTATTTGTGCCATGTTCTCAGTGCAACTGTAGCTGATTTTTACTGTGTTTTTGTTGAATATTTTGTGTAGGTTGCTTGATTCTGGGAAGTGTTTGTGTAAGAGTTTAAAGAATATTTTTCATTATGTTTGTTTTTACGTTTTTGCTGTATGGTGGGTTGAACCATATGATATTTCTTTTCCTGTTGGCCTTTTTTGGGTTCTGTGATGAGTATGTGAGTGTTGCTGGGAATCTACTATCTTTTAGTCTTTCTTAGCTTTGTTAAATATGGATTCATTGGAGGAATTGTCAGAAAGCCTGCAGTTAATCGATTTTGGCATCTGTTTGATTATAGAAGGCGGGTGGTTGGAAGGTGTGTGTATATAGAGTGGTTTATCATTCAGTTTTCTGTATGGTTTATATGTGCCTTTTCTTAGGTTGAAGGTAACATCAAGAAAATGTACTTCATTTAGGTTAGTTTTTATATCTATGTCGAATCCGTTATTTTTAAAAATCTTTATTATTGCTTTTTCTAATATATGTATTGACAATTCCTATGAAATAAATTATGACCATAGAATATTAGTGTTTAAACCTTTTTATTATATCCTTACTCTGTCCTGGACATTGAGTTCTACCTGGATTCTATTCTCTTGGAATTTTTTATTCAAAAAATATATATGTATGTGTATGTAACTATGTATATATATTTATATATTTTGCACATGTATGTGTATATTTACCACTAATATTATCTTTATCTCTCTCTCTCTCTCTAGACACACATACACACACACACACACACACACACATATATATATATATATATATATATATATATATATATATATATGTATTTCATCCTCCTTTGGATTATCCATATTGATTATCAAGATTTTCATTACTTAACCATATATATATATATATATATATATATATATATAGATAGATAGATAGATAGATAGATAGATAGATCTTCAGTCCTTTTAAGAGGGCTGTGTGAAATAATTTATTACATGGAACCTTAAAGTGGTCTGTTTTTATTTAAATTATTTGCTCTGGATTTACATTGAGCTCTCTGGATTTTATCCTCCTTAGGTTTACCCATATGGATTACCTAATTTTTAATATATATATATATATATATATATATATACATATATATATATAAATGAATAATGACAAAAGGAAAACTTATCTTAGCAGATACGTTTCATCCTCTTAGGAACTTTATAAGGGCAAATGACATTTGTGTTGTTAAAGTCCCTCAGAGGATGAAACGTATCTGCTAAGATAAGTTTTCCTTTTGTCTCTATTCATGTTGTGCTTTTTACAGTAATGCTCCAAATGAATTTTACACACACATACACACACACACTTAAATAAATAAATATATATATATATATATATATATATATATATATATATATATATATATATATATATATTTCATATAGAGTATATCTGTAAAAGGACAATATGGATAAAAGCAAAAAAACTTAGCTAACGCATTTCACCTTCTAAAGTCTGTCAGAGGATGAAATACATTGGCTAAGGTAAGTTTTCCTTTTGTCTTTATTCATATATCAATACATATATATATATATATTAAAATAAAGAGAAAGAACAGTAAGATTTATAATCTGGTGTTCTTATTAATTATTTTTATTTTTAAAAAACAGTGCTCAATACAGTTCTGCAGGGCAGAAATATGAATTTACTAATTTAAATATATGGTTTCATAGCTACACAGGAATTACCATCTTTCAAAAACAGAAAGTAAAAACTCTTTGTCATTGAAAAAAAACAGACGACATGCGAGAAACGGATGTCATCATTTGCTGATCAGGCACCCCTACCCTAACTTAATTTAACCTCATTTCGAAAGTAACTCATATTTTGATACAATAGTTATCAGTAAAAATGAATACCCTACCACCCTTTGTCAAAATGATTGAATTTATCCGTATCCTTAAAAACTAATATTAAGAATATATGTGCTTATAAAAACTCAGTAAATTTCAAAATAAGTTATTCCAAAATTCGCTTGAAAATGAAACAGTACTAGGGAATTTAATTTAATTCTATAATTAAATATGAAGTTTTTAGTTTCTGCTTTTGAAACATGGTAATTCCTGTGTAGCGATGGAACCATATTTTTAAATTAGTAAATATATAATACCTATATATATATATATATATATATATATATATATATATATATATTGAGAGAGAGAGAAATGTAAAAAACTTAGTCTTGCTCACAGTTACAATATACCCAGTGAAATTGAACTTGCTACAGTAGAAAATGACTTCAAAGATTGAAAGATTATCAGTATATATAATAGTCATTTACTGTTATGACATTGGTAAATTACAGAAAGATTTGTCACTTATTAACTCTCTCAATTGCCTCTTCACTATAATTGCATGCCACTTGGGAATCAGATGATCATTAACAAAGAAAGGGAGAGCTCATGCCTCAAGAGCTGGTTACAAACTGACATTTGTATTTGTCTACAGTAACCATTCTCAAAATTGACTTGATACTAAAAGTCAGTAAACCAATCTATTTAGTGACATGCTGTATTAATCAAATGTTAAGATTATTTTCAACTGTCTTGTCACAATCTAGAACATATGACTCTACATTCAAGATTTTCAACAGTATTTATGTTATATAATTTTATAATTAACCAATGTGCTTTTTAGAGATAAATTCCAACATTGAATTGGAAATTGTAACAAGATGTATATGAAATGATTTTATGGTTAAGTCACTTGTGAATATGTCAAAGGTTGCATGGAACTTAATATTAGGTTGGTGCAAAAATAATGACGTAATAATGTCGTTTTTGACGTATTTTTTAAAGTCAAAAAACGGCATTATTACGTCATTATTTTTGAACCAACCTAATAGTACTATAGAATAATAATATATCCTCTCAACAGCTGGAGTGGGCACATAATTGTCCTGTGCTGCCTTGTAAGTAATGTGCAAACATTACATCAGTTATTCTATATGAATTGTGAAGCAAGCAACCATTTTATCCTTATGAATTTACATCAATGAAAATTAAATATTACTTGGATGAAGGAACATAGGTAATGAACTGTAGAGACAAAAGGTCTGATCTTACTAAAATATCTGGATGACAGATTGGAAAAGAAACTCAGTTAAAGGGATTCATAAATTCTGGTTGAATACTTGGAAGCATTGAAAACTGTTCAATATTTAAACTAACTGAATATAATGTTGTATTGATTACCAACTGCCTTTCACTGTGCCACACTGCTGTATATACAGATTCTTGTTCAATAGATATATAAGACATTGGTCAATTCCTCTAATAATAAACATATTGCATTTATCTATTTATCTATTATTAAAAACTGACTTGCTCAGCCAAGTCAATTTATAATAATGATACTTCAACATCTAAAAAGTTTTTGATGAAAATGAGTGTATCCAAGTCTTCTTTTTTATGAGATGAATTACTTTTATTATACCAAATATTTTCTTTGTTCAGAATCTTTATCCTGTTGAGTTATATAACATTTCATGGGTGATAAAATTCTTTAGATGTTTAAGTTAAAATTATATAAATTCAGAACCCCAAAACAGTCTCCAGTTAACATTAAATCTCATTTAACAAGAATTGTTATTTTCATATAATAATGGCAATACTATTTTATTTATCTTTATCCTGAATTTGTGAAAATTAAATTTAAAGGTATGAAAAATATATTTTTCTGTAAGATGTATTTTCTATGAAATGTAATTTTCTAAAAATGCATTTTTTCTGTAAAATGCATTTCCTGTAAAATATATTCCTATAATAAATATGTTCTATGTAAAGCAATGGAAAAGATGAAGTTTCCAATTTAAGTAGCCTTTAGAATGCTAAAAATATTTTATCTTATCCAAAAATTAAGAAATTTTGAAAAATTATTGGATTGTCAACAAAAACAGTGTAGAGAAAAATTAAGAAAAGTAGTAGTTGTCATGATTACAGAAATGAGAATTCTGTCAGTTTATCAAGGTTTCATCACCTATATGATATAAGAGAAGGAAAACTCTGATTTTAAACTTCTGCTGCATTGTGGTCATACCCAATTGTGGGAAAGACTTTGGGAGTAAACTTTGAGGACAAATCCGGAACTGGAGTCCCTAAAACAGTCTGATGTTATGTTCAACTTCATTCTGGCAACTTCTGCAACAACATCAGTGCTAAGTTTTATTGAACTCTACCTTCCCTTGGACAACATTGGTGGCATGGGAAAAAGAGACATGCTGCATGGGCAACCACCAATCTGTCATAAAACCCTGCCCAGGAAAGCAACAGTCTACTGATGGGAGTATTCTGAAGGTCTTTCTGTATAGAGAACTGGCCACTAGCAAGAGGACTCAAGGGAGACCTCATCTTCACTTCAAGAATGTCTGCAAAAGAGACATGAGGGCAATAGACATGGACATCAAGAGGTGGGAAGATGTTGCCAACACTATGCTGGAGATGTGATTTATACCGAGGGCTTAAGTGAGGAAAGAAGAAATGGAGGCTTGTCACTGATGAGAAGTATACTCAAGGAAAGAAAACAACATGGTGACATCAGTTGAGAGTGTCTTTGCATTGTTGTAACTGAGACTGTCACTTTCATGTGAGCCTGTATGTAACAGATGATGCCTTATCTGCAGGTGAAACATAACACTTTGAGTGCAGATCCATGGTCACTGGAGATTGATAGATGCCACACACACACGCACACACACATAAATATATATATCTATATATATAAATGGACATTGAAATAAACACCAAGAACCTCTAACACTGGTTCTTGTATAATGGCCAAAGTTAACCAAAGTCAAATATCTTGGTGGCTTACTACTGGGAAAAAATCTAATGGCTAAATACCAAGTTAAGAATTTGTTTAAGCAAGTTTCAGCATTCAGTTTCTGTGTCTTTGGTCAAAGATAAATGCAAGCATTACTGACAAAATAGGGTTAAACATAACGTAGCTTCTCTGTGACTTTTCTATAAATATTTTCATGGCAATTGTTTTGATGAGCTTTCTACTTTGGTACCTAGACTTTATGAATTTAAGAGCAGTACTCAGTCTCATCATTTCATGGTTGAAATGTAACTGAATGTTCTATGCTAACAGTTTCTTTTCTCACACTTCTCACTTGTGGACCTCTCTTCTGGCTTCGTTTTCTTCTGTCTTCTCATTGCTGTTATTTTACTTTTATTATTCTCTCTTTTTAATAATGTTTTTTTTATTTCTCATATTCTATCACACTCAGTAACCCCTTACATCTTAGTAGCTTTATTGCTTTTCTTAGGATGAAATGATTAAAAAACAAAAAGAAAAGGACTTTTATATGTATCACTCAAGATAATGTCTACTCATAGCATCATTTCTAGAATGGGGGAGAGAATTTTAAAATGTCTGTCTTTATGGCAATACTTTTAGATGTTATTGTATATCTGCAGGATCATGTTTCACTTATACCTAAAAAGTACATATTTATTTTGCCAAAAACAGCATCAGGTAGAAATCATCTTGGGAAACAAAATCCTTCTTCGTTGTTAGGGAAATGCTAAGTGTTAAAAAATAATAGTTGCTCTTGGAGATCATGATTGTAAGAGGAAAAAAAGGAAGTGTAATGCCAGGTACTCAGTGACCTAAGTATTATATGCACTTTTGCCACAGAGTTCAGAAGACTAAACTAATAATAATCATAAACATTACATGTCCAGATCAGGCTTAAGCTATGGGAATTTCATTCATGATTAAGTTTATTTCTTTATATACATGTCAGTATATTTAGCACATCATAAAAGTTATGTCAAGGTGGTATAAAAGGGTATAAGAATATCAAACTTAAATAAATAAGAACAATCAGATTTAGTCCCTTATATTTTTTTGCAAAATTATTGGCTGATTTTTCCCATCTGTACTTTTGTATACCAAGTCATATTTTGGGTAAACATGGACCTTCGAAGATGCAAAAATACAGAGGGTCAAAACAATAGTTTTTCTCATGAAACAACTGAATTTATTTTAATTACTCCTCAGCAATGTTTATTGCTTTAAAATGCAATGATTAGAATTGTAATAAAACCTAAATATATAATAAAAATAAATTTAAACAATTTCTTTTTTTTGAGAATTGGCAACTAAAATAATAAACACTATTTATTAAATTGTTTATTGAAATAGTTGGCAAAAGATGCCAGTTAACTCTAAAGCAAAAATATTAAACACTCTTCATTTATTAAATTGTTTATTGAAATAGTTGGCAAAAGATGCCAGTTGGCTCTAAAGCAAAAATATTAAACACTCTTTATTTATTAAATTGTTTATTGAAATAGTTGGCAAAAGATGCCAGTTGACTCTAAAGCAAAAATATTAAACACACTTTATTTATTAAATTGTTTATTGAAATAGTTGGCAAAAGATGCCAGTTGACTCTAAAGCAAAAATATTAAACACTCTCTATTTATTAAATTGTTTATTGAAATAGTTGGCAGAAGATGCCAGTTTACTCTAAAGCAAAAATGTTAAACACTCTTTATTTATTAAATTGTTTATTGAAATAGTTGGCAAAAGATGCCAGTTGACTCTGAAGCAAAAATAATAAACACTGTTTGTTTATTGAAATAGTTAACAAAAGATGCCAGTTGACTCTAAAGCAAAAATATTAAACACTCTTTATTTATTAAATTGTTTATTTCAAGAGTTGGCAAAAGATGCCAGTTGATTCTAAAGCAAAAATAATAAACTCTCTTTATTTATTAAATTGTTTATTGAAATAGTTGGCAAAAGATGCGAGTTGACTCTAAAGGAAAAATATTAAACACGCTACATTTATTAAGTTGTTTATTGAAATAGTTGGCAAAAGATGCCAGTTGACTCTAAAGCAAAAATATTAAACACTCTTTATTTATTAAATTGTTTACTGAAATAGTTGGCAAAAGATGCCAGTTGACTCTAAAGCAAAAATATTAAACCCTCTCTATTTATTAAATTGTTTATTTCAATAGTTGGCAAAAGATGCCAGTTGACTCTAAAGCAAAAATATTAAACACTCTTTATTTATTAAATTGTTTACTGAAATAGTTGGCAAAAGATGCCAGTTGACTCTAAAGCAAAAATATTAAACCCTCTCTATTTATTAAATTGTTTACTGAAATAGTTGGCAAAAGATGCCAGTTGACTCTAAAGCAAAAATATTAAACCCTCTCTATTTATTAAATTGTTTATTTCAATAGTTGGCAAAAGATGCCAGTTGACTCTAAAGCAAAAATATTAAACCCTCTCTATTTATTAAATTGTTTATTGAAATAGTTGGCAAAAGATGCAAGTTGACTCTAAAGCAAAAATATTAAACACTCTTTATTTATTAAATTGTTTATTGAAATAGTTGGCAAAAGATGCCAGTTGACTCTAAAGCAAAAATATTAAACACTCTTTATTTATTAAATTGTTTATTGAAATAGTTGGCAAAAGATGCCAGTTGACTCTAAAGCAAAAATATTAAACACTCTTTATTTATTAAATTGTTTATTGAAATAGTTGGCAAAAGATGCCAGTTGACTCTAAAGCAAAAATATTAAACACTCTTTATTTATTAAATTGTTTATTTCAATAGTTGGCAAAAGATGCCAGTTGATTCTAAAGCAAAAATAATAAACTCTCTTTATTTATTAAATTGTTTATTGAAATAGTTGGCAAAAGATGCCAGTTGACTCTAAAGCAAAAATATTAAACACTCTTTATTTATTAAATTGTTTATTGAAATAGTTGGGAAAAGATGCCAGTTGACTCTAAAGCAAAAATATTAAACACTCTTTATTTATTAAATTGTTTATTGAAATAGTTGGCAAAAGATGCCAGTTGACTCTAAAGCAAAAATAATAAACACTCTTTATTTATTAAATTGTTTATTGAAATAGTTGGCAAAAGATGCCAGTTGACTCTAAAGCAAAAATATTAAACACACTTTATTTATTAATTGTTTATTGAAATAGTTGGCAAAAGTTGCCAGTTGACTCTAAAGCAAAAATAATAAACTCACTTTATTTATTAAATTGTTTATTTCAATAGTTGGCAAAAGATGCCAGTTGACTCTAAAGCAAAAATATTAAACACTCTTTATTTATTAAATTGTTTATTTCAATAGTTGGCAAAAGATGCCAGTTGATTCTAAAGCAAAAATAATAAACTCTCTTTATTTATTAAATTGTTTATTTCAATAGTTGGGAAAAGATGCCAGTTTACTCTAAAGCAAAAATATTAAACACTCTTTATTTATTAAATTGTTTATTGAAATAGTTGGCAAAAGATGCCAGTTGACACTAAAGCAAAAATAATAAACACTGTTTGTTTATTGAAATATTTAGCAAAAGATGCCAGTTGACTCTAAAGCAAAAATATTAAACACTCTTCATTTATTAAATTGTTTATTGAAATAGTTGGCAATTGATGCCAGTTGATTCTAAAGCAAAAATAATAAACACTATTTATTTATTAAATTGTTTATTGAAATAGTTGGCAAAAGATGCCAGTTGACTCTAAAGCAAAAATATTAAACACTCTCTATTTATTAAATTGTTTATTGAAATAGTTGGCAAAAGATGCGTTGACTCTAAAGCAAAAATGTTAAACACTCTTTATTTATTTAATTGTTTATTTCAATAGTTGGCAAAAGATGCCAGTTGGCTCTAAAGCAAAAATAATAAACACTATTTATTTATTAAATTGTTTATTGAAATAGTTGGCAAAAGATGCAAGTTGACTCTAAAGCAAAAATAATAAACACTGTTTGTTTATTGAAATAGTTAGCAAAATATGCCAGTTGACTCTAAAGCAAAAATATTAAACACTCTCTATTTATTAAATTGTCTATTGAAATAGTTGGCAAAAGATGAGAGTTGCCTCTAAAGCAAAAATGTTAAACACTCTTTATTTATTAAATTGTTTATTGAAATAGTTGGCAAAAGATGCCAGTTGACTCTACAGGAAAAATATTAAACACTCTTTATTTATTAAATTGTTTATTGAAATAGTTGGCAAAAGATGCCAGTTGACTCTAAAGCAAAAATAATAAACACTCTTTATTTATTAAATTGTTTATTGAAATAGTTGGCAAAAGATGCCAGTTTACTCTAAAGCAAAAATGTTAAACACTCTTTATTTATTAAATTGTTTATTTCAATAGTTGGCAAAAGATGCCAGTTGATTCTAAAGCAAAAATAATAAACTCTCTTTATTTATTAAATTGTTTATTGAAATAGTTGGCAAAAGATGCCAGTTGACTCTAAAGCAAAAATATTAAACACTCTTTATTTATTAAATTGTTTATTGAAATAGTTGGCAAAAGATGCCAGTTGACTCTAAAGCAAAAATATTAAACACTCTTTATTTATTAAATTGTTTATTTCAATAGTTGGCAAAAGATGCCAGTTGATTCTAAAGCAAAAATAATAAACTCTCTTTATTTATTAAATTGTTTATTGAAATAGTTGGCAAAAGATGCCAGTTGACTCTAAAGCAAAAATATTAAACACTCTTTATTTATTAAATTGTTTATTGAAATAGTTGGCAAAAGATGCCAGTTGACTCTAAAGCAAAAATATTAAACACTCATTATTTATTAAATTGTTTATTGAAATAGTTGGCAAAAGATGCCAGTTGACTCTAAAGCAAAAATATTAAACACTCTTTATTTATTAAATTGTTTATTGAAATAGTTGGCAAAAGATGCCAGTTGACTCTAAAGCAAAAATATTAAACACACTTTATTTATTAAATTGTTTATTGAAATAGTTGGCAAAAGTTGCCAGTTGACTCTAAAGCAAAAATAATAAACTCACTTTATTTATTAAATTGTTTATTTCAATAGTTGGCAAATGATGCCAGTTGACTCTAAAGCAAAAATATTAAACACTCTTTATTTATTAAATTGTTTATTTCAATAGTTGGCAAAAGATGCCAGTTGATTCTAAAGCAAAAATAATAAACTCTCTTTATTTATTAAATTGTTTATTTCAATAGTTGGGAAAAGATGCCAGTTTACTCTAAAGCAAAAATATTAAACACTCTTTATTTATTAAATTGTTTATTGAAATAGTTGGCAAAAGATGCCAGTTGACACTAAAGCAAAAATAATAAACACTGTTTGTTTATTGAAATAGTTAGCAAAAGATGCCAGTTGACTCTAAAGCAAAAATATTAAACACTCTTCATTTATTAAATTGTTTATTGAAATAGTTGGCAATTGATGCCAGTTGATTCTAAAGCAAAAATGTTAAACACTCTTTATTTATTAAATTGTTTATTTCAATAGTTGGCAAAAGATGCCAGTTGGCTCTAAAGCAAAAATAATAAACACTATTTATTTATTAAATTGTTTATTGAAATAGTTGGCAAAAGATGCCAGTTGACTCTAAAGTAAAATAATAAACACTGTTTGTTTATTGAAATAGTTAGCAAAATATGCCAGTTGACTCTAAAGCAAAAATATTAAACACTCTCTATTTATTAAATTGTCTATTGAAATAGTTGGCAAAAGATGAGAGTTGCCTCTAAAGCAAAAATATTAAACACTCTTTATTTATTAAATTGTTTATTGAAATAGTTGGCAAAAGATGCCAGTTGACTCTACAGGAAAAATATTAAACACTCTTTATTTATTAAATTGTTTATTGAAATAGTTGGCAAAAGATGCCAGTTGACTCTAAAGCAAAAATAATAAACACTCTTTATTTATTAAATTGTTTATTGAAATAGTTGGCAAAAGATGCCAGTTGACTCTAAAGCAAAAATATTAAACACTCTTTATTTATTAAATTGTTTATTGAAATAGTTGGCAAAAGATGTCAGTAGACTCTAAAGCAAAAATAATAAACACTGTTTGTTTATTGAAATAGTTAGCAAAAGATGCCAGCTGACTCTAAAGCAAAAATATTAAACACTCTCTATTTATTAAATTGTTTATGGAAATAGTTGGCAAAAGATGCCAGTTTACTCTAAAGCAAAAATGTTAAACACTCTTTATTTATTAAATTGTTTATTGAAATAGTTGGCAAAAGATGCCAGTTGACTCTGAAGCAAAAATAATAAACACTGTTTGTTTATTGAAATAGTTGGCAAAAGATGCCAGTTGACTCTAATGCAAAAATATTAAACACTCTTCATTTATTAAATTGTTTATTGAAATAGTTGGCAATTGATGCTAGTTGACTCTAAAGCAAAAATAATAAACACTATTTATTTATTAAATTGTTTATTGAAATAGTTGGCAAAAGATGCCATTTGACTCTAAAGCAAAAATAATAAACACTCTTTATTTATTAAATTGTTTATTGAAATAGTTGGCAAAAGATGCGAGTTGACTCTAAAGCAAAAATATTAAACACTCTTTATTTATTAAATTGTTTCTTGAAATAGTTGGCAAAAGATGCCAGTTGACTCTAAAGCAAAAATAATAAACACTCTTTATTTATTAAATTGTTTATTGAAATAGTTGGCAAAAGATGCTACTTGACTCTAAAGCAAAAATAATAAACACTCTTTATTTATTAAATTGTTTATTGAAATAGTTGGCAAAAGATACCACTTGACTCTAAAGCAAAAATATTAAACACTCTTTATTTATTAAATTGTTTATTGAAATAGTTGGCAAAAGATGCCAGTTGATTCTAAAGCAAAAATATTAAACACTCTTTATTTATTAAATTGTTTATTTCAATAGTTGGCAAAAGATGCCAGTTGATTCTAAAGCAAAAATAATAAACTCTCTTTATTTAATAAATTGTTTATTGAAATAGTTGGCAAAAGATGCCAGTTGATTCTAAAGCAAAAATATTAAACACTCTTTATTTATTAAATTGTTTATTGAAATAGTTGGCAAAAGATGCCAGTTGACTCTAAAGCAAAAATATTAAACACTCTTTATTTATTAAATTGTTTATTTCAATAGTTGGCAAAAGATGCCAGTTGACTCTAAAGCAAAAATATTAAACACTCTTTATTTATTAAATTGTTTATTTCAATAGTTGGCAAAAGATGCCAGTTGATTCTAAAGCAAAAATAATAAACTCTCTTTATTTAATAAATTGTTTATTGAAATAGTTGGCAAAAGATGCCAGTTGATTCTAAAGCAAAAATATTAAACACTCTTTATTTATTAAATTGTTTATTGAAATAGTTGGCAAAAGATGCCAGTTGACTCTAAAGCAAAAATATTAAACACACTTTATTTATTAAATTGTTTATTGAAATAGTTGGCAAAAGATGCCAGTTGACTCTAAAGCAAAAATAATAAACTCTCTTTATTTATTAAATTGTTTATTTCAATAGTTGGCAAAAGATGCCAGTTGACTCTAAAGCAAAAATATTAAACACTCTTTATTTATTAAATTGTTTATTTCAATAGTTGGCAAAAGATGCCAGTTTACTCTAAAGCAAAAATATTAAACACTCTTTATTTATTAAATTGTTTATTGAAATAGTTGGCAAAAGATGCCAGTTGACACTAAAGCAAAAATAATAAACACTGTTTGTTTATTGAAATAGTTAGCAAAAGATGCCAGTTGACTCTAAAGCAAAAATATTAAACACTCTTCATTTATTAAATTGTTTATTGAAATAGTTGGCAATTGATGCCTGTTGATTCTAAAGCAAAAATAATAAACACTATTTATTTATTAAATTGTTTATTGAAATATTTGGCAAAAGATGCCAGTTGACTCTAAAGCAAAAATAATAAACACTGTTTGTTTATTGAAATAGTTAGCAAAATATGCCAGCTGACTCTACAGCAAAAATATTAAACACTCTCTATTTATTAAATTGTCTATTGAAATAGTTGGCAAAAGATGACAGTTGCCTCTAAAGCAAAAATATTAAACACTCTTTATTTATTAAATTGTTTATTGAAATAGTTGGCAAAAGATGCCAGTTGACTCTACAGGAAAAATATTAAACACTCTTTATTTATTAAATTGTTTATTGAAATAGTTGGCAAAAGATGCCAGTTGACTCTAAAGCAAAAATAATAAACACTCTTTATTTATTAAATTGTTTATTGAAATAGTTGGCAAAAGATGCCAGTTGACTCTAAAGCAAAAATATTAAACACTCTTTATTTATTAAATTGTTTATTGAAATAGTTGGCAAAAGATGTCAGTAGACTCTAAAGCAAAAATAATAAACACTGTTTGTTTATTGAAATAGTTAGCAAAAGATGCCAGCTGACTCTAAAGCAAAAATATTAAACACTCTCTATTTATTAAATTGTTTATTGAAATAGTTGGCAATTGATGCTAGTTGACTCTAAAGCAAAAATAATAAACACTATTTATTTATTAAATTGTTTATTGAAATAGTTGGCAAAAGATGCCAGTTGACTCTAAAGCAAAAATAATAAACACTCTTTATTTATTAAATTGTTTATTGAAATAGTTGGCAAAAGATGCGAGTTGACTCTAAAGCAAAAATTTTAAACACTCTTTATTTATTAAATTGTTTCTTGAAATAGTTGGCAAAAGATGCCAGTTGACTCTAAAGCAAAAATAATAAACACTCTTTATTTATTAAATTCTTTATTGAAATAGTTGGCAAAAGATGCCAGTTGACTCTAAAGCAAAAATATTAAACACTCTTTATTTATTAAATTGTTTATTGAAATAGTTGGCAAAAGATGTCAGTAGACTCTAAAGCAAAAATAATAAACACTGTTTGTTTATTGAAATAGTTAGCAAAAGATGCCAGCTGACTCTAAAGCAAAAATATTAAACACTCTCTATTTATTAAATTGTTTATGGAAATAGTTGGCAAAAGATGCCAGTTTACTCTAAAGCAAAAATGTTAAACACTCTTTATTTATTAAATTGTTTATTGAAATAGTTGGCAAAAGATGCCAGTTGACTCTGAAGCAAAAATAATAAACACTGTTTGTTTATTGAAATAGTTGGCAAAAGATGCCAGTTGACTCTAATGCAAAAATATTAAACACTCTTCATTTATTAAATTGTTTATTGAAATAGTTGGCAATTGATGCTAGTTGACTCTAAAGCAAAAATAATAAACACTATTTATTTATTAAATTGTTTATTGAAATAGTTGGCAAAAGATGCCATTTGACTCTAAAGCAAAAAAAATAAACACTCTTTATTTATTAAATTGTTTATTGAAATAGTTGGCAAAAGATGCGAGTTGACTCTAAAGCAAAAATATTAAACACTCTTTATTTATTAAATTGTTTCTTGAAATAGTTGGCAAAAGATGCCAGTTGACTCTAAAGCAAAAATAATAAACACTCTTTATTTATTAAATTCTTTATTGAAATAGTTGGCAAAAGATGCCAGTTGACGCTAAAGCAAAAATAATAAACACTCATTATTTATTAAATTGTTTATTGAAATAGTTGGCAAAAGATGCTACTTGACTCTAAAGCAAAAATAATAAACACTCTTTATTTATTAAATTGTTTATTGAAATAGTTGGCAAAAGATACCACTTGACTCTAAAGCAAAAATATTAAACACTCTTTATTTATTAAATTGTTTATTGAAATAGTTGGCAAAAGATGCCAGTTGATTCTAAAGCAAAAATATTAAACACTCTTTATTTATTAAATTGTTTATTTCAATAGTTGGCAAAAGATGCCAGTTGATTCTAAAGCAAAAATAATAAACTCTCTTTATTTAATAAATTGTTTATTGAAATAGTTGGCAAAAGATGCCAGTTGATTCTAAAGCAAAAATATTAAACACTCTTTATTTATTAAATTGTTTATTGAAATAGTTGGCAAAAGATGCCAGTTGACTCTAAAGCAAAAATATTAAACACTCTTTATTTATTAAATTGTTTATTTCAATAGTTGGCAAAAGATGCCAGTTGACTCTAAAGCAAAAATATTAAACACTCTTTATTTATTAAATTGTTTATTTCAATAGTTGGCAAAAGATGCCAGTTGATTCTAAAGCAAAAATAATAAACTCTCTTTATTTAATAAATGGTTTATTGAAATAGTTGGCAAAAGATGCCAGTTGATTCTAAAGCAAAAATATTAAACACTCTTTATTTATTAAATTGTTTATTGAAATAGTTGGCAAAAGATGCCAGTTGACTCTAAAGCAAAAATATTAAACACACTTTATTTATTAAATTGTTTATTGAAATAGTTGGCAAAAGATGCCAGTTGACTCTAAAGCAAAAATAATAAACTCTCTTTATTTATTAAATTGTTTATTTCAATAGTTGGCAAAAGATGCCAGTTGACTCTAAAGCAAAAATATTAAACACTCTTTATTTATTAAATTGTTTATTTCAATAGTTGGCAAAAGATGCCAGTTTACTCTAAAGCAAAAATATTAAACACTCTTTATTTATTAAATTGTTTATTGAAATAGTTGGCAAAAGATGCCAGTTGACACTAAAGCAAAAATAATAAACACTGTTTGTTTATTGAAATAGTTAGCAAAAGATGCCAGTTGACTCTAAAGCAAAAATATTAAACACTCTTCATTTATTAAATTGTTTATTGAAATAGTTGGCAATTGATGCCTGTTGATTCTAAAGCAAAAATAATAAACACTATTTATTTATTAAATTGTTTATTGAAATATTTGGCAAAAGATGCCAGTTGACTCTAAAGCAAAAATAATAAACACTGTTTGTTTATTGAAATAGTTAGCAAAATATGCCAGCTGACTCTACAGCAAAAATATTAAACACTCTCTATTTATTAAATTGTCTATTGAAATAGTTGGCAAAAGATGACAGTTGCCTCTAAAGCAAAAATATTAAACACTCTTTATTTATTAAATTGTTTATTGAAATAGTTGGCAAAAGATGCCAGTTGACTCTACAGGAAAAATATTAAACACTCTTTATTTATTAAATTGTTTATTGAAATAGTTGGCAAAAGATGCCAGTTGACTCTAAAGCAAAAATAATAAACACTCTTTATTTATTAAATTGTTTATTGAAATAGTTGGCAAAAGATGCCAGTTGACTCTAAAGCAAAAATATTAAACACTCTTTATTTATTAAATTGTTTATTGAAATAGTTGGCAAAAGATGTCAGTAGACTCTAAAGCAAAAATAATAAACACTGTTTGTTTATTGAAATAGTTAGCAAAAGATGCCAGCTGACTCTAAAGCAAAAATATTAAACACTCTCTATTTATTAAATTGTTTATTGAAATAGTTGGCAATTGATGCTAGTTGACTCTAAAGCAAAAATAATAAACACTATTTATTTATTAAATTGTTTATTGAAATAGTTGGCAAAAGATGCCAGTTGACTCTAAAGCAAAAATAATAAACACTCTTTATTTATTAAATTGTTTATTGAAATAGTTGGCAAAAGATGCGAGTTGACTCTAAAGCAAAAATTTTAAACACTCTTTATTTATTAAATTGTTTCTTGAAATAGTTGGCAAAAGATGCCAGTTGACTCTAAAGCAAAAATAATAAACACTCTTTATTTATTAAATTCTTTATTGAAATAGTTGGCAAAAGATGCCAGTTGACTCTAAAGCAAAAATATTAAACACTCTTTATTTATTAAATTGTTTATTTCAATAGTTGGCAAAAGATGCCAGTTGATTCTAAACCAAAAATAATAAACTCTCTTTATTTATTAAATTGTTTATTGAAATAGTTAGCAAAAGATGCCAGTTGACTCTAAAGCAAAAATATTAAACACACTTTATTTATTAAATTGTTTATTGAAATAGTTGGCAAAAGATGCCAGTTGACTCTAAAGCAAAAATATTAAACACTCTTTATTTATTAAATTGTTTATTGAAATAGTTGGCAAAAGATGCCAGTTGATTCTAAAGCAAAAATATTAAACACTCTTTATTTATTAAATTGTTTATTGAAATAGTTGGCAAAAGATGCCAGTTGACTCTAAAGCAAAAATATTAAACACACTTTATTTATTAAATTGTTTATTGAAATAGTTGGCAAAAGATGCCAGTTGACTCTAAAGCAAAAATAATAAACTCTCTTTATTTATTAAATTGTTTATTTCAATAGTTGGCAAAAGATGCCAGTTGACTCTAAAGCAAAAATATTAAACACTCTTTATTTATTAAATTGTTTATTTCAATAGTTGGCAAAAGATGCCAGTTTACTCTAAAGCAAAAATATTAAACACTCTTTATTTATTAAATTGTTTATTGAAATAGTTGGCAAAAGATGCCAGTTGACACTAAAGCAAAAATAATAAACACTGTTTGTTTATTGAAATAGTTAGCAAAAGATGCCAGTTGACTCTAAAGCAAAAATATTAAACACTCTTCATTTATTAAATTGTTTATTGAAATAGTTGGCAATTGATGCCTGTTGATTCTAAAGCAAAAATAATAAACACTATTTATTTATTAAATTGTTTATTGAAATATTTGGCAAAAGATGCCAGTTGACTCTAAAGCAAAAATAATAAACACTGTTTGTTTATTGAAATAGTTAGCAAAATATGCCAGCTGACTCTACAGCAAAAATATTAAACACTCTCTATTTATTAAATTGTCTATTGAAATAGTTGGCAAAAGATGACAGTTGCCTCTAAAGCAAAAATATTAAACACTCTTTATTTATTAAATTGTTTATTGAAATAGTTGGCAAAAGATGCCAGTTGACTCTACAGGAAAAATATTAAACACTCTTTATTTATTAAATTGTTTATTGAAATAGTTGGCAAAAGATGCCAGTTGACTCTAAAGCAAAAATAATAAACACTCTTTATTTATTAAATTGTTTATTGAAATAGTTGGCAAAAGATGCCAGTTGACTCTAAAGCAAAAATATTAAACACTCTTTATTTATTAAATTGTTTATTGAAATAGTTGGCAAAAGATGTCAGTAGACTCTAAAGCAAAAATAATAAACACTGTTTGTTTATTGAAATAGTTAGCAAAAGATGCCAGCTGACTCTAAAGCAAAAATATTAAACACTCTCTATTTATTAAATTGTTTATTGAAATAGTTGGCAATTGATGCTAGTTGACTCTAAAGCAAAAATAATAAACACTATTTATTTATTAAATTGTTTATTGAAATAGTTGGCAAAAGATGCCAGTTGACTCTAAAGCAAAAATAATAAACACTCTTTATTTATTAAATTGTTTATTGAAATAGTTGGCAAAAGATGCGAGTTGACTCTAAAGCAAAAATTTTAAACACTCTTTATTTATTAAATTGTTTCTTGAAATAGTTGGCAAAAGATGCCAGTTGACTCTAAAGCAAAAATAATAAACACTCTTTATTTATTAAATTCTTTATTGAAATAGTTGGCAAAAGATGCCAGTTGACTCTAAAGCAAAAATATTAAACACTCTTTATTTATTAAATTGTTTATTTCAATAGTTGGCAAAAGATGCCAGTTGATTCTAAACCAAAAATAATAAACTCTCTTTATTTATTAAATTGTTTATTGAAATAGTTAGCAAAAGATGCCAGTTGACTCTAAAGCAAAAATATTAAACACTCTTCATTTATTAAATTGTTTATTGAAATAGTTGGCAATTGATGCCTGTTGATTCTAAAGCAAAAATAATAAACACTATTTATTTATTAAATTGTTTATTGAAATAGTTGGCAAAAGATGCCAGTTGACTCTAAAGCAAAAATATTAAACACTTTCTATTTATTAAATTGTTTATTTCAATAGTTGGCAAAAGATGCCAGTTGACTCTAAAGCAAAAATAATAAAAACTATTTATTTATTAAATTGTTTATTGAAATAGTTGGCAAAAGATGCCAGTTGACTCTAAAGCAAAAATAATAAACACTGTTTGTTTATTGAAATAGTTAGCAAAATATGCCAGCTGACTCTACAGCAAAAATATTAAACACTCTTTATTTATTAAATTGTTTATTTCAATAGTTGGCAAAAGATGCCAGTTGATTCTAAAGCAAAAATATTAAACACTCTTTATTTATTAAATTGTTTATTGAAATAGTTGGCAAAAGATGCCAGTTGACTCTAAAGCAAAAATTTTAAACACTCTTTATTTATTAAATTGTTTCTTGAAATAGTTGGCAAAAGATGCCAGTTGACTCTAAAGCAAAAATAATAAACACTCTTTATTTATTAAATTCTTTATTGAAATAGTTGGCAAAAGATGCCAGTTGACTCTAAAGCAAAAATGTTAAACACTCTTTATTTATTAAATTGTTTATTTCAATAGTTGGCAAAAGATGCCAGTTGATTCTAAAGCAAAAATAATAAACTCTCTTTATTTATTAAATTGTTTATTGAAATAGTTGGCAAAAGATGCCAGTTGACTCTAAAGCAAAAATATTAAACACTCTTTATTTATTAAATTGTTTATTGAAATAGTTGGCAAAAGATGCCAGTTGACTCTAAAGCAAAAATATTAAACACTCTTTATTTATTAAATTGTTTATTTCAATAGTTGGCAAAAGATGCCAGTTGATTCTAAAGCAAAAATAATAAACTCTCTTTATTTATTAAATTGTTTATTGAAATAGTTGGCAAAAGATGCCAGTTGACTCTAAAGCAAAAATATTAAACACTCTTTATTTATTAAATTGTTTATTGAAATAGTTGGCAAAAGATGCCAGTTGACTCTAAAGCAAAAATATTAAACACACTTTATTTATTAAATTGTTTATTGAAATAGTTGGCAAAAGTTGCCAGTTGACTCTAAAGCAAAAATAATAAACTCACTTTATTTATTAAATTGTTTATTTCAATAGTTGGCAAAAGATGCCAGTTGACTCTAAAGCAAAAATATTAAACACTCTTTATTTATTAAATTGTTTATTTCAATAGTTGGCAAAAGATGCCAGTTGATTCTAAAGCAAAAATAATAAACTCTCTTTATTTATTAAATTGTTTATTTCAATAGTTGGGAAAAGATGCCAGTTTACTCTAAAGCAAAAATATTAAACACTCTTTATTTATTAAATTGTTTATTGAAATAGTGTGCAAAAGATGCCAGTTGACACTAAAGCAAAAATAATAAACACTGTTTGTTTATTGAAATAGTTAGCAAAAGATGCCAGTTGACTCTAAAGCAAAAATATTAAACACTCTTCATTTATTAAATTGTTTATTGAAATAGTTGGCAATTGATGCCAGTTGATTCTAAAGCAAAAATAATAAACACTATTTATTTATTAAATTGTTTATTGAAATAGTTGGCAAAAGATGCCAGCTGACTCTAAAGCAAAAATTTTAAACACTCTCTATTTATTAAATTGTTTATTGAAATAGTTGGCAAAAGATGCGTTGACTCTAAAGCAAAAATGTTAAACACTCTTTATTTATTAAATTGTTTATTTCAATAGTTGGCAAAAGATGCCAGTTGGCTCTAAAGCAAAAATAATAAACACTATTTATTTATTAAATTGTTTATTGAAATAGTTGGCAAAAGATGCCAGTTGACTCTAAAGCAAAAATATTAAACACTCTTTATTAAATTGTTTATTGAAATAGTTGGCAAAAGATGAGAGTTGCCTCTAAAGCAAAAATATTAAACACTCTTTATTTATTAAATTGTTTATTGAAATAGTTGGCAAAAGATGCCAGTTGACTCTACAGGAAAAATATTAAACACTCTTTATTTATTAAATTGTTTATTGAAATAGTTGGCAAAAGATGCCAGTTGACTCTAAAGCAAAAATAATAAACACTCTTTATTTATTAAATTGTTTATTGAAATAGTTGGCAAAAGATGCCAGTTGACTCTAAAGCAAAAATATTAAACACTCTTTATTAAATTGTTTATTGAAATAGTTGGCAAAAGATGCCAGTTGACTCTAAAGCAAAAATAATAAACACTGTTTGTTTATTGAAATAGTTAGCAAAATATGCCAGTTGACTCTAAAGCAAAAATATTAAACACTCTCTATTTATTAAATTGTCTATTGAAATAGTTGGCAAAAGATGAGAGTTGCCTCTAAAGCAAAAATATTAAACACTCTTTATTTATTAAATTGTTTATTGAAATAGTTGGCAAAAGATGCCAGTTGACTCTACAGGAAAAATATTAAACACTCTTTATTTATTAAATTGTTTATTGAAATAGTTGGCAAAAGATGTCAGTAGACTCTAAAGCAAAAATAATAAACACTGTTTGTTTATTGAAATAGTTAGCAAAAGATGCCAGCTGACTCTAAAGCAAAAATATTAAACACTCTCTATTTATTAAATTGTTTATTGAAATAGTTGGCAAAAGATGCCAGTTGACTCTGAAGCAAAAATAATAAACACTGTTTGTTTGTTGAAATAGTTGGCAAAAGATGCCAGTTGACTGTAATGCAAAAATATTAAACACTCTTCATTTATTAAATTGTTTATTGAAATAGTTGGCAATTGATGCTAGTTGACTCTAAAGCAAAAATAATAAACACTATTTATTTATTAAATTGTTTATTGAAATAGTTGGCAAAAGATGCCATTTGACTCTAAAGCAAAAATAATAAACACTCTTTATTTATTAAATTGTTTATTGAAATAGTTGGCAAAAGATGCGAGTTGACTCTAAAGCAAAAATATTAAACACTCTTTATTTATTAAATTGTTTCTTGAAATAGTTGGCAAAAGATGCCAGTTGACTCTAAAGCAAAAATAATAAACACTCTTTATTTATTAAATTCTTTATTGAAATAGTTGGCAAAAGATGCCAGTTGACTCTAAAGCAAAAATAATAAACACTCATTATTTATTAAATTGTTTATTGAAATAGTTGGCAAAAGATGCTACTTGACTCTAAAGCAAAAATAATAAACACTCTTTATTTATTAAATTGTTTATTGAAATAGTTGGCAAAAGATACCAGTTGACTCTAAAGCAAAAATATTAAACACTCTTTATTTATTAAATTGTTTATTGAAATATTTGGCAAAAGATTCCAGTTGACTCTAAAGGAAAAATATTAAACACTCTTTATTTATTAAATTGTTTATTTCAATAGTTGGCAAAAGATGCCAGTTGATTCTAAAGCAAAAATAATAAACTCTCTTTATTTATTAAATTGTTTATTGAAATAGTTGGCAAAAGATGCCAGTTGACTCTAAAGCAAAAATATTAAACACTCTTTATTTATTAAATTGTTTATTTCAATAGTTGGCAAAAGATGCCAGTTGATTCTAAAGCAAAAATAATAAACTCTCTTTATTTATTAAATTGTTTATTGAAATAGTTGGCAAAAGATGCCAGTTGACTCTAAAGCAAAAATATTAAACACTCTTTATTTATTAAATTGTTTATTGAAATAGTTGGCAAAAGATGCCAGTTGACTCTAAAGCAAAAATATTAAACACTCTTTATTTATTAAATTGTTTATTGAAATAGTTGGCAAAAGATGACAGTTGACTCTAAAGCAAAAATATTAAACACACTTTATTTATTAAATTGTTTATTTCAATAGTTGGCAAAAGATGCCAGTTGATTCTAAAGCAAAAATAATAAACTCTCTTTATTTATTAAATTGTTTATTGAAATAGTTGGCAAAAGATGCCAGTTGACTCTAAAGCAAAAATATTAAGCACACTTTATTTATTAAATTGTTTATTGAAATAGTTGGCAAAAGATGCCAGTTGACTCTAAAGCAAAAATATTAAACACTCTTTATTTATTAAATTGTTTATTGAAATAGTTGGCAAAAGATGCCAGTTGACTCTAAAGCAAAAATAATAAACTCTCTTTATTTATTAAATTGTTTATTGAAATAGTTGGCAAAAGATGCCAGTTGACTCTAAAGCAAAAATATTAAGCACACTTTATTTATTAAATTGTTTATTGAAATAGTTGGCAAAAGATGCCAGTTGACTCTAAAGCAAAAATATTAAACACTCTTTATTTATTAAATTGTTTATTGAAATAGTTGGCAAAAGATGCCAGTTGACTCTAAAGCAAAAATATTAAACACTCTTTATTTATTAAATTGTTTATTGAAATAGTTGGCAAAAGATGCCAGTTGACTCTAAAGCAAAAATAAGAAACTCTCTTTATTTATTAAATTGTTTATTTCAATAGTTGGCAAAAGATGCCAGTTGATTCTAAAGCAAAAATAATAAACTCTCTTTATTTATTAAATTGTTTATTGAAATAGTTGGCAAAAGATGCCAGTTGACTCTAAAGCAAAAATATTAAACACTCTTTATTTATTAAATTGTTTATTTCAATAGTTGGCAAAAGATGCCAGTTGATTCTAAAGCAAAAATAATAAACTCTCTTTATTTATTAAATTGTTTATTGAAATAGTTGGCAAAAGATGCCAGTTGACTCTAAAGCAAAAATATTAAACACTCTTTATTTATTAAATTGTTTATTGAAATAGTTGGCAAAAGATGCCAGTTGACTCTAAAGCAAAAATATTAAACACTCTTTATTTATTAAATTGTTTATTGAAATAGTTGGCAAAAGATGACAGTTGACTCTAAAGCAAAAATATTAAACACACTTTATTTATTAAATTGTTTATTTCAATAGTTGGCAAAAGATGCCAGTTGATTCTAAAGCAAAAATAATAAACTCTCTTTATTTATTAAATTGTTTATTGAAATAGTTGGCAAAAGATGCCAGTTGACTCTAAAGCAAAAATATTAAACACTCTTTATTTATTAAATTGTTTATTGAAATAGTTGGCAAAAGATGACAGTTGACTCTAAAGCAAAAATATTAAACACACTTTATTTATTAAATTGTTTATTGAAATAGTTGGCAAAAGATGCCAGTTGACTCTAAAGCAAAAATATTAAACACTCTTTATTTATTAAATTGTTTATTGAAATAGTTGGCAAAAGATGCCAGTTGACTCTAAAGCAAAAATATTAAACACTCTTTATTTATTAAATTGTTTATTGAAATAGTTGGCAAAAGATGCCAGTTGACTCTAAAGCAAAAATATTAAACACACTTTATTTATTAAATTGTTTATTGAAATAGTTGGCAAAAGTTGCCAGTTGACTCTAAAGCAAAAATAATAAACTCACTTTATTTATTAAATTGTTTATTTCAATAGTTGGCAAAAGATGCCAGTTGACTCTAAAGCAAAAATATTAAACACTCTTTATTTATTAAATTGTTTATTTCAATAGTTGGCAAAAGATGCCAGTTGATTCTAAAGCAAAAATAATAAACTCTCTTTATTTATTAAATTGTTTATTTCAATAGTTGGGAAAAGATGCCAGTTTACTCTAAAGCAAAAATATTAAACACTCTTTATTTATTAAATTGTTTATTGAAATAGTTGGCAAAAGATGCCAGTTGACACTAAAGCAAAAATAATAAACACTGTTTGTTTATTGAAATAGTTAGCAAAAGATGCCAGTTGACTCTAAAGCAAAAATATTAAACACTCTTCATTTATTAAATTGTTTATTGAAATAGTTGGCAATTGATGCCAGTTGATTCTAAAGCAAAAATAATAAACACTATTTATTTATTAAATTGTTTATTGAAATAGTTGGCAAAAGATGCCAGTTGACTCTAAAGCAAAAATATTAAACACTTTCTATTTATTAAATTGTTTATTTCAATAGTTGGCAAAAGATGCCAGTTGACTCTAAAGCAAAAATAATAAAAACTATTTATTTATTAAATTGTTTATTGAAATAGTTGGCAAAAGATGCCAGTTGACTCTAAAGCAAAAATAATAAACACTGTTTGTTTATTGAAATAGTTAGCAAAATATGCCAGCTGACTCTACAGCAAAAATATTAAACACTCTTTATTTATTAAATTGTTTATTTCAATAGTTGGCAAAAGATGCCAGTTGATTCTAAAGCAAAAATATTAAACACTCTTTATTTATTAAATTGTTTATTGAAATAGTTGGCAAAAGATGCCAGTTGACTCTAAAGCAAAAATATTAAACACTTTCTATTTATTAAATTGTTTATTTCAATAGTTGGCAAAAGATGCCAGTTGGCTCTAAAGCAAAAATAATAAACACTCTTTATTTATTAAATTGTTTATTGAAATAGTTGGCAAAAGATGCCAGTTGACTCTAAAGCAAAAATATTAAACACTCTTTATTTATTAAATTGTTTATTGAAATAGTTGGCAAAAGATGTCAGTAGACTCTAAAGCAAAAATAATAAACACTGTTTGTTTATTGAAATAGTTAGCAAAAGATGCCAGCTGACTCTAAAGCAAAAATATTAAACACTCTCTATTTATTAAATTGTTTATTGAAATAGTTGGCAATTGATGCTAGTTGACTCTAAAGCAAAAATAATAAACACTATTTATTTATTAAATTGTTTATTGAAATAGTTGGCAAAAGATGCCAGTTGACTCTTAAGCAAAAATAATAAACACTCTTTATTTATTAAATTGTTTATTGAAATAGTTGGCAAAAGATGCGAGTTGACTCTAAAGCAAAAATTTTAAACACTCTTTATTTATTAAATTGTTTCTTGAAATAGTTGGCAAAAGATGCCAGTTGACTCTAAAGCAAAAATAATAAACACTCTTTATTTATTAAATTCTTTATTGAAATAGTTGGCAAAAGATGCCAGTTGACTCTAAAGCAAAAATGTTAAACACTCTTTATTTATTAAATTGTTTATTTCAATAGTTGGCAAAAGATGCCAGTTGATTCTAAAGCAAAAATAATAAACTCTCTTTATTTATTAAATTGTTTATTGAAATAGTTGGCAAAAGATGCCAGTTGACTCTAAAGCAAAAATATTAAACACTCTTTATTTATTAAATTGTTTATTGAAATAGTTGGCAAAAGATGCCAGTTGACTCTAAAGCAAAAATATTAAACACTCTTTATTTATTAAATTGTTTATTTCAATAGTTGGCAAAAGATGCCAGTTGATTCTAAAGCAAAAATAATAAACTCTCTTTATTTATTAAATTGTTTATTGAAATAGTTGGCAAAAGATGCCAGTTGACTCTAAAGCAAAAATATTAAACACTCTTTATTTATTAAATTGTTTATTGAAATAGTTGGCAAAAGATGCCAGTTGACTCTAAAGCAAAAATATTAAACACACTTTATTTATTAAATTGTTTATTGAAATAGTTGGCAAAAGTTGCCAGTTGACTCTAAAGCAAAAATAATAAACTCACTTTATTTATTAAATTGTTTATTTCAATAGTTGGCAAAAGATGCCAGTTGACTCTAAAGCAAAAATATTAAACACTCTTTATTTATTAAATTGTTTATTTCAATAGTTGGCAAAAGATGCCAGTTGATTCTAAAGCAAAAATAATAAACTCTCTTTATTTATTAAATTGTTTATTTCAATAGTTGGGAAAAGATGCCAGTTTACTCTAAAGCAAAAATATTAAACACTCTTTATTTATTAAATTGTTTATTGAAATAGTGTGCAAAAGATGCCAGTTGACACTAAAGCAAAAATAATAAACACTGTTTGTTTATTGAAATAGTTAGCAAAAGATGCCAGTTGACTCTAAAGCAAAAATATTAAACACTCTTCATTTATTAAATTGTTTATTGAAATAGTTGGCAATTGATGCCAGTTGATTCTAAAGCAAAAATAATAAACACTATTTATTTATTAAATTGTTTATTGAAATAGTTGGCAAAAGATGCCAGCTGACTCTAAAGCAAAAATTTTAAACACTCTCTATTTATTAAATTGTTTATTGAAATAGTTGGCAAAAGATGCGTTGACTCTAAAGCAAAAATGTTAAACACTCTTTATTTATTAAATTGTTTATTTCAATAGTTGGCAAAAGATGCCAGTTGGCTCTAAAGCAAAAATAATAAACACTATTTATTTATTAAATTGTTTATTGAAATAGTTGGCAAAAGATGCCAGTTGACTCTAAAGCAAAAATATTAAACACTCTTTATTAAATTGTTTATTGAAATAGTTGGCAAAAGATGAGAGTTGCCTCTAAAGCAAAAATATTAAACACTCTTTATTTATTAAATTGTTTATTGAAATAGTTGGCAAAAGATGCCAGTTGACTCTACAGGAAAAATATTAAACACTCTTTATTTATTAAATTGTTTATTGAAATAGTTGGCAAAAGATGCCAGTTGACTCTAAAGCAAAAATAATAAACACTCTTTATTTATTAAATTGTTTATTGAAATAGTTGGCAAAAGATGCCAGTTGACTCTAAAGCAAAAATATTAAACACTCTTTATTAAATTGTTTATTGAAATAGTTGGCAAAAGATGCCAGTTGACTCTAAAGCAAAAATAATAAACACTGTTTGTTTATTGAAATAGTTAGCAAAATATGCCAGTTGACTCTAAAGCAAAAATATTAAACACTCTCTATTTATTAAATTGTCTATTGAAATAGTTGGCAAAAGATGAGAGTTGCCTCTAAAGCAAAAATATTAAACACTCTTTATTTATTAAATTGTTTATTGAAATAGTTGGCAAAAGATGCCAGTTGACTCTACAGGAAAAATATTAAACACTCTTTATTTATTAAATTGTTTATTGAAATAGTTGGCAAAAGATGTCAGTAGACTCTAAAGCAAAAATAATAAACACTGTTTGTTTATTGAAATAGTTAGCAAAAGATGCCAGCTGACTCTAAAGCAAAAATAATAAACACTATTTATTTATTAAATTGTTTATTGAAATAGTTGGCAAAAGATGCCATTTGACTCTAAAGCAAAAATAATAAACACTCTTTATTTATTAAATTGTTTATTGAAATAATTGGCAAAAGATGCGAGTTGACTCTAAAGCAAAAATATTAAACACTCTTTATTTATTAAATTGTTTCTTGAAATAGTTGGCAAAAGATGCCAGTTGACTCTAAAGCAAAAATAATAAACACTCTTTATTTATTAAATTCTTTATTGAAATAGTTGGCAAAAGATGCCAGTTGACTCTAAAGCAAAAATAATAAACACTCATTATTTATTAAATTGTTTATTGAAATAGTTGGCAAAAGATGCTACTTGACTCTAAAGCAAAAATAATAAACACTCTTTATTTATTAAATTATTTATTGAAATAGTTGGCAAAAGATACCAGTTGACTCTAAAGCAAAAATATTAAACACTCTTTATTTATTAAATTGTTTATTGAAATATTTGGCAAAAGATTCCAGTTGACTCTAAAGGAAAAATATTAAACACTCTTTATTTATTAAATTGTTTATTTCAATAGTTGGCAAAAGATGCCAGTTGATTCTAAAGCAAAAATAATAAACTCTCTTTATTTATTAAATTGTTTATTGAAATAGTTGGCAAAAGATGCCAGTTGACTCTAAAGCAAAAATATTAAACACTCTTTATTTATTAAATTGTTTATTTCAATAGTTGGCAAAAGATGCCAGTTGATTCTAAAGCAAAAATAATAAACTCTCTTTATTTATTAAATTGTTTATTGAAATAGTTGGCAAAAGATGCCAGTTGACTCTAAAGCAAAAATATTAAACACTCTTTATTTATTAAATTGTTTATTGAAATAGTTGGCAAAAGATGCCAGTTGACTCTAAAGCAAAAATATTAAACACTCTTTATTTATTAAATTGTTTATTGAAATAGTTGGCAAAAGATGACAGTTGACTCTAAAGCAAAAATATTAAACACACTTTATTTATTAAATTGTTTATTTCAATAGTTGGCAAAAGATGCCAGTTGATTCTAAAGCAAAAATAATAAACTCTCTTTATTTATTAAATTGTTTATTGAAATAGTTGGCAAAAGATGCCAGTTGACTCTAAAGCAAAAATATTAAGCACACTTTATTTATTAAATTGTTTATTGAAATAGTTGGCAAAAGATGCCAGTTGACTCTAAAGCAAAAATATTAAACACTCTTTATTTATTAAATTGTTTATTGAAATAGTTGGCAAAAGATGCCAGTTGACTCTAAAGCAAAAATAATAAACTCTCTTTATTTATTAAATTGTTTATTGAAATAGTTGGCAAAAGATGCCAGTTGACTCTAAAGCAAAAATATTAAGCACACTTTATTTATTAAATTGTTTATTGAAATAGTTGGCAAAAGATGCCAGTTGACTCTAAAGCAAAAATATTAAACACTCTTTATTTATTAAATTGTTTATTGAAATAGTTGGCAAAAGATGCCAGTTGACTCTAAAGCAAAAATATTAAACACTCTTTATTTATTAAATTGTTTATTGAAATAGTTGGCAAAAGATGCCAGTTGACTCTAAAGCAAAAATAAGAAACTCTCTTTATTTATTAAATTGTTTATTTCAATAGTTGGCAAAAGATGCCAGTTGATTCTAAAGCAAAAATAATAAACTCTCTTTATTTATTAAATTGTTTATTGAAATAGTTGGCAAAAGATGCCAGTTGACTCTAAAGCAAAAATATTAAACACTCTTTATTTATTAAATTGTTTATTTCAATAGTTGGCAAAAGATGCCAGTTGATTCTAAAGCAAAAATAATAAACTCTCTTTATTTATTAAATTGTTTATTGAAATAGTTGGCAAAAGATGCCAGTTGACTCTAAAGCAAAAATATTAAACACTCTTTATTTATTAAATTGTTTATTGAAATAGTTGGCAAAAGATGCCAGTTGACTCTAAAGCAAAAATATTAAACACTCTTTATTTATTAAATTGTTTATTGAAATAGTTGGCAAAAGATGACAGTTGACTCTAAAGCAAAAATATTAAACACACTTTATTTATTAAATTGTTTATTTCAATAGTTGGCAAAAGATGCCAGTTGATTCTAAAGCAAAAATAATAAACTCTCTTTATTTATTAAATTGTTTATTGAAATAGTTGGCAAAAGATGCCAGTTGACTCTAAAGCAAAAATATTAAACACTCTTTATTTATTAAATTGTTTATTGAAATAGTTGGCAAAAGATGACAGTTGACTCTAAAGCAAAAATATTAAACACACTTTATTTATTAAATTGTTTATTGAAATAGTTGGCAAAAGATGCCAGTTGACTCTAAAGCAAAAATATTAAACACTCTTTATTTATTAAATTGTTTATTGAAATAGTTGGCAAAAGATGCCAGTTGACTCTAAAGCAAAAATATTAAACACTCTTTATTTATTAAATTGTTTATTGAAATAGTTGGCAAAAGATGCCAGTTGACTCTAAAGCAAAAATATTAAACACACTTTATTTATTAAATTGTTTATTGAAATAGTTGGCAAAAGTTGCCAGTTGACTCTAAAGCAAAAATAATAAACTCACTTTATTTATTAAATTGTTTATTTCAATAGTTGGCAAAAGATGCCAGTTGACTCTAAAGCAAAAATATTAAACACTCTTTATTTATTAAATTGTTTATTTCAATAGTTGGCAAAAGATGCCAGTTGATTCTAAAGCAAAAATAATAAACTCTCTTTATTTATTAAATTGTTTATTTCAATAGTTGGGAAAAGATGCCAGTTTACTCTAAAGCAAAAATATTAAACACTCTTTATTTATTAAATTGTTTATTGAAATAGTTGGCAAAAGATGCCAGTTGACACTAAAGCAAAAATAATAAACACTGTTTGTTTATTGAAATAGTTAGCAAAAGATGCCAGTTGACTCTAAAGCAAAAATATTAAACACTCTTCATTTATTAAATTGTTTATTGAAATAGTTGGCAATTGATGCCAGTTGATTCTAAAGCAAAAATAATAAACACTATTTATTTATTAAATTGTTTATTGAAATAGTTGGCAAAAGATGCCAGCTGACTCTAAAGCAAAAATTTTAAACACTCTCTATTTATTAAATTGTTTATTGAAATAGTTGGCAAAAGATGCGTTGACTCTAAAGCAAAAATGTTAAACACTCTTTATTTATTAAATTGTTTATTTCAATAGTTGGCAAAAGATGCCAGTTGGCTCTAAAGCAAAAATAATAAACACTATTTATTTATTAAATTGTTTATTGAAATAGTTGGCAAAAGATGCCAGTTGACTCTAAAGCAAAAATAATAAACACTGTTTGTTTATTGAAATAGTTAGCAAAATATGCCAGTTGACTCTAAAGCAAAAATATTAAACACTCTCTATTTATTAAATTGTCTATTGAAATAGTTGGCAAAAGATGAGAGTTGCCTCTAAAGCAAAAATATTAAACACTCTTTATTTATTAAATTGTTTATTGAAATAGTTGGCAAAATATGCCAGTTGACTCTACAGGAAAAATATTAAACACTCTTTATTTATTAAATTGTTTATTGAAATAGTTGGCAAAAGATGCCAGTTGACTCTAAAGCAAAAATAATAAACACTCTTTATTTATTAAATTGTTTATTGAAATAGTTGGCAAAAGATGCCAGTTGACTCTAAAGCAAAAATATTAAACACTCTTTATTAAATTGTTTATTGAAATAGTTGGCAAAAGATGCTACTTGACTCTAAAGCAAAAATAATAAACACTCTTTATTTATTAAATTGTTTATTGAAATAGTTGGCAAAAGATACCAGTTGACTCTAAAGCAAAAATATTAAACACTCTTTATTTATTAAATTGTTTATTGAAATATTTGGCAAAAGATGCCAGTTGACTCTAAAGGAAAAATATTAAACACTCTTTATTTATTAAATTGTTTATTTCAATAGTTGGCAAAAGATGCCAGTTGATTCTAAAGCAAAAATAATAAACTCTCTTTATTTATTAAATTGTTTATTGAAATAGTTGGCAAAAGATGCCAGTTGACTCTAAAGCAAAAATATTAAACACTCTTTATTTATTAAATTGTTTATTTCAATAGTTGGCAAAAGATGCCAGTTGATTCTAAAGCAAAAATAATAAACTCTCTTTATTTATTAAATTGTTTATTGAAATAGTTGGCAAAAGATGCCAGTTGACTCTAAAGCAAAAATATTAAACACTCTTTATTTATTAAATTGTTTATTGAAATAGTTGGCAAAAGATGCCAGTTGACTCTAAAGCAAAAATATTAAACACTCTTTATTTATTAAATTGTTTATTGAAATAGTTGGCAAAAGATGACAGTTGACTCTAAAGCAAAAATATTAAACACACTTTATTTATTAAATTGTTTATTGAAATAGTTGGCAAAAGATGCCAGTTGACTCTAAAGCAAAAATATTATACACTCTTTATTTATTAAATTGTTTATTGAAATAGTTGGCAAAAGATGCCAGTTGACTCTAAAGCAAAAATATTAAACACTCTTTATTTATTAAATTGTTTATTGAAATAGTTGGCAAAAGATGCCAGTTGACTCTAAAGCAAAAATAAGAAACTCTCTTTATTTATTAAATTGTTTATTTCAATAGTTGGCAAAAGATGCCAGTTGATTCTAAAGCAAAAATAATAAACTCTCTTTATTTATTAAATTGTTTATTGAAATAGTTGGCAAAAGATGCCAGTTGACTCTAAAGCAAAAATATTAAACACTCTTTATTTATTAAATTGTTTATTTCAATAGTTGGCAAAAGATGCCAGTTGATTCTAAAGCAAAAATAATAAACTCTCTTTATTTATTAAATTGTTTATTGAAATAGTTGGCAAAAGATGCCAGTTGACTCTAAAGCAAAAATATTAAACACTCTTTATTTATTAAATTGTTTATTGAAATAGTTGGCAAAAGATGCCAGTTGACTCTAAAGCAAAAATATTAAACACTCTTTATTTATTAAATTGTTTATTGAAATAGTTGGCAAAAGATGACAGTTGACTCTAAAGCAAAAATATTAAACACTTTTTTTTTATTAAATTGTTTATTGAAATAGTTGGCAAAAGATGCCAGTTGACTCTGAAGCAAAAATATTAAACACTCTTTATTTATTAAATTGTTTATTGAAATAGTTGGCAAAAGATGACAGTTGACTCTAAAGCAAAAATATTAAACACTCTTTATTTATTAAATTGTTTATTGAAATAGTTGGCAAAAGATGCCAATTGACTCTAAAGCAAAAATATTAAACACTCTTTATTTATTAAATTGTTTATTGAAATAGTTGGCAAAAGATGACAGTTGACTCTAAAGCAAAAATATTAAACACTCTTTATTTATTAAATTGTTTATTGAAATAGTTGGCAAAAGATGCCAGTTGACTCTAAAGCAAAAATATTAAACACTCTTTATTTATTAAATTGTTTATTGAAATAGTTGGCAAAAGATGCCAGTTGACTCTATAGCAAAAATATTAAACACTCTTTATTTATTAAATTGTTTATTGAAATAGTTGGCAAAAGATGCCAGTTGACTCTAAAGCAAAAATATTAAACACTCTTTATTTATTAAATTGTTTATTGAAATAGTTGGCAAAAGATGCCAGTTGACTCTAAAGCAAAAATATTAAACACTCTTTATTTATTAAATTGTTTATTTCAATAGTTGGCAAAAGATGCCAGTTGATTCTAAAGCAAAAATAATAAACTCTCTTTATTTATTAAATTGTTTATTGAAATAGTTGGCAAAAGATGCCAGTTGACTCTAAAGCAAAAATATTAAACACTCTTTATTTATTAAATTGTTTATTGAAATAGTTGGCAAAAGATGCCAGTTGACTCTAAAGCAAAAATATTAAACACTCTTTATTTATTAAATTGTTTATTGAAATAGTTGGCAAAAGATGCCAGTTGACTCTAAAGCAAAAATATTAAACACTCTTTATTTATTAAATTGTTTATTGAAATAGTTGGCAAAAGATGCCAGTTGACTCTAAAGCAAAAATATTAAACACTCTTTATTTATTAAATTGTTTATTGAAATAGTTGGCAAAAGATGCCAGTTGACTCTAAAGCAAAAATATTAAACACTCTTTATTTATTAAATTGTTTATTGAAATAGTTGGCAAAAGATGCCAGTTGACTCTAAAGCAAAAATATTAAACACTCTTTATTTATTAAATTGTTTATTTCAATAGTTGGCAAAAGATGCCAGTTGATTCTAAAGCAAAAATAATAAACTCTCTTTATTTATTAAATTGTTTATTGAAATAGTTGGCAAAAGATGCCAGTTGACTCTAAAGCAAAAATATTAAACACTCTTTATTTATTAAATTGTTTATTGAAATAGTTGGCAAAAGATGACAGTTGACTCTAAAGCAAAAATATTAAACACACTTTATTTATTAAATTGTTTATTGAAATAGTTGGCAAAAGATGCCAGTTGACTCTAAAGCAAAAATATTAAACACTCTTTATTTATTAAATTGTTTATTGAAATAGTTGGCAAAAGATGCCAGTTGACTCTAAAGCAAAAATATTAAACACTCTTTATTTATTAAATTGTTTATTGAAATAGTTGGCAAAAGATGCCAGTTGATTCTAAAGCAAAAATAATAAACTCTCTTTATTTATTAAATTTTTTATTGAAATAGTTGGCAAAAGATGCCAGTTGATTCTAAAGCAAAAATATTAAACACTCTTTATTTATTAAATTGTTTATTGAAATAGTTGGCAAAAGATGCCAGTTGACTCTAAAGCAAAAATAAGAAACTCTCTTTATTTATTAAATTGTTTATTTCAATAGTTGGCAAAAGATGCCAGTTGACTCTAAAGCAAAAATATTAAACACTCTTTATTTATTAAATTGTTTATTTCAATAGTTGGCAAAAGATGCCAGTTTACTCTAAAGCAAAAATATTAAACACTCTTTATTTATTAAATTGTTTATTGAAATAGTTGGCAAAAGATGCCAGTTGACACTAAAGCAAAAATAATAAACACTGTTTGTTTATTGAAATAGTTAGCAAAAGATGCCAGTTGACTCTAAAGCAAAAATATTAAACACTCTTCATTTATTAAATTGTTTATTGAAATAGTTGGCAATTGATGCCTGTTGATTCTAAAGCAAAAATAATAAACACTATTTATTTATTAAATTGTTTATTGAAATAGTTGGCAAAAGATGCCAGTTGACTCTAAAGCAAAAATATTAAACACTCTCTATTTATTAAATTGTTTATTGAAATAGTTGGCAAAAGATGCGTTGACTCTAAAGCAAAAATGTTAAACACTCTTTATTTATTAAATTGTTTATTTCAATAGTTGGCAAAAGATGCCAGTTGACTCTACAGGAAAAATATTAAACACTCTTTATTTATTAAATTGTTTATTGAAATAGTTGGCAAAAGATGCCAGTTGACTCTAAAGAAAAAATAATAAACACTCTTTATTTATTAAATTGTTTATTGAAATAGTTGGCAAAAGATGCCAGTTGACTCTAAAGCAAAAATATTAAACACTCTTTATTTATTAAATTGTTTATTGAAATAGTTGGCAAAAGATGTCAGTAGACTCTAAAGCAAAAATAATAAACACTGTTTGTTTATTGAAATAGTTAGCAAAAGATGCCAGCTGACTCTAAAGCAAAAATATTAAACACTCTCTATTTATTAAATTGTTTATTGAAATAGTTGGCAATTGATGCTAGTTGACTCTAAAGCAAAAATAATAAACACTATTTATTTATTAAATTGTTTATTGAAATAGTTGGCAAAAGATGCCAGTTGACTCTAAAGCAAAAATAATAAACACTCTTTATTTATTAAATTGTTTATTGAAATAGTTGGCAAAAGATGCGAGTTGACTCTAAAGCAAAAATTTTAAACACTCTTTATTTATTAAATTGTTTCTTGAAATAGTTGGCAAAAGATGCCAGTTGACTCTAAAGCAAAAATAATAAACACTCTTTATTTATTAAATTCTTTATTGAAATAGTTGGCAAAAGATGCCAGTTGACTCTAAAGCAAAAATAATAAACACTCATTATTTATTAAATTGTTTATTGAAATAGTTGGCAAAAGATGCTACTTGACTCTAAATCAAAAATAATAAACACTCTTTATTTATTAAATTGTTTATTGAAATAGTTGGCAAAAGATGCCAGTTGACTCTAAAGCAAAAATATTAAACACTTTCTATTTATTAAATTGTTTATTTCAATAGTTGGCAAAAGATGCCAGTTGACTCTAAAGCAAAAATATTAAACACTCTTTATTTATTAAATTGTTTATTGAAATAGTTGGCATAAGATGCCAGTTGACTCTAAAGCAAAAATATTAAACACTCTCTATTTATTAAATTGTTTATTGAAATAGTTGGCAAAAGATGCCAGTTGACTCTGAAGCAAAAATAATAAACACTGTTTGTTTATTGAAATAGTTGGCAAAAGATGCCAGTTGACTCTAATGCAAAAATATTAAACACTCTTCATTTATTAAATTGTTTATTGAAATAGTTGGCAATTGATGCTAGTTGACACTAAAGCAAAAATAATAAACACTATTTATTTATTAAATTGTTTATTGAAATAGTTGGCAAAAGATGCCAGTTGACTCTAAAGCAAAAATATTAAACACTCTCTATTTATTAAATTGTTTATTGAAATAGTTGGCAAAAGATGCCAGTTGACTCTAAAGCAAAAATATTAAACAGTCTCTATTTATTAAATTGTTTATTGAAATAGTTGACAAAAGATGCCAGTTGACTCTAAAGCAAAAATATTAAACCCTCTTTATTTATTAAATTGTTTATTGAAATCATTGGCAAAAAGTGCCAGTTGACTCTGAAGCTAAAATAACAAACACTGTTTATTTATTAAATTGTTTATTGAAATAGTTTGCAAAAGTTGCCAGTTCACTCTAAAGCAAAAATATTAAACACTCTTTATTTATTAAATTGTTTATTGAAATAGTTGGCAAAAGATGCGAGTTGACTCTAAAGGAAAAATATTAAACACGCTACATTTATTAAGTTGTTTATTGAAATAGTTGGCAAAAGATGCCAGTTGACTCTAAAGCAAAAATATTAAACAGTCTCTATTTATTAAATTGTTTATTGAAATAGTTGACAAAAGATGCCAGTTGACTCTAAAGCAAACATAATAAACACTGTTTATTGAAATAGTTAGCAAAAGATGCCAGTTGACTCTAAAGCAAAAATATTAAACACTCTTTATTTATTAAATTGTTTATTGAAATAGTTTGCAAAAGATGCCAGTTGACTCTAAAGCAAAAATATTAAACTCTCTTTATTTATTAAATTGTTTATTGAAATCATTGGCAAATAGTGCCAGTTGACTCTAAAGCTAAAATAATAAACACTGTGTATTTATTAAATTGTTTATTGAAATAGTTGGCAAAAGATACCCGTTGACTCTAAAGCAAAAATATTAAACACTCTTTATTTATTAAATTGTTTATTGAAATAGTTTGCAAAAGATGCCATTTGACTCTAAAGCAAAAATATTAAACCCTCTTTATTTATTAAATTGTTTATTGAAATCATTGGCAAAAAGTGCCAGTTGACTCTAAAGCTAAAATAATAAACACTGTTTATTTATTAAATTGTTTATTGAAATAGTTGGCAAAAGATACCAGTTGACTCTAAAGCAAAAATATTAAACACTCTTTATTTATTAAATTTTTTATTGAACTAGTTGGCTAAACATGCCAGTTGCCTCTAAAGCAAAAATAATAAATACTCTTTATTTATTAAATTGTTTGTTGAAATAGTTTGCAAAAGATGCCAGTTGACTCAAAAGCAAAAATATTAAACACTCTTTATTTATTAAATTGTTTATTGAAATAGTTGGCAAAAGATGCCAGTTGACTCTAAAGCAAAAATATTAAACACTCTTTATTTATTAAATTGTTTATTGAAATATTTGGCAACAGATGCCAGTTGACTCTAAAGCAAAAATAATAAACACTCTTTATTTATTAAATTGTTTATTTACACTAAATTTATGTTTATTGGAATGGTTGGCAAGACATTAGCTAATAGCCAATTGATTCAAAATTTTATAAAATGGAAAATAATAAGGATTTCCTTATCATTGATTCACATATTTTAATAATTTAATAAATGTTTCTAAATTTGTGAGTAAAAATTTATTTGCATATTTATTTCTTTATGAACTAGTAAATGGTATGTATTGCCTTGCATTAGTCTTAATACAAATGCATTAGTTTTTAGAATATTGAAAATATAAAATTATTCTTGCAAATAAACAGTCTAATAAATAAATAGCATTCAATATTTTGGATGTAAATTCTCAATAAAAAAAAAAATTTATAAATTCACTTTCATCGCATGTTTAGATCTTATAATTCTAATCATCACTTTTTAAAGGAATAAACACTGCCAAAGTAATTAATTAAAATAAAAGCAGTGTCATGGGAAAAACTGTCGTATTGTCACTCTGTTTTTTTCAGGCATAAAGTCCATGTTTGCCATATTCTGTTATGCAAATCAATGTTTTGCACAATAAAATTAACCAATAAATGCTTGTAAAATTTCCACAGTATAATTATATGATAAATGTTCTACATGGATTTCAGCTTAGAATATGTTTTTTTACAGGTAGTTACAATAAAATGAAAATATATGGTTGTTAATCACATTGTAAATAAATATATATAATAATTTAGCTAATGATATCAATGTTTTTAATTTCACATATATAAAAATTTCTATAAGTTTTAATAAATATGATACTTTGAAAGAGAAACGAGATATTGTAAAATTACTTAGTGATGGAAATTGTAAAATTGAGAAAATTTGTAGAATGTCAAGGAGCCCATATTTATATTTAAAATGATTTATTCCAGTATTGTTGTTTCTAGGTGTAGGCTTATTTGTCTCAAATGAGAATGGACACATAATTATACATACATACATATATATATATATATATATATATATATATTATAAATTAATTGATTTAAAATATGTTTTTTTTAAATAATATTAATGCTCTGTAAATTTACATTGAGCACTATTTTGTAAAAATAAAAATATTTATAAGAACACCAGATTATATATCTTACTGTTCTTTCTTTTTATTTATATATACATATATATATATATATATATATATATATATATATATGTATCTATATATTAAAATAATAAGAACAAACAGTAAAATTAATCTGGTGTTCTTAGCAATTATTTTTATTTAAAAAAACGGTGCTCAATATGCATATTAGAGTGTAATGTTATAATTATTTTCCTTTTTAAAAATATGATTCCATCGTTACACAGAAATTTCTATGTTTCAAAATTGAAAGTAAAGTTGTAAATTTAATTATTCCTAACATCACTTGACAATGAAACAAAACTCTGGATTTTAAGTTTAATTTTTATAATTAAATCTTTAGTTTCAGTTTTGAAATATAGAAATTTCTGTGCAGTGATGGAATCATATTTTTAAAAAAGAAAGTAATTATAACATATATATATATATATATATATATATATATTACTATACTTCCCATTCCCTTTTTGTCAGCCATTTGCATAAGCATGTTAGGTTGGAAACTCACAGTTTCCCTTTGTTCCTCTTGCCTTTAAAAATGTCCTGTGATGAGTGTCATGCCCTCTTCCCTTATTATGTGTCCAAAGATTTCTAGCAAAAAAAAAATCCACATTTTGGGAAGATTCACCCCACAAATGATAAAAATTCACCATTTATTGGGATTCATTTATTTGTAATTTTCAAATATTACATTACCAAAACAAACTAAGTGAAGAATGTATAGGGCTTGAAAAGACGTATTCAAAGCTTAGATACTGATTCATAGGCTGTAATTCAAACAGAAGTTTACTTTGTAAAGGTAAGACAATTATTTTGTGTATATATCTGTAGTAACATGAAATGAAAAGCAAGAGACTTTTATCTGTAAATTTATTGCACAAGTAAAGCATGATTTCCTAAGCAAATACTCAGAGCAAATTAAAACTTGCTGACAATCAATGAACCAGTCTACTGTTATAATATATGAAAACAAAAAGAAGACAAAAATGAATGAAGCTATCAAAAACCAGCTTTGTGGTGAACTAGTTTTTTTCATGGGCAATTATTTCTTTGTTTCTTCATCCAAGATGGCAGACTGACTTCAAGAAAGTCTTTTTAGATCTCAAGGCATCAGTTTTAACCAGTAAGTTTCAACCTCCTTGACATTTATGGATCTGTCTATCTGTAGAATGAGAAGAAGAATGAGGGAGGAATATAAACAAGGTTTTATTGTCCTCACTCATGCAGGAATACTGCTTAATGACTATCAGTTTCCTTTTTTTTATTATTTTAACATCAGTCTGGCATTACTTTCTATAAACTGGGCCAGATTCTTGATTCTTTCACAAAATCAAAATTACATGAAATTCTCTTCATATCTTTATTTTATGCTGTGAGGACCTAGCATGTTGATAACACCAGTTCCTTTTCATAACCAAAATGTGATCTGGATAAAGTGTGGTATATGGGGACTTACTGATAGGTTTGGTAGGAGGAAATGTATATCCTACTGATACATTAAAGAAGAGAAATAATTCATAATTTCTCCAAAGTTAAGAATTTGAAAAGAAAACATGAGAAGGTGTGCAGTCTCTGATTCTTAACAGAAAATATCACCAGATGGTCTGAACTGAAATTAATGTCAATAAAGAACCTTTGTTCAAGAGAAGTTTATCTGTGGTGACTCCAGTATGTACTGGGCACATCCTGAAAATATGAAACTTGACTTTTTACTCAGTGTCACACTAGAGCATGAGAAGAGCCAGGTGCCTCAGAGGGTTAACCTAAAAGGTGACCTTAGAGTCACTATCTGCTGATTTATACCTCACAGAATGTCAGTAGCTATCCCTAGTTGTGTTTAGAATGTGTGCACATGAAAAAACAGGAAGCTATATAAGTCTGAGGGAGCAAAAAAGAGACTCTTTTGTGTCCTCATGAGAAGTCATGCGCCTTTATCTTGATATTAATTAACAAAATCTGAAGGGGAGTAAACAGTAACATTAATGAAACATTTAGTTTTATGTTCTTATTAATTCAGACAAATTACATTCCTTAGTTACACCAGTTCTAACCTTCACAGTTAAGACCTGCCATGTCCCAAAAAATTGTAATGAAGCACCCTCATTCCCTTAAAAATCATTCCAGGTAAGATGTAAGTTCTACTTGAACAGCTTCTTCCCCTGAACTATTGCTTTGTGCAACCAACTTCCAAAAAGATGCTTCCCAGATCACTACAATCTTAACCTACGCTATTTACATTATTTGGACTATTGTCCTCAATTTTGTTGCCATATTTATCACAACGTTTCAGCCATTGTATGCTCTGGCTTTCTTCAGATGGTTGGAATGTTGAACTGAACCCAGGGTAGTTGTTATATTGTAGGGTATAAGGAGTGCCAGAGAAAAGCAATAATAACAATGAAAATTGCAACATGAGCTCTGGTAAAAAAACATGCAATGATAACACCAAAAATTGCAATATGAACACTGGTAAAAAATGCTTAAGACATTAGGTTTATAATACCCAGAAATTCATACACAGATGTCCTCAAGGACACATGACACAGTGGATAAAGGCATTAGTTAGATGCAGTGACAGGACCCAAAAGAGTATGAGTTCAATACCTGGTTAAGGCAGGGGAGAACTTGGAGAGGGGAATTAACACAAGATAACTGATAACTGACATCCATTAGACATGGCACGTGGAACTAGAACAGTCTACCCCAGTGAGCAAAATAAAGGGTTCAGTTTGACATTCCAAAAGCTGAAATGTTGTGATAAATATGGCAACAAAAATGAGGACAATAATATATTGTAAATAATGTAAATACCTCATCACAGAAATATAGACAGATACAATCTTAACCCTTATTTATCTACCTGGCTCAGGGACACTACATTACAGTGTCATCAAATTCACAAATCAACACTTTAATCTTCTTGGATATTATAGACAAAGTAAGAGTAAGAAAGTCTCACAATAGGCAGATTTTAAAGGTTTAATTTGTGCAAAATCACTACAAGGCAATCAGGTACAAGGCACCCAGATCCAACTATTATGCTAGTAAATGGTCTATGATGGACACCCTTACTAAGCTTATTTTCATCAGGTACAAGGCAACATTAATTGAGCAGCCAGTGAGGATAAATCAATCTTACTAGACTAGCAAAAATGAGGTTACTGATCACTGGGCAATGGTAGACAGTATTGGTTTAGTAACAAACAAGTTTAGAGTAGTTGGTTACTTGGTGAAGATCAAACTAAGTGTATTAGGAAAATGTCAATAACAACCCTATATAACAATGACTCACTTTTGATGTGGTCCGTGATAGCTTTGGAAAACTGTTATACAGTAGCTAGCACCCCTTCAGCACTCTACCAGATGGTCAGGCTCATAGCCTTAAAGTCTACGATTAAGGACTTCAAGAGTTGATTAATAAGTTGATACTAAGCTGATTAATATTCGGACTGATTTTACTTAATTTGGCTATACAGCATTTGACCCTCCTCTATTCCTTGTAAGTTGTCTTTTTAATTGTTTTGTAACTTATTGTTCTCTATTCTTTGTATGTATCTGTTAGCACTGGATACTGATGCTGAATAAATATATTATATATATATATATATATTATGAGTGCTTAATATATTTATTCAGCACTAATTCTTCTCTATGTATCATTCACCTCGACGATACAACGAAAACAATAAAACCTTCATTGCATGACATCTCACAGATGTGTCTTTTAATTCATTTAATGGATACTCAGTATTTATTTTTGTTTCATGTCTTCAATATATTTCTGATAAGTGTTTCTTTGATAACACCAAGTGTTCTTTAGAATAAATTCAGTGATAATTTCATGCCATCATTCTTTCAACACTTTATTGGGAATTGGCTTGTGTGCTATTCATGACGTACACATTTTTTGATACCTTGGTAGTGTACTTTGCATTGTAAATTTAATTTTTCTTTTCACTGGACACCGTGAGTGGAAAGAGAATAGAGAAATAGAAACTGAGCAAAGGGCTTTTAACTCTGATTGGATGAATAAAAACTTATTTATTGTCTTCAACAATGACAAAATAATGTATGCCTTGTGTGTTACAAAATGGTATCTGTTCTCAAGGGATATAATTTGAGGCAGCACTTTGAAAATAAGCATCCTGTTCTTGCTAAATTGGATCCCAGTGAAAAGATCATGAAAGCAGCCAGTTTAGTAAAAATCTTGACAAAGAACAGCAATTTCTGAAAGTGTTAAGTACCAAAGGTGCAACAGCTAAAAAGAAAGGCTTTCAGATTTCAAGGAATTGGAAGATGTTATACAGAATGATACTTTATAAAGACATGAATGTTGATTGCTCTATTCAGCACTGTGCCGAGAAAAGCTGGAGATGTTTCAGAATATCTGTTTCTCACGAATGACTTTACAGAGAAGACATTAGCTGACATTAATGACAACTTAAGTGACCAGTTAAAGCATAGGGGCAGAGAATTTTGCCTTTATTCTTATGCTATGAATGAAAGCACAGGTAGGCAGTAAATAGCCTGGTTTCTTCTCTTACAGGTGTTGACAAGAACTTTAAAATTAGGGAAGGACTTGGTAGGCAGTCTATGACTGATCACACAGCTCTAAAAGATATCTTAGACTTCAAAATGATTTATGTGGTCTTGTATGGAAAGTCTTATTCCTCTACTTTTTGCCACAGATGCAACATCACAGACTTGTTACAACTCTATCATTATTTCCATGCTAAGTGTTCAGATAAACTCCATTTCTTTAGTTCCAGTAATTCACATATTTACAACAAGAACATACAATGCTGCTTCCACAGACTTAAATCACCTTCATTCCTTCCATATTCTAGATATAAGAAGAAAATTAAACTCAGACAGTTTTTCCTACATGAATGCTTGTTTGAATGTAACAATCATAATCTTTTCAAGTCAAGGATTAATCATTATCTATCTTTCTCTTGCTTGTAATCTTTACTTCTTACCATGTTATCTTTTCATTCATATCACACACCTCATTCATTATAAATGTTTTAAAAGTAACCCTCTACCTTGAGTGGCTCTTGAGTCGTGTATTGGATGATTTTATGAATTTAGTGACTATTTGCACTGATGGTACGTCTATGTATGGAAAAATATTGGAGCAGTTTCTCTTCTACAAGAATTTACTGGAAAACAACTACACATTAGCAGGTTTTCTGTGGCATAGTATTGAGATTTATGATAGTATTGGTGATAGTTTTCATTATAATCTAATTACACTCAAGAAAATGAAACAGAACATTTCAAATAGGTAGAAACAAAGAAAAGAGTACTGAACTGTTATGTTATATCAGTCCTCACATATAGCAGTGAATGCTGAACAAACTCAGCACAAATGAAGAAGATTCATACATCCATTCATTTTCTAAGGCTTATCAATCCTTTGCAGGTTATTTAAAGCCAGAAAATATTTTTAGATTGTAAGATTTTTGGGTGGGGGATATAATAGTAGTTTAGTGATACAAGTTTTACTACTTAACCCACAGATGGGAGAGAAGAGGTGGATTCATACCTTTCCTAAGGGTATTTGTATGTAAGTAAATATAACAAACCAAACAGGAATTAGAACTCAGGTCTCTGATTAAAAATTCTGAGCCATTAACCATTACATTCATACTTACATCACCTGTTATTTGCAAGTGGTCACCCATCTGACCAGGCTCAATGTTGCTTAACTTTGGTGATCATATAGGAAATGACATTCCCACATCATGTGGCTGTAAGCCACAGATGAAGAAGAGATTTGAAGCAACAGAAATGTGTTTCTACAGGAGGATGCTGAGAATACAATGGACTGAACATTTAAGCAACAACAAAGTTTTGGGAAAAAATAGAAACAAAAAAGCCCCTTATGCATAATGTCCAAAAGAGACAGTTGTAATTTCTAGGGTACATAATGATGAAAGAAGGCTTGGAAAATTTGATACTCACAGGACAGACTAAAGGCAAAAGGGAGAGAGAAAAAAGTGTAACCTACCTAGTGAGTTTGAGTAAATGGATTGCAGGACAAAATTTAGGAGATAACAAAAAGACAAAATTTATCAAGTACTGCAAAGGACAGGAAATTGTGGAGATCCATGATGACCTATGTCCTGAAGGGACACGGCACAATGAAGAAAAAGTTGTTGAAAGAGGAAATGTGTCACTTCCCTCACTGTGCACAGCATATCTTCCAATACAATACAAGAATATTAAGTTAGGAGATAAATATATGAAAGCAAATTGGCATATTGATAGAAGACTTTCATTTGAAATTGATTAAAATTCATTTTCTATACAGAAGAAATGGCTCTATGATTGCAATTGGATTTTATTAAACTTCAAGATTCATTTGTTTATAAATGAGAAAGCCTGCAAGACTTGTGCACAAGTCTGAGCAATGAAAAATATTTAAATCTTGTCCACTTTGCAATAAAAATGCTCAGAATGTTTGATAGAACTTCTATATATGAAAAAACTTTCATCTTGAATAACAACAAAGAGTATTCTTTTCTGACTGATGAAGATATTTGGAAAGTATTGACTTTCTTGTTTTTGACAAGGATATTCATCCTGTACCAATGCCAAAAGCCACTCAAGGTAGAGGTTTACTTCATAACTATAGCTTACTAATCATTACTAATCATTTTACTAATTTTACTAATTACTAATTTTTTCTTGATTTGCCCTGTTGAAATTGGGATGCATCTTATACACCCATGCATCTTATATGTTGTCAAATAGGGTAATATGAACATTTGGGAATTTTAAAATTTTGTTAGTTGTCTATCAGAAATGTAACAAATACAAAAGTTAGTGAGAGCAGAACACTACAATTATATTAATTCTAAGGCCAAAAATGGAGTACTGCTGCCATATATTGGCAGGAGATTCACTGTCTTTACTTTGCAGTCTTGACAGAGTCCAAAAACATCAACATGTCCTTGTGTATGATATATTAATTTCCACCATATACCCTCTTTTTACAGACAAAACAATTCCAAACTCTCGCTGCTCTATCACTATTTCCATAGAAAGTGTTCAAACTACATTCCACTAGTTCTAACCGTCACAGCTAAGACCAACACATTCCCTTCATATTCCATTGGTGAGATGTAAGTTCCACTCGAGCAGATTCTTTCCCCAGAGCACTGCTTTGTGGAACCAACTCCCAAGAGGATGCTTCCTTGATCACTACAATCTTAACCTGTTCAAATCTAGGGTTTAACCTTTATCTTCCCCACATAGCTCTATAAACTGCGCTTCTTATTCCATAACCTTCTACCTTGAGTGGCTCTTGGGCCTTGTACAAGGTGAACACCATTGTAAAAAAATAAATGGCATTATATTGTAAAATAAGCAAGAGATGGAAGTGGAAAAAGAAACAAATATTTAATCATTAACTATAATATCATAAATATTTGAGCAGAGAAGGAAGAGACATTGAAGAAGTATAAAGTATGAAGAGCTAAAAAAAACAAGCCTGATAACAATATGCACTTTTGGTGAGACATTTCAGAAATGAGACCTGAAAAAAATGGGTTTCTTTACTCATCTGTTAAAATCATTAGTAGAAATGCTGTCTATAGTTTTTGGTATAGCATTAGTATTCTTCCATGGAATAAGATGACTAATGTCTTTAGTTCATTGTTTCAAAAACATTCTTCTGGTGAATCTGACATCTGGGAAATAATTTTAAGATGAAGATACATGTCTTAATTGAGTGAATTCCTGTCATGGCTGACTATGGGTGTAACAGCTTTTTACTGCTACTGAATGTGGTCATGAGAGAGTAGTTTTCCCAAGTACTCACATACTCTTCTCAACCACTGCAGTATGGCAATAACAAGACAAATTTGACAAGATAACTGGTAATAGAATGAAACAAAAGGAAAAGTGGATTCATGCCTTTCTCAAATGCATTAGTACTAAATAAAAATAAGCAATTATAGCTTGAATTGAAACTTGCTTTGCCAATTCCATTTTTCATGTTAGTTGTTTTACCACCTGATGCTTGAATAAACCTTTGTTTAAAATATATGAGGTCTAATCAAAAAGAATCAAGACTGTTGCTATAGTAATGGGGTTAATTTACTGAAGCTGCTTGGCATAGATTGACCTTGTATTCAGTTGCACATGCATACTAATTTATAAAATTTTTGCTCATTTCCAATATTTATAGCAGTGCCTGGAAGGAAAGTGTGTAGAGTGTGGTTGTCTCACCACACCACAGAGGTTCCATCAGTGACTATTGCTTGTACAGCAGGTTTTGGATAATCACGACATTCACCAGGTCTGACAAACACCATATTCCCTAGATCTCCCCCCTTGTGACTTTTTCCTCTTACCAAAGTCAAATCCCATTTGAAAGAAACAAGATTTCAAGTGAATGTAATGAGGCAGATACTTACTACCGTAAAAAAGCAGTTTCATGAATGCTTCCATCAATGGAGATGATGCTGGATAAAGTGTGTGGTTTCAGAAAGGTGACTACTTTGAAGGAGATTAAATGTAGAATTGATATGCATTGTACTTTTTATAGCACCAGTCATGATACTTTTTGATCATTATAGGCCAAAAGTTTAGGACACTCTCGGGATTGCAAAGAACTACTTAAAAATTGAAGATTGCATGCTTTTTTCAAAACTAATTTGCTAACTCACTTCAAACAAGAATGACTTTTCTCCCTAAAAGTTTTTTTCATAGCTTATCAACTCTTTGTGGGTTATTTAAAAGCTGAAATATATTTTGGATTGTAAGAATATTTCTTTTTTTTTTTTGCATGTGCATATTGCATCAAGAATTTTTTGAGAATAACAATGATTTTACTAGATAGCTCTACTATTTAACCCATAGCTGTGGGAAGATAAGGATTTATACCTTTCCCAAGGTACATAAGCAGTGAACCTGAGAGGAATTCAAATTTGGCATTCCAATTTTGTATTCTGAGCTTCAACCTATTGCATATCCACTGTCCTGAGGATTTTATCATATGTAATTTCCTTTTTATTTTTTATCTTATGTAATAATAATAATAATAATAATAATAATAATAATAATAATAATAATAATAATAATAATGAAATTAACAAATTTCTTCATAAAGTTTTTTTAAAATCTTATCTTTTGCTTAATATACTGTGCTGACTAATGATAAACTAATGGTTGGCAGATTTTTAACTTCATGTAATCTTTGTAAAAAATTGGATGCCCTACACTAATTGGTTAAATATTTTTGAGCATTCTATCTTAACAGGAGATAATTAAACCAAACAAGGTATGAAAATCCAGAGGGTATCTTCAAACTTGTGGCCTATAGTGTATCTGGTTAAAGTTTAAACTATTTAATTACCTTAGAATTTTTTATTAAGTACTTTATGACTAATTATTTTAAACAACTGTTATGCTCCAAAATATAAGTATATTTTTATATACAATCATGCTTCTACACCAAAATGATTTCTACAAGAAAATGTGCAAAAAATGTCTGTAAACAACTTTTAGGATATATTGACTGGATGTTCTTATCTGTAATCTGACTCAGTCTGCTCCTGTTTTTCTGGGTCACATGGGGCCAAGTATCATTTACTTTTGTATCTTTTAATATCAGTGGACAATATAGTTGGATTTCCTTTGGCATATTTATAGATCAACTGATCTCATGGTTTTCTGAAGCAAATATAAAAAGCGATTAACTTATTGAGTTCTATGTAGTTTTTCTCTCTTAAAAATGCTTTTATCTTTATAAATATTGAAACCTTAAGCTTGTCAAGTGATAACAATTTAACATATTTTTTTTAATTTCTGTATCTTCTGTGATAGAATTTTTCTGCTTTTGATCTGCCCATTCTGTTTTAGCAACTTTGAAAGACTTAAATTATATAACCGAGTTATAAGTAACCAATCAGTGAACAGTATTTTTAAACTCTAAGAAAGAGAGACACATGAATCATTATTAGGCAGTGTAAAAAAAATATCCTTCAATTTCAAATCATCTTCAATTTCAAATTGTCTTTTTATTTTTGCTCCACATTTTTTATTATTGAGCAATATATTTTTTACCTATACTGAATTCTCAATTTAATTTATTTTCTTTGATGCACATAATCCATCTTGGAAAAGATTTATTGGTCATTCTAAAATACTGACCTCTCACAAAATATGAATTTTGTACATAAATCAATCTGTACAATGAATTTGTAGAAAAAAGAATTATATTACAGTTATTTTTTTTTAAATTCAATTAACAGACATTTTATTTTTGTGATTTAATAATTTGGAAAAGAACTTAAGACTACACAACATCCAAAATTTAAAGTATATTTTAATATTTTAAATTCCACAGAAACTATATTTAGTTTGATTAAAACATAAATCTTCATGAAGTATAGCAAAGGCAGTTACTGTGGCTTATCATCATTTCAATAAGACTTTAATAAGATATGTATTACTTAGTAAGACTTACATCATAAAATCAATATTATCTGCAAAGAAAAAAAATCCTTACACTCTAAAAAATATTTTCTGTCTTTAAATAACCTGCAAAGCTGTAAAAAACGAATCTATCAATAATCTCTTTCATGTTTTGTAGATGTTACATTCTTCCTAAAATCAGATCTTCTGATTCATGCTACACTAATTTCCACCACTGGCCTGATGTAAATGCTCTGGACACCCAAAACTTAACTAAAATTCTGTCAACTGCACAAGGCTCTGCATATATCTTCCATTTTTCTCACACTCAAAGAAAAAAGGCAATCTAATCCAGAATGTCCACCCAAAAGCACCCACTCTCACCTAAAGAAACAAAATAAAAACCTGGAGCTTATTGGAGCCTAAGAAAGGACATAAAAGCCCATCAAAGAGATATTTTCAATAGTTGGGTGGCATCTTGGCCAGGGTTCTTTCACAGACTTCATCAGAATGTGATCTCCAATCTCTAAGAGATAGCTCGCAAAATGCCATTGCCCCAATCAGTCACAACTCATCCTTCTCCTTCTGTACACCTCAGCATTCACCTTTTACAACTCTATTTATCTCTTTTTTCAACGAGAGACATCTACACTGATTTATCATTTGTTGCATTTTACATTAATATAATTGTTTATTTTTTAAACATTTATTGTTTCTTCTTTGTTTTGCCACCATACACTTAATATGACATAGATATTTACTAAGCTTAACTTAGTATGACATGTGATAAAAAATTGTTGACCTGAAAATCAGCATTCAAAATCCTGTTTTTTTTAATTGAGTGTAAACACCATCCACTTGTGTTTGATATAAGTGTGCAACTGCTTTAAGTACAAAGCAAGCCATTGATTTAATAATGTTAATACAAAGAATAATACATTTTTCTCATTAATTTTAATGAGCTTGATGTATTTACAAAGTTTACCTTTATATAACACAAGGCCATAGTTGCTGGTATGAGATGAAGAAAATTGTGTTACTTATGAAAAGTGAGGAAATCCAGTTCATTATGAAAAGTAGCAATCAAAATCCTAGATTTTTAAATGGGGTTCAACTCTCAGACATTTGTACAAGTGGCAAATATACAACTATTTTAGCTACTAAGCAGACCACTTTATATCTATCTAAAAATGTATACATACATACATACATATATATATATATATATATATATATATATATATATATATATATATCAACCAGTAGGGCAAGTCTGGTTGGCGGCCATGGGAAGTGCTTTGTGACACTCATTTACTTTTTCTACCTACATTTATATATGTTACAAATTAAACTAAGCACAACTGTCTATAAATATTAAAGGATGAAAATTTTTCACAGATTTTGACATCATTCTGGGGGTCTTTATATTTCATCAAAAGCATGCATGCCCCCCTCCTTCTTCGCACATTTACTGTAAAACTGAGGTTAATAAAACGTTCTTCAGGAATTTTTCCCTTTTAATGCATCAATAATCCTTCTCAAACAATTTTTGCATCAAAGGTTGTTTTAATGCCAATTTAAGATGGAATCTTATGAAGAAAATATTGGCTAAATGGTAAAAGCCATTTTTGAACCTAGTTTGTTGCAGATTTCACCTACTTAACTGAAATAATCTAAACCAAACATTCATGCAAGATAACTTGTGTGTCATATGTAATTTACATGGCAAATTTGGAAAGCATCAGATGAAAAACCAGGGAGTTATGGCTGAAAAACGGGCTTTTTAAACAGTTTCTCATGGTTTTTCGTTATACACAGGGAAGCAAGCAGATCTAAGCCCACACTATCTTATTTCTTGCATGATGGCAAATTTTTTGCAACATGTTTGAAGAAAATGGGATAAAAAATGAGGAAGTTATTCAAGTTTTTATTTTAAGTAGTATGAAAAACCCGATTTTTTCACAGTTTTTTGCAGTATTTCGTGTGAAGCCGATGTCACAGAAAAACTATCAAGAACTCTACATAAACCTCATAACATGAGCTATGTTTTGCATTAAGTGCAAAGAGCATCAACTCATCCAGTAAAAATTTTGCTCACTTGTAACATTGCCTTGGTTTTTGCAAAAAGTTGTAGCCACCTTCAGTTTTATCGATTTTTCTGCTACACCCTGGGTGCCTGGAGAGTAAAAAGTTGGTTTTGCCCTAATTTAATAAATGTAGAACATGTGTGCACAATTTCATTGAAATTGGCCCAGAAATGTGGATGTGCATAAATTGCAAACACACACAGAGAAACACACACACACAGACATACAAACATATGGAGGGACACATACAGACATCTTCTGTTTTATATTAGGTTGGTGCAAAAATAATGACGTAATAATGTCGTTTTATGATGTTAAAAAATACGTCAAAAAACGACATTATTACGTCATTATTTTTGCACCAACCTAATAGATATAGATGACTGCTTTTGCTAGATGTAAGTAACTTCAATGATCTTTAGTCTTTTTTGCTATTGGATTTATAGAGTATTTTAGTATTGTTAGTAAGGAGCTCTCTAATTTTATTATAGTTCTTATGGAGTTTATTGCTGTGGTGTCTAATTACACTTTGTTCAGATAAATGACATGTAAACCTGCATGAAAGAGTGGTTATTGTGTGACCAATATAAGACATATTTTGTATATTATTTACAGAGAGAAAATCTTTGATTGGACAAATAAATTCATAAACAACATTATTAGGGGACTGATGGGTTAATGAGCTACTTAAAACAGAATGAGACAATTAAAATACTGATGAAATGAGTGCATGGAAAACTTGACCCTCACGGAACATATTGAAGGTAAAAGGGAGAGAGGGAATCAGAGAGTAACCTACCTAACAAACTTGTATAAATGGAGGGCAGAACAGGGACTTAGGGATACGGTGAAAAGTCAAACCTTACTAAGAGCTACAAAGGATAATGAGTTGTGGAAAAGGCAGACAGAAGAATAATAATATTAATGAAATGCTCTTATTCTTTTATCTGTCTTGACCCTTTGGGACAATAATAATATTAATGCAATGTTCAGGAAGGCATGGTGAAGTAATGGATAGCAGCTCAGATTGAGGAATCAGAGAGCCGAGTTCAAATTCCAGTCAAATCTATCACATTCACTTATACGTTAATAGCCTTGGGAAAAGTATGAATCCTCTTCTTCTCCCACTAGCTATGGGTAAATAGCAGGACAGACCGGGTTCTGTAGCCTTGAATGGCAACTGGTCTACCACAGAAAGAAATGGCATCCTACTGCAGGAAAAAAATCTGTCTTTTCAGTCATGTATCAAAAGATACATGATCACCTAAGCATGTATCATGCCTGGAACATAACTGAACTGATACTGACTTCACAAATTTAGTGCAGTATTAGATTGGCAGGTAGGTTTTATAATTTCACTATTGAAATTACTAGTTGTAAGCATAAATTCTATACTAATTGTTTCTTTTCCTGCATTACTCACTTGAGGAAATCTTGCTTCTTGCTTTCCATTCAACACTGATCTTCAAAAATTTTCTGTTGCTTTGAATTCCAGTCTTTTATTGTCCTATCTGTTTCTTTCTCTCTCAGTAAACCCTTCCATCTTAGTGGCTTTTATTGCTTTGCTTGGGGGTGAAATGATCAAAAACAATCTAAATATGTTGATGGATTACTAACTAGTTAGATTGTACCATCAAAAATTAATTTTGCATTTGCATTGTATACATTTTCAGTATGAGTAATCTAAGAATTTTTAGATGTAACATTAACTCACATGGGAAAAAGAAGTATTAACAAACTGTTCTCACTACTTACGAATGAGATATTTAGTTGTTATGGTAATATGAGGCATGTTTACTTATTAGCATTATGTAAAATCTCTTGTTACCATAACAACACTATATCTCATGATTAAGTAGGGGAAATCAAGCTATATTAACACTTAATATATAAAACAGAATAGTGTTTTATATCATAGAATAGATATTTTTATTATTATTTTGTCTTCATTTCTATTGCTTCTTATTTTACTTCCTGATGTGATGGAATAACCTGTCACACCCATGAGTGACTACACTATAGGTAATAACTGCCTATAAGTATCTGTAAGTCAATGGACTACAGAGACTAGCTGCAATCTGTTCCAGCTAGACAGCCAAACTCTCTGCCTTCGGGCAGAGAGGAACCTGGATGAGGCTCTTCTGAAAGGCAGAGTCTCATTCGGGGAGGTAGACTGCCCCTGAACCCGTTTATGTGGGTTCAAAAGGGAATATTTTTGGTTGAGCCTACAGGGTTGGAAAACCCACGTTAAACCAGCCTTGTGCCACATGCAACCTTCATGGTGGGGGTAGCTGAATATACTAGCTGTGACCTGTTCCAGCTAAACAGTCAAACTCTCTGCATTCGGGCAGAGAGGAACCTGGATGAGACTCTGCCAAAGGGCAGAGTCTCATTCAGGGAAGTAGACTGCCCCTGAACCCGTTTATACAAGTTCAAAAAGGAATATTTTTGGCTAAGCCTATGGGCTCAGACCACCCACATTAAACCGGCCTTGTGCCACATGCAACCCTCGTGGGGGTGGCTAGCTAAATATCCTAGCTGGGATCTGTTAAGTACAACTCAGACTTATACAAGAACTACTGACCTTCCAATAGTAGCGCTCACTTCTGGATTGACTTGTGATGACCTTGTGCATAACTGTTACCTTTATTCTTACTGTACTGCTTTTTACAATAAACCATTACTTATTTTATCCACCTATTAGCATGGAATATAACACTTCCAAATCATCATTCCACAACAATAAACAATATAAATCAGGAATAAAGAAAGAACAAGACTCCAGCAAAATTTAAACACATGTACATTCTACTTGGAGGCCTAATTTTAGAAGCTAATGCCTTACATATTAGGCTACAAAGGTTAATCGTTAGATGTCATCCAAATCTAACCGTACAGCTATATTATTTAAATTTTCAATTGCCAATGCCAACATCTTTGTTTACATTAATCATAATATTAGATGTAATATTTGAATTTCTGAGATCAAGCACTGTCAATTATTATTAATTTTTGAGCATTATTTTTCATCCTAATTTCTGTTGCTTTTTATAACAACTCCTAGATTGGCATGCTGTGAACATTAATTAGTGTGAATCATAAATAAAAAATAATATTCCACGGTTGAACTTCACAGCTTAAATAAGAAGGCCCTACCACAAAAAGGCATAAGAAATAAAGGTTCAAATATCATGGGAGATTTATTTTGTTTATTTTTGTTCTGTACTGCTTACTTAATGATCTTAGAATGTCAGTCTATCTGAATTGTGATAAAAAAAAGGCAACAGAAATAAAAATTAAAGAAATAATAGTCAAAAATCAATAACAATTAACAATGTTTCATCTATGAAATTTGAAACTTGGTTCACTATGTCCATCTTACACATTTATAAATCTACCATTCATCTGTGCATTGAATTTTGCTGCCATATTTGGCCTGGTGTTCCTGTTATACATCTCACAATTCTCAACAAAATCCAAAGAAGAGTCTGTAATGTAATCAATCCTGACCTGGCATCTCAACTTCAGCCATTTTCCCTCTCTTTTCTATTAATATTTTCATAGAAATTGTTCTTATGAGCTTTCCTCCTTGATACCTTGACCACATGAAGTTAAGCATACTACTAGATTGGCACCTTGGTCTCATTGTTTTATTGTTGAATTAGCTAGATGTAACCATAAATTCTGTTCTAACAACTACTTTTCTAAAGGCTTCTTACCTATAGAACTCTCTTCTAGTGTCTTGCTCCTTTGCTATCTACAATTTTTAAAAATTTAAATGCAATGTCAATTATCACATCCTGTTCTTTTGTCTTTGAAATGATTAAAGATAAAAAAAACTGTTGCATTTATATTTTTAGTATCATTTTGAAATCGTAATGGTGGTAGCAATATTAGCTGTTTCCTTATAAGGAAACATTCAGCATTCATTAAGAAAGCAGCCAATGCTATGGTAAATTGAAATTTATAAAATCTTTCTATTAAAACAAATTTTCAGGAAAACAAGTTTCTCAAATCCAGTTGGTGTTATTACTCTTTCCAGTACTGATGAGGATTTTCTTCCTATCTTTTTGCTTGAAGTAGGGTGAAATGTCTTGATTTGATTATGCCCTCATTTTCTTTTCTTTTTACATATGCTATTCATTTTAGTTGTTACTGTTGTGGAAAGTCCTCAAGGTTTCTCTTATTTGGTACAATTCTTTGTTTGCAATTCTGTAGCTCACCAGTCCATAAGGTCTGAAGAACGATAACGTTCACTATGACTTACATGCTTCATTTACTCAAAGCCATTTTAATTACATAGGCTCACAGTGCTGCCAAAATTTAATGGCTGCATTTTACTTAGAACTTAATTTTTATTCTTGTATTCATTTTTTGCATTTAGACCAACATTTCATTTACATTATTCTCTAATCATCTTTAGAGATGATATAAATTGTGCAAAACAATGATAACACATTTTTATCAACTGTTGACAGAATTTTCTTCTCACTTTTCACTGGTAGAAAACTACTCCACTTCTTGCTTTCTAGTCAACTTTGATCTTTGATCTTAAAAAAATTTCCTTAATAATGTTTTCTTTTTCTCATATTCTTTCACACTCAGTAACTCCTTGTCATAAAGGTTTTAGTGCCTTGCTTGGAATAAAATGATTAACAAAAAACAAAAAGAAACAAACTGTATACAATCTTAAAGATGTGCTCTTAAAGCTGAGACATTTTTGTAGAACATGATGAGGAAGGAAGAACATTCTAACATTTTACTGGTATATTATGTGCCCTTTCACCAGAAAAAGAATCTAATGTTCAGTTTTGATTGTTTTTTAAAGAAAGAATCATTCATCATATTCCTAAAAGAAAGAGAGGTGATTTTGGAATTTATCAAGTGGAATTCACCATTGTTTTGCACTTTTAAAGGTTATGAAATACATAGGTAGTTTTTTCTTTTTCTTTTCGAAAGTATAGTTTACAACAAAAGACTAAAGTGAAATGATTGTGAACATGCCACAAGATGTGATTTCATGTAAAAGATTTTGCAAAGCAACTGTTTTCTGTTGGCCTTAAATAATCTACCTGCTTCATATTGCTTATCAATTACATATGTGTATCTTCCTTTCATCTGACTCCAATGGACTAGGTTTGTAACTAAGGTAATGTGCTGAGTACAGTTGTCATTTTTATTTTAATAGAAATAATGAACAAGCTAATATATTCAGAAAGGAATGATTGGTTGAGTAAGGTAAAATTGTCCTGTTGTGAGCTGCCAACAGCATCAAATAAAAAAGAAGTATTCATTAAATACAAAATTTCTCACCAGAAAATGATTTCTTTTTTCTTATTCCACTGAATTTACTTACAAAGTTGCAATGCACCAATGAATTATACATATAAGTCCTATTCTGTCAGTAAGACATACATTAATTCCTAATCACCAATAATATATTTTTCTTATTTACAATTCATTTCTATAGTACAATAATTTTCAATGGTTTTCCTATAGTAAAATAATTTTCACTGTTTCCTATAGCAAAAATGTTAATAATTAATTTATATTATTGTTATATTAAGTGTTTGGTATTAAAAGAAAGGAATAACAAGGATTAAATTTGAACAACATTTATTGTTGACTTGTTGCTCATAGATGTTGAAGGATGGGTGGAATGTCCATTTCAGTGGCCAGTCATTAGGATGGCAGTCGGGTGTAAGGTTAACACCAAGTGTTAAGTTAATTCTTGCATGGGTTTGGTGTTAGATCACCAGGTATATGTTGGTGGCCATGTTGGTTGAGTGAGATTATAGCAGAGGCTAGTATATCATACAAATATGTCAAAGCTAAGTTAAATGTCTGGTGATTGTCAGGAGAGCAATCTGGTGTAAGCGTAGTGCTGAGATTGACCTATTTCTTGTGCAAGCCTGGCTAAGGTTACAGAATATGGCTGGTGCACATTTGGTGAATTGTGGTCATGGTGGTAGGTCATTTTGTTGGTTGGTAGGCCAGTTCTTGGAACAGGGGTGATGTCAGATTGGCATGGTTGGGAGGCATGTTCTGTGAAATGATCTAGCACATGTTGGTGGATTGGCATCATGTTGGTGGGTCGAGTAGGTTGGATGCTTGCAGAGTTGGAGTTGCTCCCTTGTGGAGTTGAAGTCACTGCCATGCGGAGTCAGAGTTACTTGTTTTGTAGAGTTGGAATCACTTAGTTGTGGGGTTGGATTTGAAGCTGGATAGGCAGCCGCTTATGGCTGGTGTTTGTTAAGATGTCGAAGTCGAGATGTTATTAAAACAAAGCTGGATAGTTAAGGTGGTTAGTCAAGCCTGGGAGTGGTAATGGTTGTTGAGAGGTGTGATCATGTGAAGAGGTGGGGATGAAGGTGTCAACAGTGGTGGTGGTGGTGGTGGCAGCTGCAACAGAAGCAGCAGCACCCTGCATGATAGCTGATGGCCACACCAGGCCACAACTGCTTGTGTTGTTCTCAGAGACCTGCTCCAAATTCAAAACCAGTCTGAAGAGGAATGGGCCCCTTTAGGTAATCTTACTCTAGACACGTCACTCCTGTTATGGCTGCAGTATATATTGGTTCTCAACGAGCCTAATTTGTTACAGGATTCATGATGTGACATTTCTGACCACCATAAGAGGTCTAATACAAAATGTTGGGGGGGGGGTGATAGAGTAGCAGTAAAGTAATTTGAGTAGCAGACAAAAAAGCCCAAACTTTTCCAATATATTCTTCTTCTTCTTTTATGTACCATTTGTGTTCAGGACATAACCAATGACTGCTCTCCACAACCTTCTGACCCTGTAGCTCTAAGCAATGTTTAATTCTTTACCATCCATTTTTGTCTCCATTCTGCTATCCATTTACAGAAGATCATTAGGTAGGTTACTCACTGTTTCCCTTCCTGCCTTCACATTGACCCTCCTACATTCACTCTACCCATTCTGCCTTCTGTTCTGTGAGTGTTAAATTCCCCAAGTGCTCTTTCTTCATCATGTATCCAGAAATATCAATCATCTCTTTGTGAGTTTCCTTTTAGTTCCCAATTATTAAAACTTTCATGGACCACATCTTTATTCCATGGTATTATTTGTTTCTAAGAAAATTTTCCTATTTCTTAATACTTTGTTTAGTTTCAGGAAGGCATCTTTTATTGTTGATGCGTCTTACCAAATTCAAATGCAGTTTGCACTAAATTATTGCTGTCATTATTGTCCATTTTCACTTCTGCATTAGAATTTGTTGTATGAAAGTGCATCAAAAATTCTCTTCTTCTTCTTTATGTGCCTTGTCCCCTCAGGACATAAGCAATCAGGGCTCTCCCCAATTTCCTGTCCTTTATAGCTCTTAAATTTTGTCTTTCTGTTACTTGTAAACCTTGTTCTGTTACCCATTTGCTGAAGCTCATTATGTATGTTATGCGTTGTTTTCCTATGTTCCTCTTACATTCAATCTCTCCTGTGAGTATCAGATTTACCTCTTCATCTATGAGGAAATTCTCCAACATTTACTGCCATATAGGAAGACATAACAGTTCAGTACATTTTTCTTTGATTCTAATGAAATTTTTCTCTTTCTTAATACTCTCCTTACCTTTTGAAATACATCTTTGGCTATCTCAATGCACCTTCAGAATTCAGTGTTGCACTTTCTGTCCTCTGTTAAAACACTTCCCAGATATTTAAATTTTTGCTGTAGTGAAGAAAAGAAAAGAAAAGTCTGTCAACTTGTAGTACCAACTGCAATAGATTTCTTCTGTTTCTCGACACTTGTAGCCAAATCGCAGTTCAAACAATAGTCCATCGTAACAGTCCAACAAGCAAAGTAGAAACAACAAAATGGGGTCACACGTCCAGCCTTCACTTCTCACGAGCAAAAATGCGTGTTCAGCTCACCAGCTCAGAAAATCTTCTGCCTTTATAAGCGAAAAACAACAGCTTTGGTTCATTGAGAGATCTTTCTGATTGGTCATGCCATTCAGGGGAGGGGAGAACATTAGCATAGATTCTAGTCATTGAAGTAGATTTTTGCTAACTACTTTTTGCAATTTTTCTTCGGCAGATTGCACACAGAACACAAACTTTTTTTTCGGGGTAAATGATTATCTCTTTCACTACAATTTTTGTACTTGTTAGATTTTGGTATGTCCAATTTGCTAGCAACCATGCATTGTGTCTTCTTGCAGTTGTTGTTTAATACATTTTTCTTGCTTTCATTCACTACCTTCTGTAGGAATTTTTGCAGTTTCCCATGTCTTAATGCAGGGTAAACAAAAAGAAAAATTCATTCATTTAAAAAAAAGAGAAAAACATTTATTTCACAAAACAATTATTTATTTTTCTACATAAAAACCCTCCGTATCAATTCACTTAACACAGTGTTTCTCTATTAACCACATAGACTGAACATCCTTCTCATTTCATTATATCTCATTTCAGAATATGGGAGATCATAGTTCTCTACATCTTCTTTTCTTTTCTAACTCTAAACAATGTTTATTTCATTACTATCTTTCTCTTCTGCTATCTATTTATATGAGCTAGTTAGGTATGTTACTGATTTTCTCACTGCCCCTCTTTCAATATGTTCTGTGGATGCCAAATTCTCTAAGACCTCTTTTCTTCATTAGCAGGAAAGTTTAAAATCTCTAAGGCATTTCCCAGAAATATCTCTTTCTGATTTTAAGCACAATTTTCCTTTTCATTACTATACAGTGATAATTTCAAATAAAATTCAGCTAATAACTGTATCGGACTGGACTTGTTGATCGAACCTCATATATGTAATCATTAGTATCAATGGAAATTTTCTTCTATAAATCCTACCTGTTATATTACAGGTTGAATAAGTAGCTGTTAAAAATAATAAAACAGTCTCCTTCTTTATTAGTAAACCTCTGCTTACACATACATTCCTTAAACTTTATAATAAAATAACTATTAATGAGTAGAAAGATGTTAAAAAAGAAACATAATAAAGTTGAAAACAAAATAAAATAAAAGGCTTTAATATCAAGTATGTTAAAAAGGACCAAGTAAACTTTACTATCTTCATCCTTTGAAATCTTTGGCTGGTTGATAAAAATGAGAGAATTTTAAAATGTTGAAATATAAAAAAAAACCTTGTACAGAAGATGTGTTTGACATGATTTGTTAAAGGTTTTTCACATTTATGGAATTAATTTATAAGCTGTGCTGTAAAAATATAAAAAAGACAAGGGCAGATAAGCAAGTAAAGCCTAATTATTCATTATTTTATGGGTCAATTTCTTTGACAGTTAATTAAAACTTTCAAATAACAGAACGTTGTTCCTTGCTTATTAAACGGACAAAAATAATCATTGTTCAAAATATTCAAAAGGTTTATGAGTAAAAATGGCTACAAATTAATAGAAAAAGTCAAGAGATATACATTATTATTTACAGTATACAAAATTCTCACATAAATGTATAGGCAAATGATGGTGCTACATGCACACACATAAATACCAAGCACACTCACAAACATATATACATATACACATATATACAATACACATACATATATACACACATGTAGATGCACACAAACACATACACACATGCAAACAAATACACACACAAACAAACAACACACATGTACGTACATACATGCACATGACATACATTCATGCACACATATAAAAACATATACGCACATATATGCACTTTGCACACCCTAAATTGTACATAAAAATACGTATTTTTCAATGCCATCTTCCTTCAGGATGTGCGTGATTATGCATCTCCACAGATCACTTTTTCTTTATTATCTGTGAATTGCCATGCATTCTTGGGAAAGATAGCGGAGTAATTTCCTCTAACATTCTCCACAGTGTGAAATTCAGAGTTTTTCTTCTCTTAGACTGGAGACTACCCAAGGTTGTCAATGCTTAATTTTTTAATTCATTACAGAAATTAGATTTGAACTAATTTCACTCATTTTTTTGAACATGCCACAATATTTTAGCAATAATTTATTAAGAAAGATTTATTGAAATTGTTTGGTGATAGTTAATTACTGTTAGCAGCATCATCATCTTCAAAAGAACAATTTTAATGAATCAAAATCTTTGTCACTGCTTAATGTTTTAATTCATTATAGAAATTAGATTGGAACTAATTTTATTCACTTTTTTAAACACGTTTTAGCAATTTGGACTTAAGGCAAGCCGAACATTCACTTGCCATCACAAGGAAGAAAGCGGACAACCACTTGCTGCCCTGTGTGAGTATAATTTCACTCTACCGAAAACTCATTTTCATTTTTCTAATTTTTAATTCATTTTTATTTTATTTTTATTTTTTTTTCTTTAAATTTATTTTTATTTTTATTTCTCTCCCCCCACTCGTCAGTGTGTTCAACCATAGTAACACATTTTGTCCCAATCATTCTAACTTATTTGATGGTTTAGTTAGAAATCCCGGTTCAAAAGAAAAATCAGAAAATTGAATGTCTTTGGCTAGATGCGAAAGTGTCTCGTCAGTTTTCTCATGATGTAGTGGCCGATTCTTCCTGCTTGATATATTGTCTGAACTTGGAATTGTTTTCGCCGTTTCTTTCTACAATTTTATTGAAAGCATGCCTCCCAAGCCCACTATTTGGTGAGGGCGGAGGATTGGCCGTTGATTCCCCCCCTCCTTCAACCTGGTCGATGCTTGGACTTAAGGTAAGCCGTAATACAATAAATCCAGATAACCTTATTTTCTTCAATCTCTTTTTAGAATTGACAATGGGACTTATACTAAGTTAAAACTTAAAACTTAATGTTGTGAAAGGGTAAAATCCAAGTGTCAGCCAGGACTCTTTGCCAATTACCCCCCCTTATCCTTCCCTCTGTTTTTGTCATCCTTGTATGTGTCATATGTAATAGGAGTAGGTAGTCTTTCCTAGTGCCCGGTCAACACTCTTCCCCCCTTCTCTTGGACATGAATAGAAGCTTACGCCTTGTTTCTTGTTTAGGAAGGGGTTCCCGGTACTCTTTCTCTCTCTGGCCTCTGTATTAGTGCAGCTCTGTTTCTCCCGTGATGTGTGCAGTCTGTGGCATCACCTCTTCATTCTGAGGGTACACGGTTGACAGTTCTCTGGTTGCTGTTTCCAACTGGTAGTTAGGAGCCCTAACTCTTGCGTAGCGTCTTGAACGGCCGCTCTGATCAACAGTTGTATAATACCGGGGTGTTTGTAGTGCCATGTCGCGCATGGAAAGGTGTCCCTGCAGTCACCTCCGGTGGGCAACCCTGAGGCCACATTATGATGCAGGTTGTGTCAACTTCTCTCTGCCCACGTCACGGTCAAAACTGTCTGCTTCTTTTACTTCGGGCCTTCTCAACTTCCAACCAAAATTCAACATGACTTACAAAAACCGAAAAATTAATCCTAAACCAGCCACTCAAAAATCACCTAAACCCCTCAACATTTTGTTCTCCAACATCCGTGGCATTAGAACAAACTTCTGCAGTATGGAATCTTTCCTCACTGCAAACTGCCCGGATATACTGGTTCTCTGTGAGACCAACCTTGTCTTGTCTATCCCCTCCTCTGATCTCTCGATCCCAGGCTACCTTCCTCTCCTCAGAAAAGACTCACATGCATGGCTCTGGTGTCTACGTCAAGGAACATCTCCCTCTGGCCAGAGAATTCTCTCTCGAATCGCCAGACCAGTCGTACATGCAACTCTTCCCTCTTGGTAACTCTGATCATGCGGTAGTATCTGTTAATATCTCCTTCAACTCCACCCCTTATAAAAAACCTCCTACCACTAGAACTTCGTTCTACTATCAACGAGCTGACTGGTACGCATTCCGTGATTTCCTCCGCGATGTCCCCTGGGATGGAGTCTTTACGCTCCCCGTCCAAGAATGTGCTTCTGAGGTCTCATCCTGGGTTAAAGCTGGAATCGACGCTTTCATCTCATCAAGGAAATATAGGGTCAAATCGTGCTCCTCCCCCTGGTTCTCCACTGGTTGCTCAGCTGCCATCGTCCATAGGAACCACTACTTTTATTTAAATATCACAAGAAATATTTAAATAAAATTCTCACTTAAAATTTTGAAAAACTTAGCGTTGCGTCTTTGCACGTTCCGAAATTGTTCATAACCGTCATTAATAGCAGATATTTAAAAAAACATCTTTCGGTCGACAAACAAGTATTTCGTCTTCAAGTTTTTGATTATATAAGGAAAAAAACACATGCCTGATGATGAATATAGGACTATTCGTAAGTACTAGCATTTTAACATCAAATAAACTGAAAACTACAGACATCAATGGTTTCAACGAGGATCACTTCACTCTATGGATTAACAGTATTTTAATGCATATATTATGTTTCTAGTGACAGATGTCACCATTAATCGCATTAATATTTCTGCTTGATTCTATGTGTGATTATTTCTTTGTATATATATATATATATGTATATGTATATGTATATATATATATATATATATATATATATATATTTATATGTATATATATATATATATATATATATACATATATATTTATATATATATGTATATATATATATATGTATATATATACATATATATTTTATATATATATGTATATATACATATATATATATATATATATATATATATATATATATACGTATTTATATATATATATATATATATATATATGCATGTGGATATGTGCAATGCTGAAGCATTCAAGCATATATAGTGAAGATAAGATTTTTTGTTTTGTTATTTTCTGTTGTCGCTTTCCCCATCCCCATCTGTATTCTATTTATAGGTATACAATTTACATACTGTTCAGTAGTAAGTACATAAGCTTCTGTCTGTAGAGAAACCAGGTAAATATAGTATGAAATAAAATGAGGGGAAAATTAAGAGCCACTGACCATAAAAAGCACAGTGGCAGTGAACTCTGGGTAAAAATAGAAATGAAAATCCCCCAAATCAATATGAAGACAGCACAAAAAAAAAAAGAAATTAAGCTAGAAAATTAAGCAAAGCAAAATGTATTCATAATGTTACAGAGTTAAGAAAAACAAAATTCTCAATAGAATTTGTAACAAAAATCTATTTGTCTGTTTTATTGCATGTAACATTGTTCTGTCTTGATACGTTCTCTCATAGATTTTCATGAGATGTTTTCATCTATAAGATGTCCGACTATTTGGGAATTTTTACAAATGAAAATTTTTCATCCATAAGGTGCTTCACAATTCGGGAAGGGTAAAAATCAGATACTTTTCCTCTATAAGGTGCCCTCCTATTTAGGAAGGGTAAAATCAGTTTTTTTCATCTCTAAGGACACTGCTATTTGAGAAGGGAAATAGTCTTGATGTTAATTTAATCTATAATATTACCCCCATCTATATAGAGCAAAGTTTCATTCCATTATTTATAATATGTTCAAAATATACAAAATATAAAAAAGATAATAGCAAGCATATAAAAAACATGCAATGCCAAGTTCCTTAATTTAGCAGTTTATTTTTTAATCCACATTTTTAAAACTCATTTTTATTTTCATGTTCTGCAGTTTTTTTGAACAGTGTGAATTAAATTAATATTGCAATTTTAATTTTGCTTGATTAATATACCACATAAAAGAAGCTGCATATTTCAATTGGCTTTTTATTAGAAAGTTTATATAAAACTGGTCCTGCTATATATACTTGATAATTTATTAATACAAAAAAAGACAATTTGTCAAAATATTACTTTTATATATATTACAACCTTCCAATTCTTGCTTTTGGTTTTGATATAAAATTTCCCAAACTATACATAACAAATGATATGTTATGAAAAATGTGAAGCATGGATTTTATTATAAATAAAATCCATCTATTTTAAATGATTTCCCACTCATTTAATCAGGTTTTTGAGATCTAAGCCTCAAGTCTTAGCCTTCACAGAATGTAGAATAATTTGTAGCCAATCTGTACAGAAGATATATGTGCCATTTTTTCACTAAAATGTTAGCCATCAAACTGTACAAAAAGAAACAATTATTTCTATTAATGTACATCTTATATAGTTTGCACAACTTACACCAAATATTTCAGGAAAATTTTGAAAGATTGTCTAGGATTATCAATACTGTGAGGTCCCTTAAAAAGTATTATTTCTACTCTTTTAAGAGTGAAACAGATTGATTGATCACATTTTTATGGCTTATCTTTGAGGGTTATTCAAAGCCCAAACATATTTTAGAATGTAAGAATAATTATTTTTTTTTGTGAGTGAATATTGCATTAACAGTTTTTTTTTAAACTTGTATCTGGAAAAATTATTGTAATTACAATGATTTTTCCAAATACAAGGCCTACAATTTAACCCATACCTGGGGGGATATGGATTCATAAGTGAATGTAACATACCCAACTGGAATTTGAACTTGGATCTCTGATTTCTCACTCCAAGCTGCTATCCATTACTTAAAGTGAAACATCCAGTTGCAAAAAAGTGATTTTATAAGACATTGTTCAGAAAAATATGAACATTTGACAAATCAACCAAGTCACTAATATTGAAATCAAGACTAGGTCATCGTAGATATTACTAATTACTAGAAATCCATTTTATACCATTTCCTATAAGTAAAGAACAAACTGGGTCATAATAATAAGCACAAAGGTCATTTGTGAGTCATAGGAACACAAAAGTCATTCCTGAGTCTTAAAGGAACACAAAGGTCATTCCTGAGCTTTATAAAATAATAATAATAATTTGAGAATGTTTACAAAGAACTAATGCTAACAGTAAAAACAACATTCATCCACAGGACATTTATTATAACTTTAATCTGTACAACTCTGAAATTTATTCTGTGCAAGCAGATACAGAAATTGAATGTCTATGTGCAGTTGTTATGACTTTTTCATCTTTAGCAAACCATTTCACATTAAATTTTCAAAAGTGACAACAGTCTTTTATGCCACCTGCTTGTCATCCATATTACAATCTGCAATTCCAACAACAATAATTTTATGTTAGCCTATTTAACAATAGTTTAGTTATAGTATGATCAAGAGATGCAAATCTACATATCAAAACATTTCATGTGTAATTTTAAACCACTGAAGTGAAAAAATATGATATCTGAGAATTCTAAACTGAATAGAGATTTTAGTTCAAGTCCTTCTCAAATATGATTTATTGTCTGTATTTTTTTTTTATAATAAATACTTATATAGAAACATATTTACAATGAATTGTTGCTATCAATAATTTACACTCAGAGTAGATCGTCAGTGGGTGAAGCTTACAATTCTATTTCAAAAGGAAAATTGGTAAAGTTAATTATCATAAAATTCTATTCAAGAAGAATCCTGTGTATTATAAAAGCACAAAAGTCATTCCTGAACCTTATAAAAGCACAAAAGTCATTCCTGAACCTTATAAAAGCACAAAAGTCATTCCTGAACCTTATAAAAGCACAAAGATTGTTCCTGAATCTTGTAGGAAGATCATTCCTGAGTCTTATAAAAACACAAAGGTTATTCCTGAGTCTAATAAAAACACAAAAAGGCTCACAGAAAATGCAAAGATATTTTTCTAGGTCTTATACAAGCAACATGGTCATTTCTGAGTCTTATAAAAGCACAAAGATTGCTCCTGAGTTTTATAGAAGTAGAAAGGTCATTCCTGATTACAGCCAATTTTGTGGCTGCAAAAGCCAACACATTAATAAATGGATGAAAAAAATAAAATAAAAAAAGTTATGACAAAATTAATCCTTTTTTGCCAACCTTGACATTTTGGTGTTGGTTTATGAGAAAAATTTATGGAAACTTTTACTTGAATACACACTATGTATGTGTGTGTTTGTGTATGTATGTGTGTGTGTGTGTGTGGTGACTTAAATGAGTTTTATATAATTTCTACTGTGTTCAGAGCAACCAAACGCACACAACTAAAAGACTAAATAATGCCTTCTGTGAAGTTACATTTATATAAGCCTCATAAAAATCATGCATGAAAACAATTAAAGTAGAAAAAAAATTTAGTTTCAATGGCCCAAACATTTTCAATATATGAGTGCTTGTTACTACATCAGCACATTGTCAATATAAAGAGAGATAATCATGATTTTTAACCTCATATTGTCAAGTGCAGTCAGCTTTGTGCATTCGTGTGTCAAAATGATTAAATTACTTTTGCAAATTTATATCAGTTTCAGATTCTGCTGTTCATATCAGTTAAGAAATATCCATATAAAAAAATAATTTGATCTTTTGTTTCTTTATTTTTAGTTATTTGCTCAGAAAACCTTTCGTTCTTTATACAAAATGTCTTGTGGGGCTTGAATATGTCACAGATCCCATCAGGCTATGGAGCCCAGTTGTCAGCAAGACTGGAGCTGGTTCCATAACAGTGTGGCATGAGTTGGCTTCTCTGATTCACCTTAACACTTCATTGACTGGTAGCCATTATGTTGCAACACTTCATGACTTCATGTACTCCAACAATAATCAGTCATTCCAGTAAGTTCATTTTGTGTCATCAGGTACACGTTACACTGAATTGGTTTGAGGAACATTTTGGAAACTTTCAATGTAAGGTATGGCCATCATAGTGCCCACACATGATGCCAACTAAGCATTTATGGGATGTGGTAGAGAGGTCTGTTTGAATGCAAGACCCTGCACCTATAAATACCAGTGAACTGTGGATAGCCAATATGGCTCAACATCTCACCAGAGATCTTCGAATTACTTGTAAAATTGATGACATAGTGAGCTACAGCATTTCATCAGGTTAGAGGAGAGCCTACAGGATAATTGGCATCTATTTCTTGACTTTTGGCACGTTAGTGTGCGTGTGTGTGTGCATGTGTGTGTGCATGTGTGTGTGCATGTGTGTGTGTGCATGTGTGTATGTGTTTATATGTATATAATTCACTCCTGTAGTTCACTGCTACTAACAAGTAGGGATTTTTTACTCCTGATGATGGCCATGCTGGCCAAGACTAGTCAAGGAACCTTTTATATATATATATATATATATATATATATATATATATATATATATATATATAAGTGCAATGGGTAAATTATCACCATTTTATATTTTTAATTTTGTGCATGTGTGTTGTTTGTTTTTGATTTTGTCAATTGCACTGTATAATAAGGTCAGTTGGGTACCATCTGTGAGAAAAATAGTACCATGACGCAATTCACTCCAACAGAAATTTTGAAATGGCATGCTGTACTGCTTGGCATTAACACCGGAAACTCCAATATGAACATTTCTGAGTGTTTGAGTGTGAATCTGAGAACAGTGCAGAGGATTGGGAAAGTGATGGATGAGTCTAATGATGATTATGAAGGTGTTTGGAGTGATCACTAGTGATGTCAAAATTATGCCTCCATTCATCTTCCTACAGCAGCTCGGAAAACACACTCTGATTGTTCTGATTAAAAAAGAACTTCTAAATTTGTTTGTGAGGGCCTCAGACTCAACACAAAGGTCTACATCAAGCGCCTTGAGGAGATAGTGCTGCCCTGGGTCAAAAGGTTGTCTGCTGAAAGACTGTTTCTCTGGCAACAGCACTCTGCACTCACTCATGGCTGTCAGAGAATTTCTGTGACCGAATCACCCCTTAAATCTGGCCACCTAACTCCTCAGACTGCAACCCCCTTGATTATTATATGTAGGGTACAGTTGAGTGAGAGACCAACAAAACTCCTTGTAATACCTAAGATGAACTGAAGGCAAGGATTATGGCAGTATTCACCAAATTAAACAAGGAAACCATCCAGAAGAGATGCATGAGATTCTAAAGTCATCTGGAGGCCATGGTTGAAGCCAATGGTGATTTTACTGAATAAATTTACTCTTTACTATGTCAAGATATTTTTGTAATTTTAGTAAATATATCTGTTAAAATGAGATATCAGTATTATTTTCATTTTTGCATAATTTAGACGACAATTTATCCATCGCATCCTGAGTACTCCCATCTGCTAGTCAGTCCCTGTCAAAGGCAATATCAATCAATATCTTATGTCTTCCTGAATTCTGTTTCTTTATTGTTTTATTTGTGCTTTGCTCACTTCTCCTCACTAATGTCTTTTCATTCTCTTTCACTCCCTGTAACACCCTGCATCCGAGAGGCATTATTGACTTGCTTAGGAGTGAAATCATTTTAAAAAAATGCTTGCTCAGGCACATTTGTGTTTGTTCAACACCCACAGAGCCCACCTATGGTTTATACTGTAAATATGCAGAGCACACTTTAATTACAGTTTCTCTAATAGAACCCATAATCTGGAGTGATCAGCAGTTTGAACAACACCAACACACATAAATAATTGGATATGATGACTAATGACTTTTTGCTAGCACAACCATTGACTGTTTTCAAACAGCTCCATCTGCCCAATTTCAATCACAAGGCTCGGGTCAACCTGTGGGTATGGTTTTCAGGCACTTTCCAAAGGTGTCACATGTTGGGATCACCTCCCCAGACACATACAACGAAGAAGTTACCTTCCTGACAAATCAACCATGGTGAGGTTCAAACACTGTTTTTATGGTCAGAATACATACATACATACATGTATCCATCCATACATACATACATACATGCATCCATACATACATGCATCCATCCATACATACATACATACATACATACATGCATCCATCCATCCATACATACATACATACATGCATCCATCCATACATACATACATACATGCATCCATACATACATGCATCCATCCATACATACATACATGCATCCATCTATCCATCTATCCATCCATACATACATACATACATATAGGAGTGTTCATGAATATTCTTCAGGTTAGCAGAAAAGTCAGGCAAGTTTATGCACATAAGGTGATACAATTCAATGCCTAAAAAAATAAATTGAGTAGGGCAATTTTTTTTTAAATATGTAGATTAGTATTTAAATTATTTTGGATTGGGATTGATATATATATGTGTTATATGTTTTGAATAACATGAGATTATGGATTTAACTATTTTCTTTCAATTTTTTAGCATTTTTGTGGTTATGTATCTTGGCTTGGGATAGTTGTAATCTTTTCAAGAAAGTCAATATTAAAAAGAATCCAGGATGCAGATTTATATTTTGATAAGATTGGATAGCAGCACTTACCTTCTAAGTAAGTTACTTGTTTTTTTTGTTTATTAATAAGTGTAGCTTTCATTAGGTCAAAGTTGTGGTTAAATTTATTTCTATGTATGACTAATGCATTTGATAAAATGTTGTGTATAAGATCTCTTTTATGTTCATAGATATGTTTTTTTTTAATTTCTGCCAGTTTCACCAATGTATTGTGAGGAATAATTCTGGCAATTTCACTCACAGACCAACAAAGTTTGAAAAACCAGTTCGTGCACACACACATATATACATATATTATTTCTTTATGTAACAACTTATATGATATTTGTTAATAAATTTGAGAGATTTTTTTGACATCTGATGTGGAGATTAATTTCAGAGAAACTTGAAGGTAGAAAATAAGTTTTTGAACTTTTCAGTTAAATTTGTTTTATATATATATATATATATATATATATATATATATATATATAAATATAAATCAGAAGGTCGTTGCATCTGGTACCTTGGTTTCAACCTTACGGTATCCTCAGATGATTTTTATCAAATGACCTCTTATCACTTTATTTTTTAAAAAAACTAAAGCAATTATGACATTTCCAGATCCAAAGAACCTTTTAAACTAGAAATCCAAAGTCTTAAGTCCTGTTTATGTCTTAGAAAATTCCTCTTAAGCACATATGAGGATGGATAAAAAAAAGTAATGTACATTTCAATTACACCCCATCCACTGATACATATATAATACTTTTGCTGTTATTCTTTTCTTCATCTTCTTCACATCCTCCTCCCTTCCTTTCTATCACACCCAACATCGTGTGTTTATTTTATTTATTTTTTAAAATAACAACATAGCGTTTATTAGATTTTTTAAAAATTTAATGTGTTAAGATGTCATTTGATAAAAATCGCCTGCAGATACTGTAAGGTTGAAACTAAGGTTTCAACTGACCTCCTGATTTTTAAAGTCTAAAGCTCTACATGTTATTTTTACTTTCATTTTATTTTTTCACATGTGTATTGAGAACTTTTAATACTACTGTTTTCTAGTCTGATTCAACTCTGACCATTAACCTTTTATGTATTATATATATATATATATATATATATATAGCCAGACAAACCTACCAAGGTTTCACCTAAGCGGATCATCAGGGAAAGGTCTAGGTTTGACTAGGTCTGCTCTACTTTGTATTGGGCACTTTTTTAGTTAGTTGATTACTCGTATTGGGGTTTTTTCCTTTAGGCTTTGGACCTGTATGCTGTACAATTATTTTTGACAGATGTTCATGTTCCTAGCTCTTTCATTTTTTAAACCCTTTTTTTCCTTCGAAATTGATTTGATCATTAGGAAATCAAGAAATCAAAGGTTTTCCAAGATGAGTGTAGTTACCTATATATATATATAAATATATATATATATATATATATATATATATATATATATATATATATATATATATATATATATATACTTGTATTATTGAATCCAATATACAAGGAATATTTTATTATTTTTTTCTGTATAGTTGCTCTCTACAAGTTGGTTCAAGACTGTAGGAATTATCCATAGTTCTTATCATTGGTCCTTTTTACTTATTCTCTGGTCATCTTCAGGTACAAAAAACAGGAGTTATTTATCAAGAAAAGATAAGGTGATGAAGTCAAACTGACATTATGTTGGCATTTCATTGAGAAATGTTATGGTTTAAGAATTTTACAACAAAACTCACTATTAGAAAAATCAAGAAAAGGCCATTGCTAACATCCCTGGTCTTGTTAACCCAAAAGCATGTATTTTAATTTCTATGCTAAAACCTGTAAAATATGATAGTTTTCATATATATATATATACATATATATGTATGTGTGTGTGTGTGTGACACAGTGGGAAAAGAGATTTCTTGTGATGCATCTCATCCTTTAGGACTTCACTTGACTAAATTTTTATTCATGTCGGTGTGACTACATATGTGCACAAATAAGGGATGCTGGGAATTTTTTTTTTTTTTAATCTGGCCAATTTCCTTTAGATTCTTTTGTATACATACAGTGTCAGATCAATTGCTGATGTCTTAAAGAGTTTGTAGGGGAGTTATAACTCTGAGTAAATAATTATAAACTCCCTTACATTTATACAAAATAATACTCATAAAAAAATGAGAAACAGCAAGAACAACAAAATGAGTATTATTATTTATTATCTGGTTTTTATATGATGTTGGAAAAACAAGAGACAGTAATACCAAGTGAAATTGTGAGTTTGAGGTCAAATGTAGATCAAATATGGATTGAAATCTGATAGGAGGATAAGATAAAAAATAAGCAAAGTGCATACAGTCTTTTTTGTATGTGATATGTGTAATGAATGTCCAGATAATTTAGTTAGAAAATTCAATAAGTGTTTGGGGTTTTCTTATCTTAAATTTTGTTGAGTGTTAAAAGATGAATGTTACATTTATGGCCTGAAGAAGGAAAAGAGTATCTGTACTTTTTATGTTTTATTTACAAATGCCAAGTTTTTAACAGTGTTTATGCTATTGATAACTATGTACTATAAGGAATTGGAAAATAACAACATGTACAGTTAGCAATGATGTAAGCACAGTTTCAAACTTGATATTTATAAATGAAAACAAAGTACAGATAAGTCTTAAAGAATTCAGGGTCTGATTTGACTGATATTTATATTATGAATAGGACACCCTTTTCTTAAAAGATAAAAATCAATATTTTTCTATTCTAACAAATGTCATGGATAGAGAAAGATCTAATGAATGCTAATCTACAAAGAATTTAAAATTTAAATATTTTTACGAGCAAACAAATCAATGTAAGTAGTGCCAAAAAGACCTTAAAGATGACATGCAATGAAATCAGGCAGGAAAGATCTATAAGAATCGTTATGTATAAGTAGTGGTAGTCTATCATATTTTGGTAAAGATTAACCAACTAGATTTCTTAACTATTTTTTAATCATTTTATCCTAAGCATGGCAGGAATGCCACTAGTACTACGGGGTGCAGGGAGTGAAGTGAGAGGAAAGACTGAGTATAGGGAGGACTGAGGAAAGGACAAAAGATGAACAGGATTCAAGAAGGTAAGAGATAGCAATTGATGTCACATTTAAATCTTTGAAAACTGTATTTATCGAAGAAACAAGTAAACAGGAGGAAGTTCCACGGGTGGGAAAAAGTACGAGAAAAGAAACTGTTGGAGTAGAAATGGTCATTGCATTTGATTATTTCAACAGTAAATTGGGCAGGACCTAAATGCACACTTAAATTCATGCAGTCGGAGCAGCAGAGGAAAAAGCTTGTCAGAGCAGTTGCCATGAAAATATTTGCAGGAAAGACAGAGGGAAGCCGCATCACAACAGTGAGAAAGTGACTGAAGTTGAGATGCCAAATCAGGATCAATTACATTACAGATCCTTCTTCAAATTTTTTGTCACTTAGAAAACTGGGAAGATATTTTTCTGTTACTTCTTTACGAATAAATTTATGTTTTATATTCCATCAGATAGATTCATTTTAAAGTTAAAAAGTTTTCCTCTGTCAAAGGTTTTGAAAAATTACAATATTCATAATATATCACTATCCATCACTAGAGCTATTTGAATACATCTTATACAGTATTATTCCTATTAAAGGCCATCCCAGAAATCAGTTAAAAATAAGTGGAAAAAGGTCTAACAAAATACCTCATTAGCATTTCTGTTTGTCTACTTAAAATGAAAGTAATATAGTACCAAGAGACATACTCCTTACTTGCTCTCTATGGATAGCCACCAATTTCCTGGCTTCTGCTTGCCAACAAGCCACACAGCCTGCCAGACAAAATATCCACCCACCTGTCTATCTATCCATACAGTAACTAGCCAATGAACAAATCTGATGGGTCCTAGCATGAGTTATCATTTGCCAAGAAGCTGTGTAACTCTTGCCATAGTGGCTTGCTATGGTTCATTTGTGCCTTCATTATACTTGCTTACTCCATTCATTTGTGTAAGGATTCACTGTTTACCTTACTCTTTCAAGATTTTCTTCCTCCATCTTTTCACTTCCTCCATTTTTTTTTTTTCCCTCCATTTTTTTTCTCTATTTTTTCTTTATCTTTTGTGTCATTGTTTTGCATCTATTTTTACTTTATACCTTTTCTCCCTTCAGCTCTTGCTACCCCTCTGTTTTTTCATCTTCTTTTTGTAGATGGTAGCACCGGTGAGTTGTGGAGGTGGGTAGTGTTTTTTGCTTGTTTTTGTTTTTTTTGTCCAAGGTCATGATTTTTGTGGGTTTTGTTTTTAACTGGTGCCAAGAATCTCGAAGGTTGTCGTTGAAATTCTTTTCAATGATGATACATGTCTGTAAAACTCTTGGGAATTTGATGAGGCAAGACAAAGGAAGTTCTAATTTTAAAAATTAACAAATCATCACTTTTTTCAAAATAGATTTCCCAGTGTGCACTATGGTTCATCATAACGTCTGTATAAATGAAAGGCAATTTGAATCTATTGTATGAGTAAAATGTAACAAATATGTATGAATATCAACTATGAGCATGATGCCACAGTTAAGATTCATAAAGCAAATATGCCAAAACTCATTTATTGCAATGATTATGTATATAGTTACATAAAAGGTTCTGGTAGTAGCAGGTAAAATGAAAAATAAAACATTAAATAATACAAAGTTACATTTTTGTATTTAATGCTTTTAAACCTGGAATACGCAAGTAAGATTCTGGCTTTTAACACTGCCGATGGATTTTACCAATATTTCATCACTCCCACTTATCACATATTCATATAACACTTCATTTATCACAACCATTTTAACAGTAACCTATATTTTAGTGACTCTGAAGTCTTGTATCAGGTAAACTTTAATAAAAATAACTAAAAAGAATCATTCTTGCCTTCCCTTTATACATCTAAGACTTCAATCTAAAAAGTATATCATTATACAAATAATAGCTTTAGTCTGTCAGTAACACTTGCTTTAATTCCTCAATTTTCAATGAATTTCTATAATAAAAAAATTAACAGTAATTTCTATAATAAAATAATTAACAATAGTTTCTATAAAAGCAATACATTTTTCACAAACTACAAATTTAATTTGGATTGAATATTTATAATAATAGGAAACATTTTAATGATTAATCACTGAATGTTTCAATTTTTTTTACTCCATGTTTGTTTTAACAAAAACAGTCTGCCTGTTGTGAGTTATAATTAAAGAAAAGAATAGTAATTCTCAGAAATTAATGACAGAATATAGGGCTCTTATATGTATATTGTATTGTCTGTTAATTTACTATAGAAATATGTATATTACAAATTATTTTCCGATAGAAATGCATTACAAATTAGAAACAAATGGATTATCAGTGATCAGAAATGAAAGTGTTCATTAATGACAGAAGATGACTATTATATGCATAATGTAAGTGCACAGCTAAGGAATTTCTATAGAAAATTATTGCTAATTATTTTATTATAGAAATTCATTGAAAATTGAGGAATTAAGCCAAATGTTACTGACAGACTAGAACTATTATTTGTATAATGATATACTTTTTAGATTGAAGAAAACATAAGAAAAGTACTATAAAGATATATGAATAAAAGGCAAACTGAGATGAATTTTAATCTTTAAAAACACAGAAATAGAAAATACTGGAAACAGGAAACGTAAAAATAAGCTAATAAAAAATTAAGGAATGTGCTCCTGCAATTTTTACTCAGTTGAGAATTTTAAAAGTTTAAAAATTTAGGGGTCCTTTTTATTATAATAATATTGACCAGAATTAATTTACATAATTTACATTATTTCCATTAAATGTTAGATATTCTTTACTTTAATTACAAACAACACATTTTAATCTTAACCCAAGGAAAATTATACTGAAAAAGGAATTTTCCCTGCTACATTCCCAAGCAAAAGGATATGTTGAGATTTTCATTTTTATGTAGACTTGTTTAAATTTCCACACAATTATTGAAAGGAGTAAAATGAAAAAGGAACAACATGGTTTTATAAAATAAAACTAAATTGTTTTATTAAAAAATTTTACATTTTCAATTTTTTTCTTGATAACAGAATCTTTGTTTGGTTTAAAATATAGACGTGTGTGTGTGTGTGTGTGTGTGTGAAAAAAGTAAAAACGATTTTTTGTGATGGGGAAAGAATAAAATGTGACTAAAGAGGAAATAAAAGTTAGTCATCTTGGTGAATAACTAAAAACCTAACAATTTTGTATGGATGTACAGTAGTTAAGATCTTGAAGGACAGGAAATTAATGTTTTTTTCTTCTTTTCTTTTGACATTTATATATATTTAGTTGTAAACATATGACTGGTCATGTAAAAAATAATGTTAATTTCTAATCTAAGTGTATTAGTTGGAAGGAATTAAAACTTAAATAACTTTAATAAATAATTATTATAGATACTAGGAAGATGAAACTTTGTAACATGATAATTTGATATAAGCATTAAACAGTGTGTAAAGTTGATTAGTTTTAGCTTTAAGTTGGTTTCTTTTTAATTGAAGTATCATGTTTAATTGAAGTACCATGTTTAATTGAAGTACCATGTTTAATTGAAGTACCATGTTTAATTGAAGTACCATGTTTAATTGAAGTATCATGTTTAATTGAAGTACCATGTTTAATAATAATATGTAATAAAAAAATAAGTTTTATTGGAAGTTGACCAACTTATATATTTTAATGATGCGTATGTTATAATTTAAGAGCATAACATCTGTTTGTTTTATAATAGTTTAAGGGTGTAAAATTTATTTGATTTATCAAATTTTAATTTATATAGATTTTTATAATTATTCATGATGCATTTAAAGATTTAAGATTTAAATAAATCATAACTTCTCAATCACTCTCAATTTGGATTGGTCACAAAAACCTGTAATTATTTACACTATTTACATTGTTCAGACTGTTATCCTCATCTTAGTTGCCAAATTCACAACGTTTCAGCTATTGTATACTCCGGCCTTCTTCAGTTAACTGGAATTTCAAACTGAAACTTTTATTTTGTCCACCAGTAACCTGGTATTGAACTCACAACTCTTTGGGTCAAGTCACTGGATCCAACCAATACTTTTATCCCTTGTAAGATCCTTATTAATTCTAATTAACCATTTTCCTCTTATCCCTACTTAAATAGCAGTTCAGATGGACAGAAATGTTCTTTGCAATGAAACAGAAAAAAACTTATTTCAGTTTCATAGTTTTGAATTTTTTGCACTTTCTCTCATACTTCTTCAATGAAGAAGATTATATTTGACTAATTTTTTTGCATCATTTTCTTACATTTTGCCACAATGTCTTCAACTGATTTATTCCTTAACTGTTAAACCAAAGGAATCAGAAGCAAAGAAATAGTTTATGGTGAGACTATATATCTCAGGTATCTCATATCTCAGGGGCACATCATTGTTGGACAATGTTGTATCAAAGCTTTGGTAATATAATGGAAAGGTGTTATTCATGGATGGTTAGTTCCTGGGATACAGAATACCAGTGAAGTGGTATGTATAATTACTGAGCAGATATCTATACCATCCAATATGTCTTCAACAAAACAGTACAGAATGAAAGCAAAATAAAAATCAGGTTGAAATTTGATGAAATATTTATTCCATAAAATAGGAATAAAAAAATAAAAGTTTGAAAGCAGAAAAGGTATGCCTTTTATTATCAGCAAAGCCTTAAACAAGAAAAGTAATATTTACATGACCTGCTGTAGAAGAGTGTTTTTTTTTTTTATTAGAGTTCATGACACTACAATTAAGTGAAAGAAAAAGGAGGAGAGAATTTCTTTTAAAGGTGCCAATCAGTTACTGGACTGCTGACTGTTGCTGCTATGTATTTTCTCTACCAAGGCCTAAGCATTCGCAATGTTTTTTGGGCTTTACAAATTCAATGTAAAACAATGGACGTATATAAAACTAAGAAAAAATATTTCTTAATCATTTGTTTTCAACTATATTAGATAATGCTTTCCATTATGAATAAACATAAACACTAATACAATTCTTTTAATGGAAGTGCTAAAGATGAAAAGTCAATGAGAATGATGAAATTCTTTTTTTAGATAAAATTAAGTTAAACTTTCATTCAAAATTTGTGCTTTCTTCTGACTGTAAATGTTGTTCAATTAAGATTGAGCTGTAAATAGATTTAGCATGTTTTATCTTTGAAAATGTCTTAACACATAAATATGTTGTGCCAAAAGCTGAAATTGTAAAGCATTAGATTTTCAAATGGAATATCCTTCATTTTAGAGGTATTTCTACAAATCAGTCATCTTTTCTTCTTTATATTTGTAAATATTTTTCTGTGGTTAATTATTTATTTTATCTGATTGTCTTCCTTGATTATGATAAGAAATCAATTCATAATTGTTTGCATATATTATTTATTGGGCAATAATTTACCTTCATGCCTGTAAAAAAAAGGACAGTTATTCCCTTGACACTGCTATTACTGTATATGCTTTTGACACCCTCAGCAATGTTTATTTACAACATTATAAAAATATGTGGACAAAGTACAATGTGATGTTTATTATTTACTTTTTTATAAAGAAATAATTTTTTTTATTAAAAATTTATAAAAAATTACAAAATTATCAAAATATGTAAACCAACTACTATGTAATATTTATTATTTACCATTTTATAAATAATTATAAAAACATGTTTTTTATCTGCTCTAATAAAGAAATAGTGTTTAATAACTTTGTTGTCATGTATGTTTTATTAAAATTCTAATGATCACTTTTTAAAACAATAAACATTACTGAGAGAGTCAAAAGGGTACTAGTAATAGTAGTGTCAAGGGAATAATTGTCTTTTTGACACACTGCCATTTATTTGCTGGCACAATGGTTAAATATTGCCGTTTATTGTATATACTACAATTTTCATTCCTATTTACATGTAATAGAAACACAAACACTTTTTATTTTATACATAATAATATTAAAGGAAAAATAATATAAAAATGACTACCTAAGACAACATTTATGGACCATCTTTGCTTGCCACCCCATAGTTTACCAACAATTGGCTTAATTTCACAGCTGAGGAATCGATTGAATAAAAAAAATTATAAAAAGAGAGTAAAATAATAGAAATAGTTAAACTAATAAATAAAGTATGTATAATAATTAAAGTTATTCCCAGAATCTGAAAACAGCTAAGCTTTAAAGTTTTTGGTATTAAAAGGCAAATAAGATTCAATTCAAATGATTTGTAAATGAAAATATATAGTAAGTTATACAAAAAAAAAAAAAAAAACTGTATATTCCAGAAAACACTTTGAAATTGTTATTAGAAAATGTTTGCATTAATAAATATTTAGGGAAACTAATGTCCACTTGAGAAGCAATATTTTTCTGTAAATCTAGACATTGATTTATAATTACAGAAAATCTGTGCATTTGTAAACAGATGCAAATCTGAGACATGACTACATTCAAAATGCTGAATATGTTAAGCAACATTTAACAGAAATTTGAAACCTCATAAATTTGACAAAAATAAAAATAGGTACCTTCTCATAAGCCAATAAATCTACATTTTTTTTTCACCTTTTCAGTACTTATTATTCTAGAATTGTTCTGCTTACAGTTACAAATATTGTCTTTTATTCAGAATGGAAAAAGATAAACACAATGCCATGATTATTATTCTACTGAAGAAACTGAATTGAAAGAAATATGTCACTTTCTGTATCATGTGTTTTAGCTCCCTTTTTTGTAAAGACACAAACAAAACTGGCACAAGAATTCAGAAATTAAAAAGAATACCTTGATTTTCATCAAAGCATAATGCAAAGAAACTGTTGATGTCCATAATGAACATAGCAGACTGATTCAGATTTTTTGTTACATGGCCAACATAATGGTTGGCAATGGTGGTTGGAATCATTTGGCAATGACGATTCCCACTTTTAGCTCTCTACTATTCTCCCAGAATGCTATTTCCAAAGATCAGATGAGAGTGTCAACACAGGCATAAAGGAAGTGGAATCATAGTAGATGTTTTCTGCATATAGCATTTTTGAACAAGTACAATGAAAGAATCTTTTTTTTTTATCATTTTACTCAAAGCAAGGTGATAAAGCCACTAAGACACACAGGGTTACTGAACAGTATGAAACATTACTGAAGAGAGAAAACAATAAAGAACAAGATTCAAGGAGACAGCTGACAAATGACATTGCATTTAAACTTTTGGAAGATCATAGATGACATGAAAGCAAGAAGGTGCAAGAGAGTTCTACAAGTAATTAGTGTGAGGTAGAAACTGTTAGAATAGAACTTATGATTACATCTAGAAGTTTCAATAGTAAAATGATGTGACCTAGCTGCCAATCTAGTACTTTATTTAAATTAAAAAGGGCTATGTACCAAAGAGGAAAGCAATATTTATTTTGCATTAAATATAAAAATATGGCACAAGCCTAAAAGGGGCAATGGGGAAAGGCTGGTCTTCTTCTGTCTTATAATTAAACTTAGCTAGCCACAATCACCGACCCAAGCATACCTCAATATTCCTTACACCAAAATAACATTTTTACATACCATTCTTACTACATTCACCATAATACCTCAGAATCTCTAAGAATTCCTAACTATGCCCCATATGTACAGTTTTTGTCAGTGTGGTCAGGGGAATAAATCAACAAAAAAGAAAGTTCATCAGAACAATTATCATGAAAATGTTTATAGAAAAGGAAGCTATGTTTCAGTAGGAAATGGTAGACTTATAGAAATGTAAGAGAGATTCTGGTGAACCAACTTTCTTCACATTATTAGACTTACCAATTAATCTGATGTAGCTTTCCACTTCAAACATTAGACTGAGAAGACACAATGAGTTGCTCTCCTGGGGGTTAGAATGAGCCATGCTGATGGGAGGCAAAATGGTTCTCTAAGGTTATTAAAATATAGCAGTTTCATTTTGGAGGTGTTAAAATTCACAAGCCATTTTTAAACCCTATTAACAATAGACTGAAGGTCATTTTTGAGATCAGCTGCCAATTTGATTTTATCAAACCGATGAAACTTACCATTAAGACAGGAGTAAATAGTTGTATCATCAGCATAGTTACTGAGTCAAGAACTGATGACATTGAGAAGGTGATTGATGAAAATTATATAAGTTATAAACTTACAGTCAATAAGAAATGTTCTTTTTCTTTTAGTGAGGAAATTGAATTGCTATGTAATATTAATCCTTCTATATGGCTGTGAGGAGGCACAGTGGAGTAATGTATAGTGGCTTGGACTGAAAAATTGGAGTCCTGAGTTTGAATTCCAGTTGAATCCATTACATTCACTTACATGCCTTGGGAAAGATATGAATCCTCCTCTTCTCCCTCAAGCTATGGGTAAATAACAGAACAAACTGGGTTCTATAGCCTTGGATGGCAAATGGTCTACCACAGAAAGAAATGGCAGCATACTGCAGGAAAAATAATCTGCTTCATCAGTCATGTATCGAAAGATACATGATCGCCTAAGCATGTATCACGCATGACACATAACTGACTGATATGGCAGTGGATGCTGGATAATTTCCTCAGATGGAAAGGATGTAGATCTATAAAAGATGCCTACAGTCAAGTATCAATAAAAACCCTAGTTCTTTTTTGATCACTGATAAGCAGGTCAAGCCTGGTCAGTACTTAGATGGGAGACTGCTTGAGAACACTGGATACTGTAAGCAACCTCCTATGATCCAAAATATATTTTGGCATTAAATAACTCTCAAAGGGTTGATAAGCCATAAAAAACTAATCAGTCAAACAAAATTACAAAAAATGCTGAAAATAGCATGAACAGAGCATGTGAACAAATGAGGAAGTTTTAAGGAAACTGGAAACAAAAAGGACACTCGTATATAGAATCAGGAGACAGCTGAAATTTCTGGGACACATGTGGAGAGAGGGTTTAAAAAATTTAACATTCACAGGACACATTTTTTAATTTGTCCTGTGATTGTCAAATTTCTAGAAGGCAGAGAGAAATATTTGATAACCTACCTAACAAGCTTGTGTAAAAGGATGGGAGGTATAGTAAGGAGACAAATATTGCTTAAAGCTACAAAGGACAGGAAGTTGTGGAGAGTCATGGTTGACAGGATGCAAAACATAAGAAAGAAAAATGGATAGAACTTGTATCATGATCTTATCCTGTCCACTCAAAGAAATAAAAGAATATACTCCAGTTCTACTAAAAAACTTAATCTCTGTATAAAATTTGACACAAAACTAAATCATATTTAAGTTTGCTTTTTATTATCAGTTGCCTATATAACATGTTACATATTAGGAAGTTAACAAAAGAAAAAATATGATTATGAAAAGTAATTTCAGGATGAGGGGGTAGTTTAATTACATGTGCCAGAAAATTTATAAAATTTCAAGTTCTTAAACTATCCACTCAAGAAAAAAAGAAATAAATGGGTATATTTCTAATAAGTCAGAAGACTTAAAAAAAACAAAACAATAATCCAATTATATTTGTCCTTACTGTGCATTTGCATTAAATTTTATAGATCAGATAGGTAATAAAAGAGAAAGATCTTTGTGAGAATAAAAAGATAATTTAATCATTAATCTTTTGTCATAGTGTGTCTCAATATTATTAGCTACTTTAGAGAATATCTTGTAGAGAATACAGAATAGCACATTCAGCAGGGACCAATGCATTCATAAAATCAAACTGAAAATTCACCATTTCTGTATTTAACCTTTTCAAGTACAGAAATGCTAGAAGCAGATGAAAAAAAAATAAAGAATGATCAGTCAGAAAAGGCCAGAGTTCCTGTAAAGTATCCAAAAATAACATTCAAAATCTTCTTTGACATATTCAACTTACCTCCCATATCTATTGTTTCACTCATAACATGAATAGAATTGCTGTTATAAGTTATTAGCATGGTTAACTGTCATTGTCCAGTTAAAAAGAAAAACAAATATTATTAACTTATGTTTTCTTAGGGTCAGTCTGTGTTTAATATAACACTCAAATATGAAAAATAACAATAACAATTTTCTAACAATAACAATCATTTCTCTACTTACATTATTTACGATTACACTAATGTCTTCATCTTTGTTGTTGTTGTTAAAATGATTTGACTGTTGTGCTCTCTGGCCTTCTTCAAGTGTCTGTTAATGCAGGTAACCTTCAGGAAATTTCAAAAGGAACCGTTTATTTAGTCTACAGACATAGGATTCAAGGAATGAATAATTAATAATAATAATAATAATATATAATAATAAATCTAAAGGAAGACATTATTACACTGTGCCAAATCACTCTCATGATCTGTCCAGTATCTCATTTCCCCACTGATTCCTTTCTCTGTTGAATATTTTAAAAAGTGTCTTTCTTCTGGATGCTCTTCTATAATAACTCATGTGATACTTGTTCGTTATAAACTGTTTTGGACACACACTGTCACATCTGCTGATTTTCAACAGAGCTATTTTTTTTATTTACAGTGTCTTTATATAAAGATATAATTCAGATTATTCAAGTTGATTGGAATGAAATACAATTGTTTTCTTTCATTTGTTACTGAATTTATAGTTAAATCTTTTTGCTTTTTTACAGAGTATGAGGCATTGTGAAATGATTATTCATTTATTTCTCCCATATTTTTGTTAAATTGTCAATGCATATATCTTTGAATGTCAAATCTAAGTCAAATAATGATGTCTTATCTCATCTTTTTCATAAAATATAGTTTTGGTTGATAAATCATTAAAAACATTTTGTTGTTTCCATCTTTTTAGTATCAAGTGGTAAGATTAAGCATTAAGAAAACTTGTTACTTAATCTCTGGTAGAAGATACAAGTTAATACAGGTGTGAATGAATGAATGAATAATAATAATAATAATAATAATAATACCTCCAGCAGAACCATTTTTTCATTCGCCCAAATGTATCTTTCTTGATGTGTGTATATGTATGTTTGAGTGTATATATATATATATATATATATATATATATATATATATATATATATATATATATATATACTAGCAGCATGGCCCGGCATTGCCCGTGCTTGATTCAAAAATCGTACGACTCATACAGCAATCGCTATCACTCGACTTAAAATATTTTTGCCCTTCCTTGCCTTTAAAGGAGTGCCCTTTGCTGTGCTGATGTTGCTACATGCCTTACTTCTTGCCTATCTCACACTGCAAATTTTTTCTAAGCTCTATACTAAACATTAAATCTGTTACGAAAAAAGGACTAAACAAAATGAACACAAAACAATCAGCTTTAAAAAAAAGGACTCGTAACTGGAGAAACCAAATGAAAAAAGAATGTTAACAACAAATACTTTTTCATTCTGTGGAATCAGAATCAACGTTGAGTTTAAGCAAGCGAATGAGCCAATTGGAGTAAAGTGCCATGCAGATTTAAATTTTTCCCACTTGTGACGAATGCAGCCATTGATTTTTTTTGCAAGCTAGTTAACATTCATGTCAGTCAGCTGTTGGCTCTCACGCTGGCCAATAGAATCTTCCTGCCTATTCGTGGCAGCCAGCTATAGGCTCTCACTCTGGCCAGTACAAAATGGCCACAAACTACATGAAAAATCGATTATTTCCATTATCAATGGGAGTTGAGAAATGCAAAGTCAGTCTTGGCATTCCCACTAACTTGGAGCATGTGCATATAAATTTTAGTGCAAATCCATCGAAAATTGCGGCCATGCATTCGTTACACACACACACATCCTGCCTTTTATGTATATATATATATATATATATATATATATATATATATATATATATATATATATATATACATAAAAGGCAGGATTACTTCCGTTCAGTTAACCATCTAAATAGGTCAAGGTTCTGTCACTTCTCCTACCCCAATATAAAGCGTGCTTAAGAGAGATATAAAATTAACCCCTCCCTATACTCTATATTGTCTATTTAACTACCACTCTCAACCCCCCTGTTTAATTACAAAAATTACACTACCCATCAATTTCTAACCCCTTTTTTTTCCTCTCATTTCGTTGTTGGAAGTGTTACCTGATGATCCGGAGTCCTTTAAAAAGGATTTTGGTGAAATAAATTATTGTAATGGTAGTTTAAAGTGGTCTGTTTTTCATTAAATATGTATATATATATATATATATATATATATATATACAGTAGCGGCCATAATATAAGGAACGGAAGCAACAAAGACATAAATATATGTATTGTTTAAAAAGTAATGCATGATTAGCAATGAAATTTTTACTGAATAAAGATTAGGGTGTAATGCATAAATATTATACAAAATTACAAAAATTTACATAAGAGTTTTTTTTTTAAATAAAGATTAAATGGAACAAAGGAAATAAGCTACTGGACAAAAGTTAAGGAACGATGTTAATAATTTGCATAAACTTTTAATTTACATTGTTAAAAAACTCAATGGAGCTTTTCAACAATAAGTAAAAGTTCATTTATCATTGGGACTTTATTTTTAAGCAATATGGCAAATTCTACACGCAAAATGCTCTCTTTTGAAGAAACAAAACTCATTATCGCTAACTATCAAGGAAAAAGTCAATTTCAGAAATTTCTGATATCGTTCATAGGTCTAAAAGTGTCGTTCATCATGTAATTAGCAGGTATAAAACTGATAGTGTTAGATGCAAAACCAAAAACTGGCAGACCTCCAAAAACATCACAAAGTGAAGATCAAAGAATTGTTAGAATATCTACAAAAAACCATTTTGAAACTGCTACATCAATTGCCCATAAATTTAATGAAGAGACAGATAATAAGATCTCAAGGAAAACGGTTGCTTGCAGGTTAAAAAATGCAGGAATGCCTGCCCGTATTGCAGCTTCGAAGCCTCTCATTTCAAAGCGAAACCAAATGGCATGCCTGGAGTATACAAGAGAACATGTTGTTTGGACTGATGCCCAATGGGATACAGTTCATTTCAGTGATGAGTCTAAGTTTACTATATTTGGTTCTGAGGGAAAAACGTATGTACGCCGTAAAACAGGTGAGAGACTGTCTTCTAATGTGTCAAGAAAACCGTTAAGTTTGATGGCGGCAGTGTGATGGTGTGGGGAATGATTTCATCTGCAGGAATTGGCCCTATCATCTGCGTACATAGCAATATCAATGCTGAGATTTACAAAAGGCTTCTTCAGCAGCATGTGGTACCAAGATTACACCATAATCTTTACGAATCTCCTATTTTCATGCAGGACAATGCACCTTGCAACAAGGCTCAGAAGGTTATGGCTTTATTTGAAGAAGAAGAAGAAGGAATTGCCCTAATGAAGTGCCTAGCCCAGAGCCCCGACCTGAATCCAATAGAAAATGTTTGGAAGATAAGGGGGAGAAAGGGCTCAGAAAAGAAACCCGAAAAACTAGGATCACCTATGGGAGTTATTGAAAGACGAATAGGAGGGAATTACTGCTGATGTTTGCAAGAAATTAATTAGTTCATGTGGTCGATGATACAGAGAAGTCATTGAAAATAAGGGGATGTTTACCAAATATTAAATTTTGTTGATATTTTGTCCACAATCAAGGATTAACAAGATCGTTCCTTAACTTTTGTCCATTAGATTTTTTCCTTTGTTCCATTTAATCTTCTTTTAAAAAAAAACTATTATGTAAATTTTTGTAACTTTGTATAATATTTATGCATTACACCCTAATCTTTATTCAGTAAATATTTTATTGCTAATCATGCATTACTTTTTAAGTAATACACATATTTATGTCTTTGTTGTTTCCATTCCTTATATTATGGCTGCTACTGTATATATATATATATATATATATATAGATAGATAGATAGATAGATAGATAGATAGATAGATAGATAGATATATGCATATATATGTATGTATATGTGTGTATGTTCATGGGTAAAGATCATATTGACTGACTTTTTTTTTCCTCCATTTGCATATGCCTACAGGTGTACTAATCTGATAATGTTCTGCTTTTTGACTGACTTCTCTTGGAGTGAAAATTTTAATTTTAGTGGTTAGCAGGTTGAGAAATGACCCCAAATGTAAAATCTATTTCATTTTTTTCTTGTTTCTATCACTCTGTTTAATGATTTCCTTGATGGACCTTCCACCAAACTGTAATGGGAGGGGTATGATCAACCCTATAAAACTTAATAACTATCACTTTCATTGGCATCAGAAAGTTGAACATTTGTCTAATGACATTCTGTGCCTGCCTCTCTACTGATTATAAGCAATCCTAAAGTTTATACCATTTGAAATTACATTTTTTCTTTTCTTTAATTTCCTTTTAAGTCTCTTTGACTTTATTTAACTTTAATTCTTTCATTTTAATTTAGTATAGTCAATACCACCTCTATATACCACCTCTATATACCACCTCTACACCACTGAATACAGTATCCATGGATATATGAATATAATCCACACACACACACTATCTAACTAATAAAAAGAAAGTGAATGAAATGGTCTCGCAGAGAGTATCAACAAATCATGACATCCTTTTTCACCACACTCGAAAATCCACAAAAGAACATCACAGATCAGACATGGAGAACTATGGTAGGAAGTGAAATAAGCCCAAAGGAATATAACCCTAATGCAGAATGGATCCAACGTAAAGAAAAATGAATGCTGGATAAACCTCTACAAGAGTAGAAAGATATAATCACAAATAATGTTAGGCAATCTCTAACAAAATCTCCCAAATGGAAATTCCCAGAAAAAACAAGGTGCCCAATTTCTGGCTCTCATCAATCCATAAAACCCTTGCACAAACTCAATGCTTATTAATAATCCCAATGAAATCCTGGAATGGATCACTGAAGATATTACATATCTCATGCCAAAAACAAGTGGAACAGATGACCCAAAAAATTATAGGCCAATAATATGTCTGTCCACCACATATAAATTGATGATGTCTATCCTGACAAACTTTTCTGAAAGCAAACAACATTCTTCCATTGGAACAGAAGGGATACAGGAGAGGTTCATATGATTGCAAAGATCAACTACTGATAAACAAAATGATCCTGGAAAATTACAGGAGATGTAGAAATCTTAGCACAGCATGGATAGATTACTATAAAGCCTTTGATAGTGTGCCAACACTCTTGGATCCTTAAGACTTTGGAAATATACAAAGTCTCCCCAGTTATAGTAAATTTCTTTAAACACAGCATGGGAATGTGGAACACCATATTATACCTAAATCACACAAGAGGCACTGCCATCTCCAACTGCTTGAATATATGGCAAAGAATCTTTCAAGGAGATGCCCTGTCCCCCCTTCTGTTTTGTCCATCCTTAATCCCTCTTCTGCATGAACTAAACAAAAACAGCTATGGTTACAGAAAGTATTTAATCATCTACTCTATATGGATGATCTCAAACTCTTTACTAAAGATGACAATGAGTTGAAGGGTCTCCTCAATACTGTAAAATGTCTCAATGAAGATATAGGCATAGATTTTGGATTAGATAAATGTGCAAAAGTAAAATTTGAGAAAAGGAGAATTACAGAAATACACTCAATAGATTTTGTCAAAAATATTAGAGAACTGAAACAAGAAGCTTATAAGTATCTAGTAATTAGCAAAGGAGATGGAATACAGCATATCCAAATGATGGAGAAGATAAGAAAAGAATACGACAGGCAGGTGCATTTGGTACTGAATACTGAGCTGAATTAAAAAAATACAGAATATCAGCTATAAACACCTTGGCTGTCCCTGTGGTGCAATACAGTTTCAGCATTCTTAACTGGACTACAGCTGACATTAAATGAATGGATACCAAAATGAGAAAGCTTCTCAACTGCCACTGCATGCATCATCCCAAAGCTGAAGTTGATCATCTGTATGTGCCCAGATCTGAAGGAGGCAGTGAATTAGTTCAACTAGAACTGTCTTACAAAACTACAACAATTTGTCTTCAAAGATACCTGGAAACTACAGAAGACTGGATGATATGTGTCAAAGAACATGAAAGTAGTAAGTAACTTTATTCAATCATAAAGGATGCCAAGAAGTTCAAAATGGAGTTTCAAATGGATAAAGAAATAAAAGTATAGCACAATACACTAACTGAAGTTGCAAAATACTTAAAAAAGAAAGCAAAGACAAATGCAACCAACCAGATACAGAAATGATGGCAAGATAAACTACTTCACGGTCAATACTCTGCCCATACCAAACAAACTGATGTTGACAAACCCCATACCCATCAGTAGCTATGTAGTGCAGGGTTAAAAGCTGAAACTGAAGGTTTTCTTCTTGCTGCACAGAACCAATGTTTGCTAACTAGAAATTATCAAGCATATATACTGAAATATTGTGTTAGTCCAAAATGCAAATTCTGTGGTAAATATCCAAAAACAATTGACCAATTTATATCAGGTTGTATAGTATTGGCACCCACTGAATATAAAACCCAGCATGACAGAGTTGGCCAATATCTGCACTGGAAAACCTGCAATTTCTATGGAAAGGAAACTGCAAGAAATTGATATGAAGACCACCCAGACCCAGTTACAGAGATAGGACTTGTAACAATTTTATGAGATTTCACAATACACACAGACAGAGCAATCAAAGCTAATCACCCAGACATTGTGATTAGAGACCACAAAGACAAAAAGTGCCTCCTTTATTGATATGACAGACTTTGCAGACTGCAATGTATCTTTGAAGATCTTCAAAAAGCTATCAAAAACAAGGAACTTGAAATCAAAATCTCAAAAATGTGGCACATGAGATCAACAATTCCAGTTGTAGCTGGAAAAGATTCCAATAGACTCATTGAAGGGATTCCTGGAAGCCTATGCCTTAAAAATAGAAAAAATTGTTCTCACAAATACAGTCCACAACTTAAGAAGAGCTTAATCCATGTAAAATATATGTGATTTTTTCTTTTTTTTTTAAATTGCTCAGTGGAAAATGTCATGATGTCATTTCTAACCTTAGGTCTATGGTCAGGATCCAGAAAGAAATGAGTACAGACCAGAAATCAAAGGAAATAATAATAATAATAATAATAATAATAATAATAATAATAAATCTAAAAGAAGAAATTACACTGTGCCAAATCAACTCCAAGAATGTATCCCCTATCTCATTTATACACTGATTTCTTTCTCTGTTGAATGTTGCCTATTTTTTTAAAAAAAGTTGCTTTCATCTGGCTGCTCTCCTGTAATAATGCATGTGATACTTTCTCTTCTTGGACTGATTTGGATACACAATGCCACATCATTTGCTATGCAATAGTATTCTCATATAAAGACATCATTCTAATTTCCCAGATTGATTGGCATGAGATGCAATTGCTCTCTTTTGTTCATTCCTTAATTCATAGTTTAAAGTAAAATTTCTAATTTCAATGCTCTTTGATTCTGATTTTTTTCAAAATGTACCCTTTATTTAATCTACAGGGATAGATTGTTTTCAATTTGCTGTCCATATCTAGGGATATCTCATCTTGTTCTTATTTAGTACCTCTCACACTGTTTCCAATAAAGGTAAACATTGTAAATAATAACTCTTCATTCTGGAAATTCAGACAAAAATGAATTCTCTATTAATGCATATTTGAAAAGTAAACCAAATTCTTGATCATAATCTTTACCAGTGACTACTTAGTATCAAAGATTAGTACCAGTTTCCTGTTCCTCTGAAATAAGGAGTGACATTTATTTAAATTAAACAATACTGATTGGGTCTATAGCATTAGTTATTTTATAAGCTTAGTATGACACAGAGCCAGAAAATGTAAGAATCCAGTTGATATCAAACTATATTAGCAACAGTTTTACAGAAGGTATCCCATTGTTTATTAGACTTAGTTTAATCTGGTTATGAGTGAATAGATTGTTTTTATGCTATTTTTCCATTTCTTTGTTTTTTTCTGCCCTATTCTTCAAGAGAAGAATGGAGTCTTATCCTTAATGAGAAGAATAAAGTCCCATCCTTCATGAAAATGATAGTGTCCCATCTATCATGAAAAGGCTGGAGTCCCATATTTCATGAAAATTATGGAGCCCAATACTTCATGAAAAGGTTGAACTCTCATCCTTCATGAAAAGGATGCTGTTTTGTTAAAATAACTATCAGTATGGGGAGAAGTCTTCTATGCATGCAGAATTGATATGCATTTTTCGCAACTGATATTCTCTCTGAATTCTAAAAATGTCTGAGCAATCAGTGCTCCAAATTGCTCTGTTTGATTTAATATATATGTAGAGGCCTGTTTACATTTACCATGAGAACATAAAAATATTCAGTAGAGAATTTCAACAATATCAAAATAAATGAATTCAACATATACAGGAATTAACAGTATAACAATAATTTTATATATCTGTTTAAAAAAAATTGAGATACCAAACTATTAAAGTCGAGTCAACTGTAGTCAGGATCATCGAGTCAATGTGAACAATCCTTTACTTATCTGCATAGTATATGCTTCACCAGGGCTACATGCAGTTTTGAATTCAGAGTTTTCCTTCTTCTAGAATAGTTGCCACACAAACCTATAGAACCCAGTCTATCCTACTGTTTACCCATAACTGACAGTTGATGAGTTGCTGACACCCTGGGCTAGCTGAATTTCAGAGCCTTTACAAGTATAATTTTTTTTAAATTTTCACAAGGAGGAAAACTGAAAATGTATAATAATGAGTTTATATACAACTTAATAGAATCAAAAGAAAACATTCATTACCCTACCTAAAACATATTTTCCTAGCCTTTAGACCTGCAAATCTTTTCAGGGCACATTCTATACCTGTCTTTTCTATAAGATCATTTTCTATTGACAAAATAGCCAAATAATTTAATCTGTCTTGAGTCATGGATAGCCTTAAGTATGCTTTTATAAGCTTTATTATTGGAAGATCCCAAACACATGACATGGTGGCATGATGGCACCCTTGGCCTTGATGGTGCCCTGGGCAACTGCCTGACTTGTCAGTACCTTGAGCTGGTGCTACTGGGGGAAGAAAAGTAGGATTCATACCTTTCCCAAGGGTATTAACACATAAGTGAATATAAAGTAAGTTAGCATAATTTAAGGTTTGGGAAATAAAAAAAAATGTTTGAGTGAAATGGATCTTTTTTTAAGATATTTGAGTTTAAAGAAAAGGTGTATGTATATATGTGAATAAGAGAGTGAATTTAAATGCATAGAGAGAAAAGAGGTCATTAAACTTTCAGCTGTGTCCTTGGACATAAGCTTGTTGGTAAAAGTGTAGAGATGATTGGTAACTTTGAAATTGCTGGTAACCAAGAGAGAAGTGAATACATCTACTGACTTTTTGGTTGCCAACTTTGCTTATATTTCTTTCTAGTGTCTCCAAAACATAAAGACTTGTGAAAACCAAAATAGAATGATCCAATTCATCCATTATTCTTCCTCTTTGTCACATGCTAGGGTTCTCCACCAAGAACAGATTCAATGAAACAAATTTTGAAATTTACAAAATCAAGGCTGTGATTGTTATTTCTTATGTAGCTCCCACCCACCTTCACTATAATAAAAAAAAAATCAGCCATGTTTGATTGTGGAGTGGAGTGCAGGTTCTTCAAACAAAATTCTGGGTTTAACAATGTCCAGATTGATAATCATTCTCTGTTTGAAAATTAAGCATATGAGGACTAAACATATATACAATAATCAGATAATGATTTTTAAAATAATAATAATTTAAGAGACGTACTGACCTTCATAACAATCATCAGAAAAATGGAAAGGACCTAACTGCACACAAATATTACCAAGGAGATATTGAAATAAAAAGTAATGAAGTGCTTGGAAAGAAAGAAGAAATATCTTGGTCTTCTCCACTCTCCAGTTATAGGCATTAGTATATCCATGTTATAGTAAAACCTAAACAAAATGAAACAAGAATAACCCAAATAAATGAATTCTGAAAAGTTATACATGAAAACATTTTTATACAAAACTGTAGTACACAAATATAAGTCATACTAACATACAGTACACACACACACACACACACTTGACAGAAGAGTAAAAAAAAAATGAAAAAGCTCTTAGAGTCATTGAAAAAAAGAATGGAATCAATTACCAAACTTATACTTTAAGAAATTTTTGCAACAAATGCCAAAACTTTTTGCTGCAATAATCAAGGCTGAAGGAAGATATTTTGATGAGAGCAAAATTTAATCATAAAATGCTTTTTTTTCTCTTTGTCATAATAAAATTTCTAATAAAAAATTGTTTCACTTTTTTTAACCATGTATAATTTTCTCTTATTTAAAGTACAAAACAACTACTATTTAGGCCAATTTAAAAAATTACAAGGGATGGTTTCAAACTTTTGAACTTTAGTGTATATATATATATATATATATATATATATATATATATATATATATATATATATATACATATATATGTTTGCATGTGTGTGTACATCATGAATTGTACTACACAGAAATTAAAATACATAAAAAGGTATGCAGTAGGTGAAAGGGATGAATAAAAAGGTCTTACACAAGATGTCCTCAAGAGGAATATGGTACAACCCTGTGGTACCTCTTCAGTTCCAAATTTAGGTCAGAAAAAAAGTACATTGTCCTTCATGGTCCACCAAATGAATGAGAGCATCTGCATATGTGGGGAACTAAGCAGCAACTGATAATTCTTGCCAAACAGGCTTTCACATGACTCTCAAGAGCCTCTTAAAACATCAGTTAATCCTTCCTGTTTTCAAAAGGCAGATAATCACTTTCTGCTTCCCTACAGAGGTCTCTTCCAAAGGAAACTTGCTAAGCCTAATACTCTTCATCTGCTTATTAAGGAAGTGCAATCATGCCTATGGAATCACAAATATGCAAAAACAGTAAATCATTTCATGTATATGGATGACCTAAAATCTTTTACTAAGAATAAAAAAGAACTGGACATTTTCAAACAGAATCTTCAGCCTAGATGGAATTTGATATCGAGAAATTTATTATGCTGGTAATGTACAAAAGAAAAACAGAAGCAACAGAAGGGACTGAACTACTCAACCAGAAAATCATCAGGACACTTAATGAAAAGGAGAATGACAAAATATCTAACAATTGTGGAAACAGATACCATCAAGCAGAAGAGAATGAAAAAATTAGCAAAGAATACTGCAGAAGAAGAAAAATGCTAGAGACTGTAGTCTCTGACAAAAATTTAAAGAAATAAATATCTGGGTTGTTTCTATCATGAGATAATGTTTCAAACATTATTGAAGTGGACAAAATAGGAACAGAAAACAAGAAAACTAACAACAAAGAATAAGTCACTATACTTGAGAGAGACGCCAAATGTGTATATGTTAAAAAGAAAAGAAAGATAATAAAGAAGAACATTAGTCAGAATCAAAGATCGCATTAACTCAATGTTCAATGAACTCAAAGATTACAGAATACAAAGTAAGGAAAGACTACTCACAACAGCTGAGACAGCACTGCAATGAACAGAAACCAAGAAGCAAAAATATTCAAAAATGGGAAGAAAAACAAGTATATGGACATTTCAGAAGACAAATTAAGTGAATGGCAAATCTATATGAGCATGGATATGCAGTGGAAACCTCAAAAGAGTCACTCTTAATATTGGCACAAAAACACAACTATTATATAATAAATTATTATATAAAAAAAACTGTATAAATAAGATTGAGAAAAGGAGCAAATGTAGACAGTATGAAAATAAATATGAGACAGTAAATCAGTAAATACAGCAAACTGACTCAGAAAATTAGAAGAATAGGTATGACTGGGTGGGAAAAGTGTTCCACTGGGAACTGTGCAAGTATTGATCACACACGAATAATATACATACAGACCAAAAGAGAATGAAACACATAAAATCTTCTGGGACTTTGAGATTCAAACACATCAACCAATTCATTGATTGGATTTAATATTATTAGTATTATTATTAGAAAAAGAAAACATATTTATATTGACCTTCCCAGAAAACTGGAACAATTGTGAAACATAACGGTGTCAATCATGCCAGTTGTGACTAGAGCACTGGAAATGGTACTGAAGAACCTGGATAACTGGAAGGATGGAAGATTAGAGGAAGAGATGGAACAATCTATAGAGTGGCATTGTTGAGAATGGTTATGATACTAGGAAGAGTGCTGGAGCATTAAGGAAACTTGTTATTTAATCTCTGTTGTAAGCCACAAGTTAATATAGGTGTGAATATTCAGTGAATGAATAATAATATAATGATAATAACTACCAAAAACTACAGACCAATTACATGTCTTCTCACTACTCACAAACTGCTGATATCTATTCTGATGAAACAGAAAAAATGACATACTACTTCTTGAATAAAAATGGTGCAAACATGGATCTTACAGATGTAAAGTCTAATTACTTATTATTAGGTTGGTGCAAAAATAATGCTGTAATAATGTCGTTTTTTGACATTAAAAAATACGTCAAAAAACAACATTATTACGGCATTATTTTTGCACCAACCTAATAATATGATGATTCTTGGAAAATTGCTTCAATACAAAGAAAAATCTCAGTACTGCCTGGATAGATTACTGTAGGGCATTCAATAGTGTACCCCATTCCTGGATCTTAATGTTTTTAAATATATACAAGGTATCACCCGTCATCATCAATTTCATCAAACAAAGTATATCGATATGGAAAACAACACTTCAACTCAATCATACAAATGGAGTCTATAACTCTGGTGAAATAAACATCAACAGAGGAATATTTCAAGGTGAGTCTTTGTCTCACTTACTTTTTTGTATATCCCTAATAACATTAACCGGCAAACTTAACAAAACGGAATATGGAATATATGTCGAAAGAAAATAAGTCATCTATTTTACAAGGATAACTTAAAGTTTTATGCTAGAAATGACAGTAAGCTGGAAGGTATCCTGAAAATGGTAAAATGTGTCAGTGATGACACTGGAATGGAATTCAGTTTGGATAAATATGCTAAAGCCACAATTTTACGAAGATCACAAAAACAAACTTATTCTATTCTTAGACCCAGGGGTAACAATCAAAGATTTAGAGCAAGAAGAAGCTTATAAGTACTTCAGTGTAAATGAGAGTGAAGGAATTAACTATAAAAAAAATAAAAGAAATAGTGTGAAAAGAGTATTATAGAAGGGTACAACTGATGTTAAGAACTGAATTGAATTCCCAGAACAAAATTATGGCCATTTATGGCCTTTGCCAACCCAGTGGTTCAATATAGTTTCATCATCTTGAACTGGACTCTAAACAATATCAGATGAATGGATTCTAAGGCAAGAAAGCTTCTTTCTAAGCATAACATGCATCATCCAAAGGCTGATGCAGACCGTCTATACATACCACGTAAAGAAGGTGGAGGAGGTCTTATTCAGTTAAAATTGTCATACAAGACAGCTAATGGCTTAATAACATCCATGGAAACAACAAAGGACTGGATGATATAATTAGTGAAACGACATGAAAACAAAAAGAAAAAATATTCAATCATGAAAGAAGGTTGTAAATACAAATGAGATTTACATTTAGTAGATTCTGTAGAAAACCAAAACAGATCCCAAGAACCAACTGTTGCAGCAAAAATTATGAAAAAGAAAGCCAAGAATAAAGCTCTTGAACAGATGAAACAATGCTGGCAAGACAAACCTCTGCATGGCTAATATCCAGAATGTGCTAATAAAGTCACTGTTGATAAAGTTAACATTCATCAATGGTTATGAGCATCTGGATTAAAGGCTGAAATAGAAGGCTTTATTCTTGCAGTACAAGACCAGAGTCTTTTTGCTAGAAACTTTCAGGTGAATATCATACATAATAGTATGGGTCCAAAATGCAGGTTCTATGACAAATATCAAGAAACTATAGACCATCTTATCTCAGCATGTTCTGTACTTTTGCCAAATAAATATAAAAATCCTCACAATAGAGTGGTGCAATACTTACACTGGACATTGTGCAAACACTTTGGAAAAAATGTTAATAAACATTTGCATGAATATCACCCAGCACGAATTACAGAAATAGAAGACATTACAATTCTATGGGATTACACCATCTTTACAGAGAAGAAGATTGAAGCAAATACGTCAGACATAATTGTCAAAAACCAAAAAGAAAAAACTTGCCTACTAGTTGATATGGCTTACCCAGCAGACTGTAACATAGCAACCAAGGAAATTGAAAAACTATCGAAGTATAAAGACCTGGAAATCAAAATAGAAAAAATGTGGAAATTGAAAAGAAGAACAGTACCAGTGATAATAGGTGCACTTGGAATGATAAAAAAGGGAACACAACAACACATTAAAAAAATCCCTGGAGATCTCAGATTAAGAGAAATACAAAAAATTGTCTTGATAAATACAGCCCACACACTAAGAAATTTGTCCATGTAATACTAGTGATGCTATAGGAGTTAGAAAAACGAATCATGAAATGTAGCCATAACAACACACCACTTGGTAGGTAGTGTGACCATAGCAGAAATCAAAATAATAATAATAATAATAAAGAAAAGAAGAAATTTCGACAAACATGAAAAAACATGCTCGCAATAAGACAGTGTCAAGATGTTTTTTTCCATTGACAATGTTTTTTTTTAACTATCTTCACTCTTTGACAATGTTTATTGTTTTAAAAATCAATAATTATAGTTGGAATAAAACCTAAAAATATAACCTCTTTTAAAATCTGACATTTTACACTTTTATGGAGTATGAGGCAATGTGAAAGGATTGTTCATTTATTTTCCTTGTATTTTTATGCAAAATAAATTATCAATGTGCATATGTTTCAATAACAAAACTGCATAAAATTGTAATTATATTATTATTCTAAATATTTATGTCTCTTTTTCTCTCTCCCCACATATGTGTATGTGTGTGTGTGTGATTGTGTGTGTGTGTGTGTGTGTGTGTGTGTGTGTGTGTGTGTGCACTAGATGCTAGATATATAGCACATTTAAGAATTTTTGAGATATAGAATTATCATTATTATTCATGTCTCTATTCAAAATTGAATACTGGCCTTGGTTGTTAAAGTAGAAGATTAAAAATATATAGATAGATAGATATAGACAAAGTATAAAGGATAGATATGTAGCAGATCATATAAGATAGCTTGATATATATCAAGAGTACAGACTGAGATAGATACATAGGCAGAGTATAAAAGATAGATAGATAGATAGATATAGACATAGTATAAAGAATAGATAGATATAAGCAGAGTATAAATGATAGCTATCTATCTATCTAGCTTGATAGATAGGTAGATAGATAGATAGTATAAAAGACAGATATATAGATAGATATAGACAGTGTATAAAAGATAGATCGTTATATAAACAGAGTCTAAAAGATAGATAGATAGATAGATTCTAACAGACATAGATAGATAGATATGAACAGAGATAGATAGATAGATAGATAGATATGAACATAGATATGAACATAGATAGATAGATAGATAGATATGAACATAGATAGATAGATAGATAGATAGATAGATAGATAGATAGATAGATAGATAGATATGAACATAGATAGATAGATAGATAGATAGATAGATAGATATGAACATAGATAGATAGATATGAACATAGATAGATAGATAGATAGATAGATAGATAGATAGATATGAACATAGATAGATAGATAGATATGAACATAGATATGAACATAGATAGATAGATAGATATGAACATAGATATGAACATAGATAGATAGATAGATAGATAGATAGATAGATAGACAGATAGATAGATATGAACATAGATAGATAGATAGATAGATAGATAGATAGATAGATAGATAGATAGATAGATAGATATGACATGACATGAGATTAGATATGATAGAGATGACATGAGATAATATATATTTTTATATATCAAGAACAGTATTGAAGAAATTATAAGACAAAATGGTAAAAGTTTATTTATGACACATTTCATTCCATTAGGATTTCATCAGACTGGGTTAGTTGATGTTCTTCTGACTACTACACATGCACATGAATGAGAGACACTGGTAGCTTCAAAAGTTTTTTAAATAATTTTTGCAATCTAGCCAAATTCATTTATATTCTTTTTCTTTTCTTTCCATCATCTTTGTTTTTAAATATTCCACATATAGATAGATAGATAGATAGAAAGATAGATAGATAGATATAGACAGAGTATAAAGGATAAATAGATATAGACAGAGTATAAAGGATAGATAGACAGATAGATAGATAGAGATAGAGTATAAAAGATAGATAGATAGATGATATATTAGGTTGGTGCAAAAATAATGACGTAATAATGTCGTTTTTTGACGTTAAAAATACGTCAAAAAACGACATTATTACGTCATTATTTTTGCACCAACCTAGTAGATAGAGTATAAAAGATAGATAGATAGATAGATAGATAGATAGATAGATAGATAGATAGATAGATAGATAGATATGAGCAGAACAGACTGAGATAGCTAGCTAGGTAGATGCTAGATAGTGTGGGTGATCAAAATAGATATGAATAAATAGATATCTTCTATGTGTATGTGTTATTTAACAAGGTATCAAATAATTAGTCAGCATTTGAACCCAGGTATTGTTTAGTTTTATATTTCATAATGGCCTCTGTCTTCCTACTGAGGGAAAGTGAGCGAGTGAGAGAGAGAGATTTCTGTTTCACTCTGGGTCATATTGCAATAAGCATTAGTTTATACATGACAGTATTTGAGTCTAATATTGGCAATAAGTTCTCAAGATGTCAACTGGAAGGAGAAATGTTGGGGTGGGTATCAAGTGGAGCCCTGTAAGTAGTCAAATGTTTGATCCTTTTGGTAACATCTGCTGACAAATTGTTGCAACACACTGCTCTGCTGCAGGGAAATGAAACTAAAAGTAAGATCCTGTCAGTTGGGCCACCCGACATCTTGACAAATCAACTCCCTGTCCTTACGTGCAGTTCATTGCATCAACAGAGACAGAAAGAGGTCAATATATACCATATGACCCATTATGGTCTACTGTTTGCAAACATCTGTGGAATATTGTCTTGTTTCATGAGAAAAGTTACCATATTTAATTTCAAATAGAGAAGTTTATGGCCAGCAGATTAATATATTGATCTTTCTAACAATGCCAACAAAGCAAAGGCCAGATTTATTAGGATTAATGAAGCCAACTAGACACTGTAGGACAAGATTGTTTTAGAAAAGGCATTATGATCATTGCTGACTTGACAGTTTATTCCTATACTTGAAAAATCAGCTCAAGGGTAGAGCAATACATAGGTTATGCGTGTTAAATATGACTCATTATCACAGTTTCAAAGGGGAAAATGCTCTTTATATGTAGGATCAGTTTAATTTTTTTTAATAAATATCACACAATACAAGGCTCGAAAGTCACTCAAGGTAGGTTTGGTTTGATTTGGTTTATTTAAATTGATTTGGTTTGATGGGTTATTTAATGCTGACAAGATTTTTAGGATATGTTCGTATAAATAGAATATGTATTCTTTGTAAGAAATCAATTTGTAGATCAGGTTTCATTGACATATTTTTGTAAAGAGAATTTTTGTCAAGAGTTAGATGTATTGCTAGTAATTTTTTTTTTCAAAAATGTATTGCTGGTATTTTTAATATAAAAATCTATTTTTATACACTTGTGTTTTGATCCCAGTTTGTGGGGTTAACTATTTGCCCATAGCTGGAACCATAATGTGCTACCATCCTACTCAGAGAAGGGGATTACTATTAAAATAGTAATGCTATGAGTGAAAAAGAAGGGGGTAGGAAGTAGGAATAATGAGGATAAGGAAGATTGATAACTGATCCATGAAGAGGTCAGGATTAAAGTACTGAAGAAAGTACACACATGGTAGTCAGTTCCATAAAGTAGCAGTACCTGGGAAAAAGCTGTCAGAATAAAACTTCCATCTTACATTTGAAATTCAGAGGATACAATAGTGATGCCATGTCAAACAACCAAAATTATAAACCTAAACCAGTTCAACAAAAATCACCTAAACCCCTTAATCTGTTCGTCTCCAACATTCATGGTATTCCTACCAACTTCTACAGTGTGGAATCATTCCTCTTTGAAAAGTCTCCAGACATCCTAGATCTCTGTGAAACTAACCTTAACTTATCAATCCCTTCTTTTCATGTCTCAGTTCCTGGCTATCTTCCTATGCTGAGAAAGAACTCTAAAGTTCACATGCATGACCTGGGAGTTTATGTCCATAAACATTTCCTGCTAGCTAGGGAGCTCTTGCTCTCAAATCTCCTAAGCATTTGTACATTTTTCTCCATCTCTCTCAACTTAATTCAGTCAGCTATCGCTTCTTTCTCTACTGTTCTACTTCCTCTCAAGAGTGTTGCATGCTAAACAGTGTTTCTGATAATATAGACAAGGCCATCTCCCTACACCCGTCAGCTAACATATTTGTGCTTGGTGACTTTAAGACCCACCATACCAGGGGGCTTAAACACTCTGTCTCTGACCTCACTGGCATCCAAACCCTGAACTTTCCAATCACTCAATGCCTCATGCAAGTGGTTGACTTTCTTACACATTTCCCCAGTAACCCTGATGGAAACACTTCTCTTCTCAATCTCTTTTTTCCTCTATCCTTGACTTTTGTCACCTGATTCAGCTCTGCCCCTTAGCAACTCTAATCATACAGTAGTGTCTGTAAACATTTCCTTCTGCTCCCCCACCAGACATGAACCTTCTACCAACAGAATATCTTTTTGTTATCAATGAGCAGTCTGGAACTCATTCCATGATTTCTTTCATGACATTCCTTAGAATTAAGTTTTCAAACATATCATTCAAAAATGCGTGTCTGAAGTTTCCTCCTGGGTGAAAATTGGCATCAATGCTTTCATTCCAGCTAGGAAATACCAAGTAAAACTGTGTTCATCATTTTGGTACTCATCTGCTTCCTCAGCTGCTATAGACCACAGGAATCACTTCTTCTGATTGTACTAGAGTGATATGTCTTTTTGTCTCTGCTTGTAACAAGTGTAAGAGTATCCTCAAGGAAACAAAATTACTATTTGTTGATAGAATGAAACAACATACAGTTTCTCGCAAGTTTGGTTCTAGAGATTATTGGTGCAAGAGTGTGCTGAACAACAGCAAATCTGCCATCACTCCTCTATTCAATCAATTCGAAGTCCTGACATCTACAGCAGATAAGGTTGAATACTTTGCTTGGAAAGCACGACCGCTAATGGACATAAGATAAAATGCTACAGTCAGACTAACATAGAAATTGGAATCCCCAATCTTAGGAGTGTTATATTGGCAATCATGGTTGAACAATGTGGTTAGTATAAGAAGACTGAACAGCAAGAGAGATGAAGTTTTTAATCATCCTGTTCAAAAATATGTGTCTGAGTTACTATTTGCTGAGAGAATGAAACAATGTATAGAATCTTGCAAGTTCGGTTCTAGAGACTATTGGCGGATCTGCAAGAGTATGCTGGACAACAGCAAATCCACCATCCTTCCTCTATTCGATCAATTCAAAGTCATAATATTCACAGCAGATAAGGCTGAATACTTTGCTTGGAAATTCTCTTCCAACACAACACTCAACTCAACTGGAGTTCCCACACTTGACTTTCCTCCTAGAAGTGAAGCTATACTGAGTGATACGTACATAAGCCTGTTGATGGTCTTTGACATCATTTCTAAATTAGACTCTCAAAAGGCAAGTGGAAGTGACAGGATACCATCTATCCTAAAGAGATGTGTTCTTGAGCTGACTCCATTTCTCTCCAAACTTTACAACTATTGCCTCACAGTTTCCTGCTTTCCACTTGTTGGAAGTCCTCCTCTGTCATACCTGTCTTTAAGAAATCTGGAGAACCTTCTCAACCCTCTAACTATTGCCCTATCCTACAAATTTTTGGCAAAGTCTTCCAGGCCTTAATCAATGTCAAAGTGTTTAAGCATCTTACCTCTCACAATCTACTCTCTGACAAACAATATGGATTCCATTTTGCCCAGTCTACCACTGACATGCTTACAGCCATAACTGAATATATATATATATATATATAAAGCTCTTCATAATAATGATGGAGCTCAAGCTGTGGCTCTAGATATCTTGAAGGCATATGACAGGGTTTGGCATGCTGGTCTTCTATGTAAACTTCAGGGGTATGGTAATACAGGGTGTTTACTTGATTTAATTCAATCATACCTATCTAATTGGGAAATGAAGGACATCCTGAATGGTTCAACAATTTTCTAGCATCTTTAGAAATGAATTTTATATATGAGTTCCACTAGAGGTGTGGAGTGAACTTGAGACTCAACAGACATTCAAAACATGAAGCCTCATTGAGAGTGTAAACATTTATCATGACAGGAGATACAGAATGATATTAGTTTTGGTTTTGAGGTATTGGAAGTGACAAGTCAGTTATTTTCACCATAGACCCAGTAGAGCTAGGAAAGAGTTTCTGAAATGCTCGGATAAACATTATTTATGGAAGTGTGTCCATAAATTTTTAATATTTCAAAACACATGTCTCTGTAAATTTTACATCTACATTGTTTTTTTATTCAGTATAAGAATGTTATGGATGTATAGTGTGGTGTAATAGATAAAGTTATATGGATGTACGGTGTGGTGTAATGGGTAAAGATTTATGGATGTGCGGTGTGGTGTAATGGGTAAAGAGTTATGTATGTGCAGTGTGGTGTAATGGGTAAAGATTTATGGATGTGCGGTGTGGTGTAATGGGTAAAGATTTATGGATGTGCGGTGTGGTGTAATGGGTAAAGATTTATGGATGTGCAGTGTGGTGTAATGGGTAAAGATTTATGGATGTGCAGTGTGGTGTAATGGGTAAAGATTTATGGATGTGCAGTGTTGTGTAATGGATAAAGATTTATGGATGTGCAGTGTGGTGTAATGGGTAAAGATTTATGGATGTGCGGTGTGGTGTAATGGGTAAAGATTTATGGATGTGCAGTGTGGTGTAATGGGTAAAGATTTATGGATGTGCGGTGTGGTGTAATGGGTAAAGATTTATGGATGTGCAGTGTGGTGTAATGAATAAAGATTTATGGATGTGCGGTGTGGTGTAATGGGTAAAGATTTATGGATGTGCAGTGTGGTGTAATGGGTAAAGATTTATGGATATGCGGTGTGGTGTAATGGGTAAAGATTTATGGATGTGCAGTGTGGTGTAATGGGTAAAGATTTATGGATGTGCAGTGTGGTGTAATGGGTAAAGATTTATGGATGTGCAGTGTGGTGTAATGGGTAAAGATTTATGGATGTGCAGTGTGGTGTAATGGGTAAAGAATTATGGATGTGCAGTGTGGTGTAATGGGTAAAGATTTATGGATGTGCAGTGTGGTGTAATGGGTAAAGATTTATGGATCTGCAGTGTGGTGAAATGTATAAAGATTTATGGATGTGCGGTGTGGTGTAATGGGTAAAGATTTATGGATGTGCGGTGTGGTGTAATGGGTAAAGATTTATGGATGTGCAGTGTGGTGTAATGGGTAAAGATTTATGGATGTGCAGTGTGGTGTAATGGGTAAAGATTTATGGATGTGCAGTGTGGTGAAATGTATAAAGATTTATGGATGTGCAGTGTGGTGTAATGGGTAAAGATTTATGGATGTGCAGTGTGGTGAAATGTATAAAGATTTATGGATGTGCGGTGTGGTGTAATGGGTAAAGATTTATGGATGTGCGGTGTGGTGTAATGGGTAAAGATTTATGGATGTGCGGTGTGGTGTAATGGGTAAAGATTTATGGATGTGCAGTGTGGTGTAATGGGTAAAGATTTATGGATGTGCAGTGTGGTGTAATGGGTAAAGATTTATGGATGTGCGGTGTGGTGTAATGGGTAAAGATTTATGGATGTGCAGTGTGGTGTAATGGGTAAAGATTTATGGATGTGCGGTGTGGTGTAATGGGTAAAGATTTATGGATGTGCAGTGTGGTGTAATGGGTAAAGATTTATGGATGTGCAGTGTGGTGTAATGGGTAAAGATTTATGGATGTGCGGTGTGGTGTAATGGGTAAAGATTTATGGATGTGCAGTGTGGTGTAATAGGTAAAGATTTATGGATGTGCAGTGTGGTGTAATGGATAAAGATTTATGGATGTGCGGTGTGGTGTAATGGGTAAAGATTTATGGATGTGCAGTGTGGTGTAATGGGTAAAGATTTATGGATGTGCAGTGTGGTGTAATGGATAAAGATTTATGGATGTGCGGTGTGGTGTAATGGGTAAAGATTTATGGATGTGCAGTGTGGTGTAATGGGTAAAGATTTATGGATGTGCGGTGTGGTGTAATGGGTAAAGATTTATGGATGTGCAGTGTGGTGTAATGGGTAAAGATTTATGGATGTGCGGTGTGGTGTAATGGGTAAAGATTTATGGATGTGCGGTGTGGTGTAATGGGTAAAGATTTATGGATGTGCAGTGTGGTGTAATGGGTAAAGATTTATGGATGTGCAGTGTGGTGAAATGTATAAAGATTTATGGATGTGCAGTGTGGTGTAATGGGTAAAGATTTATGGATGTGCAGTGTGGTGTAATGGGTAAAGATTTATGGATGTGCAGTGTGGTGAAATGTATAAAGATTTATGGATGTGCGGTGTGGTGTAATGGGTAAAGATTTATGGATGTGCAGTGTGGTGTAATGGGTAAAGATTTATGGATGTGCGGTGTGGTGTAATGGGTAAAGATTTATGGATGTGCAGTGTGGTGTAATGGGTAAAGATTTATGGATGTGCAGTGTGGTGAAATATATAAAGATTTATGGATGTGCGGTGTGGTGTAATGGGTAAAGATTTATGGATGTGCAGTGTGGTGTAATGGGTAAAGATTTATGGATGTGCAGTGTGGTGTAATGGGTAAAGATTTATGGATGTGCGGTGTGGTGTAATGGGTAAAGATTTATGGATGTGCGGTGTGGTGTAATGGGTAAAGATTTATGGATGTGCGGTGTGGTGAAATGTATAAAGATTTATGGATGTGCTTTGTGGTGTAATGGGTAAAGATTTATGGATGTGCAGTGTGGTGAAATGGGTAAAGATTTATGGATGTGCAGTGTGGTGTAATGGGTCAAGATTTATGGATGTGCGGTGTGGTGTAATGGGTAAAGATTTATGGATGTGCGGTGTGGTGTAATGGGTAAAGATTTATGGATGTGCGGTGTGGTGTAATGGGTAAAGTTTTATGGATGTGCGGTGTGGTGAAATGTATAAAGATTTATGGATGTGCAGTGTGGTGTAATGGGTAAAGATTTATGGATGTGCAGTGTGGTGTAATGGGTAAAGATTTATGGATGTGCGGTGTGGTGTAATGGGTAAAGATTTATGGATGTGCAGTGTGGTGTAATGGGTAAAGATTTATGGATGTGCGGTGTGGTGAAATGTATAAAGATTTATGGATGTGCGGTGTGGTGTAATGTATAAAGATTTATGGATGTGCAGTGTGGTGTAATGGGTAAAGATTTATGGATGTGCAGTGTGGTGTAATGGGTAAAGATTTATGGATGTGCGGTGTGGTGTAATGGGTAAAGATTTTTGGATGTGCGGTGTGGTGTAATGGGTAAAGATTTATGGATGTGCGGTGTGGTGTAATGGGTAAAGGTTTATGGATGTGCGGTGTGGTGTAATGGGTAAAGATTTATGGATGTGCAGTGTGGTGTAATGGGTGAAGATTTATGGATGTGCAGTGTGGTGTAATGGGTAAAGATTTATGGATGTGCAGTGTGGTGTAATGGGTAAAGATTTATGGATGTGCGGTGTGGTGTAATGGGTAAAGATTTATGGATGTGCAGTGTGGTGTAATGGGTAAAGATTTATGGATGTGCGGTGTGGTGTAATGGGTAAAGATTTATGGATGTGCAGTGTGGTGTAATGGGTAAAGATTTATGGATGTGCAGTGTGGTGTAATGGGTAAAGATTTATGGATGTGCGGTGTGGTGTAATGGGTAAAGATTTATGGATGTGCGGTGTGGTGAAATGTATAAAGATTTATGGATGTGCGGTGTGGTGTAATGGGTAAAGATTTATGGATGTGCAGTGTGGTGAAATGGGTAAAGATTTATGGATGTGCAGTGTGGTGTAATGAGTAAAGATTTATGGATGTGCGGTGTGGTGTAATGGGTAAAGATTTATGGATGTGCGGTGTGGTGTAATGGGTAAAGATTTATGGATGTGCGGTGTGGTGTAATGGGTAAAGATTTATGGATGTGCAGTGTGGTGTAATGGGTAAAGATTTATGGATGTGCGGTGTGGTGTAATGGGTAAAGATTTATGGATGTGCGGTGTGGTGTAATGGGTAAAGTTTTATGGATGTGCGGTGTGGTGAAATGTATAAAGATTTATGGATGTGCAGTGTGGTGTAATGGGTAAAGACTTATGGATGTGCAGTGTGGTGTAATGGGTAAAGATTTATGGATGTGCGGTGTGGTGTAATGGGTAAAGATTTATGGATGTGCAGTGTGGTGTAATGGGTAAAGATTTATGGATGTGCGGTGTGGTGAAATGTATAAAGATTTATGGATGTGCGGTGTGGTGAAATGTATAAAGATTTATGGATGTGCAGTGTGGTGTAATGGGTAAAGATTTATGGATGTGCAGTGTGGTGTAATGGGTAAAGATTTATGGATGTGCAGTGTGGTGTAATGGGTAAAGATTTTTGGATGTGCGGTGTGGTGTAATGGGTAAAGATTTATGGATGTGCGGTGTGGTGTAATGGGTAAAGGTTTATGGATGTGCGGTGTGGTGTAATGGGTAAAGATTTATGGATGTGCAGTGTGGTGTAATGGGTGAAGATTTATGGATGTGCAGTGTGGTGTAATGGGTAAAGATTTATGGATGTGCAGTGTGGTGTAATGGGTAAAGATTTATGGATGTGCAGTGTGGTGTAATGGGTAAAGATTTATGGATGTGCGGTGTGGTGTAATGGGTAAAGATTTATGGATGTGCAGTGTGGTGTAATGGGTAAAGATTTATGGATGTGCGGTGTGGTGTAATGGGTAAAGATTTATGGATGTGCAGTGTGGTGTAATGGGTAAAGATTTATGGATGTGCAGTGTGGTGTAATGGGTAAAGATTTATGGATGTGCGGTGTGGTGTAATGGGTAAAGATTTATGGATGTGCAGTGTGGTGTAATGGGTAAAGATTTATGGATGTGCAGTGTGGTGTAATGGGTAAAGTTTTATGGATGTGCGGTGTGGTGTAATGGGTAAAGATTTATGGATGTGCGGTGTGGTGTAATGGGTAAAGATTTATGGATGTGCAGTGTGGTGTAATGGGTAAAGATTTATGGATGTGCGGTGTGGTGTAATGGGTAAAGATTTATGGATGTGCGGTGTGGTGTAATGGGTAAAGATTTATGTATGTGCAGTGTGGTGTAATGGGTAAAGATTTATGTATGTGCAGTGTGGTGTAATGGGTAAAGATTTATGGATGTGCAGTGTGGTGAAATGTGTAAAGATTTATGGATGTGCAGTGTGGTGTAATGGGTAAAGATTTATGGATGTGCAGTGTGGTGTAATGAATAAAGATTTATGGATGTGCAGTTTGTGTAATGGATAAAGATTTATGGATGTGCAGTGTGGTGTAATAGGTAAAGATTTATGGATGTGCGGTGTGGTGTAATGGGTAATGATTTATGGATGTGCGGTGTGGTGTAATGGGTAAAGATTTATGGATGTGCAGTGTGGTGTAATGGATAAATATTTATGGATGTGCAGTGTGGTGTAATGGGTAAAGATTTATGTATGTGCAGTGTGGTGTAATGGGTAAAGATTTATGGATGTGCAGTGTGGTGTAATGGGTAAAGATTTATGGATGTGCAGTGTGGTGTAATGGGTAAAGATTTATGGATGTGCGGTGTGGTGAAATATATAAAGATTTATGGATGTGCGGTGTGGTGTAATGGGTAAAGATTTATGGATGTGCAGTGTGGTATAATGGGTAAAGATTTATGGATGTGCAGTGTGGTGTAATGGGTAAAGATTTATGGATGTGCAGTGTGGTGTAATGGGTAAAGATTTATGGATGTGCGGTGTGGTGTAATGGGTAAAGATTTATGGATGTGCGGTGTGGTGTAATGGGTAAAGATTTATGGATGTGCGGTGTGGTGAAATGTATAAAGATTTATGGATGTGCGGTGTGGTGTAATGGGTAAAGATTTATGGATGTGCAGTGTGGTGAAATGGGTAAAGATTTATGGATGTGCAGTGTGGTGTAATGGGTAAAGATTTATGGATGTGCGGTGTGGTGTAATGGGTAAAGATTTATGGATGTGCAGTGTGGTGTAATGGGTAAAGATTTATGGATGTGCGGTGTGGTGTAATGGGTAAAGATTTATGGATGTGCAGTGTGGTGTAATGGGTAAAGATTTATGGATGTGCGGTGTGGTGTAATGGGTAAAGATTTATGGATGTGCGGTGTGGTGTAATGGGTAAAGTTTTATGGATGTGCGGTGTGGTGAAATGTATAAAGATTTATGGATGTGCAATGTGGTGTAATGGGTAAAGATTTATGGATGTGCAGTGTGGTGTAATGGGTAAAGATTTATGGATGTGCGGTGTGGTGTAATGGGTAAAGATTTATGGATGTGCAGTGTGGTGTAATGGGTAAAGATTTATGGATGTGCGGTGTGGTGAAATGTATAAAGATTTATGGATGTGCGGTGTGGTGAAATGTATAAAGATTTATGGATGTGCAGTGTGGTGTAATGGGTAAAGATTTATGGATGTGCAGTGTGGTGTAATGGGTAAAGATTTATGGATGTGCAGTGTGGTGTAATGGGTAAAGATTTATGGATGTGCAGTGTGGTGTAATGGGTAAAGATTTATGGATGTGCGGTGTGGTGAAATGTATAAAGATTTATGGATGTGCGGTGTGGTGTAATGGGTAAAGATTTTTGGATGTGCGGTGTGGTGTAATGGGTAAAGATTTATGGATGTGCAGTGTGGTGTAATGGGTAAAGATTTATGGATGTGCAGTGTGGTGTAATGGGTAAAGATTTATGGATGTGCAGTGTGGTGTAATGGGTAAAGATTTATGGATGTGCAGTGTGGTGTAATGGGTAAAGATTTATGGATGTGCGGTGTGGTGTAATGGGTAAAGATTTATGGATGTGCAGTGTGGCGTAATGGGTAAAGATTTATGGATGTGCGGTGTGGCGTAATGGGTAAAGATTTATGGATGTGCGGTGTGGCGTAATGGGTAAAGATTTATGTATGTGCAGTGTGGCGTAATGGGTAAAGATTTATGTATGTGCAGTGTGGCGTAATGGGTAAAGATTTATGTATGTGCAGTGTGGCGTAATCGGTAAAGATTTATGGATGTGCAGTGTGGTGAAATGTATAAAGATTTATGGATGTGCAGTGTGGTGTAATGGGTAAAGATTTATGGATGTGCAGTGTGGTGTAATGAATAAAGATTCATGGATGTGCAGTTTGGTGTAATGGATAAAGATTTATGGATGTGCAGTGTGGTGTAATAGGTAAAGATTTATGGATGTGCGGTGTGGTGTAATAGGTAAAGATTTATGGATGTGCGGTGTGGTGTAATGGGTAAAGATTTATGGATGTGCGGTGTGGTGTAATAGGTAAAGATTTATGGATAGGCGGTGTGGTGTAATGGGTAAAGATTTATGGATGTGCAGTGTGGTGTAATGGGTAAAGATTTATGGATGTGCGGTGTGGTGTAATGGGTAAAGATTTATGGATGTGCAGTGTGGTGTAATGGGTAAAGATTTATGGATGTGCGGTGTGGTGAAATGTATAAAGATTTATGGATGTGCGGTGTGGTGTAATGGGTAAAGATTTTTGGATGTGCGGTGTGGTGTAATGGGTAAAGATTTATGGATGTGCAGTGTGGTGTAATGGGTAAAGATTTATGGATGTGCAGTGTGGTGTAATGGGTAAAGATTTATGGATGTGCAGTGTGGTGTAATGGGTAAAGATTTATGGATGTGCAGTGTGGTGTAATGGGTAAAGATTTATGGATGTGCAGTGTGGTGTAATGGGTAAAGATTTATGGATTTGCAGTGTGGTGTAATGGGTAAAGATTTATGGATGTGCGGTGTGGTGTAATGGGTAAAGATTTATGGATGTGCAGTGTGGTGTAATGGGTAAAGATTTATGGATGTGCAGTGTGGTGTAATGGGTAAAGATTTATGGATGTGCGGTGTGGTGTAATGGGTAAAGATTTATGGATGTGCAGTGTGGTGTAATGGGTAAAGATTTATGGATGTGCGGTGTGGTGTAATGGGTAAAGATTTATGGATGTGCGGTGTGGTGTAATGGGTAAAGATTTATGGATGTGCAGTGTGGTGTAATGGGTAAAGATTTATGGATGTGCAGTGTGGTGTAATGGGTAAAGATTTATGGATGTGCGGTGTGGCGTAATGGGTAAAGATTTATGTATGTGCAGTGTGGCGTAATGGGTAAAGATTTATGTATGTGCAGTGTGGCGTAATGGGTAAAGATTTATGTATGTGCAGTGTGGCGTAATCGGTAAAGATTTATGGATGTGCAGTGTGGCGTAATGGGTAAAGATTTATGGATGTGCAGTGTGGCGTAATGGGTAAAGATTTATGGATGTGCAGTGTGGCGTAATGGGTAAAGATTTATGGATGTGCAGTGTGGTGTAATGGGTAAAGATTTATGTATGTGCAGTGTGGTGTAATGGGTAAAGATTTATGGATGTGCAGTGTGGTGAAATGTATAAAGATTTATGGATGTGCAGTGTGGTGTAATGGGTAAAGATTTATGGATGTGCAGTGTGGTGTAATGAATAAAGATTCATGGATGTGCAGTTTGGTGTAATGGATAAAGATTTATGGATGTGCAGTGTGGTGTAATAGGTAAAGATTTATGGATGTGCGGTGTGGTGTAATAGGTAAAGATTTATGGATGTGCGGTGTGGTGTAATGGGTAAAGATTTATGGATGTGCGGTGTGGTGTAATAGGTAAAGATTTATGGATAGGCGGTGTGGTGTAATGGGTAAAGATTTATGGATGTGCGGTGTGGTGTAATGGGTAAAGATTTATGGATGTGCAGTGTGGTGTAATGAATAAAGATTTATGTATGTGCAGTGTGGTGTAATGGATAAAGATTGATGGATGTGCAGTGTGGTGTAATAGGTAAAGATTTATGGAAGTGTGGTTTGGTGTAATGGATATACATTTATGGATGTGCAGTATGGTGTAATAGATAAAGATTTATGGATGTGCAGTGTGGTGTAATGGATACAGATTTATGGATGTGCAGTGTGGTGAAATGGATAAAGATTTATGGATGTGCAGTGTGGTGAAATGGATAAAGATTTATGGAAGTGTCGTGTGGTGTAATGGATAAAGATATATGGATGTGCGGTGTTGTGTAAGGCATAATGATTTATGTTTCTGCAGTGTGGTGTAATGGACAAAGATATATGGATGTGCAGTGTGGTGTAATGAATAAAGATTTATGGATGTACAGTTTGGTGTAATGGATAAAGATTTATGGATGTGCTGTGTTATGTAATGGATAAAGATATATGGATGTGCAGTGTGGTGTAAAGGATAAAGATTTATGGATGTTCTGTTTGGTGTAATGGATAAAGATTTATGGATGTGCAGTGTGGTGTAATGGATAGAGATTTATGCATGTGCAGTGTGGTGTAATGGATAAAGATTTATGGATGTGCAGTGTGGTGTAATGGATAAAGATTTATGGATGTGCAGTGTGGTGTAAAGGATAAAGATTTATGGATGTGCAGTGTGGAGTAATGAATAAAGATTTCTGGATGTGCAGTTTGGTGTAATGGATAAAGATTTATGGATGTGCTGTGTGGTGTAATGGATAAAGATTTATGGATGTGCAGTGTGGTGTAAAGGATAAAGATTTATGGATGTTCTGTTTGGTGTAATGGAGAAAGATTTATGGATGTGCAGTGTGGTGTAATGGATATAGATTTATGGATGTGCAGTTTGGTGTAATGGATAATGATTTATGGATGTGCAGTGTGGTGTAATGGGTAAAGATTTATGGATGTGCAGTGTGGTGTAAAGGATAAAGATTTATGGATGTTCTGTTTGGTGTAATAGATAAAGATTTATGGATGTGCTGTGTGGTGTAATGGATAAAGATTTATGGAAGTGTGGTTTGGTGTAATGGATAAAGTTTTATTGATGTGCAGAGTGGTGTAATGGATAAAGATTTATGGATGTGCTGTGTGGTGTAATGGATAAAGATTTATGGAAGTGTGGTTTGGTGTAATGGAGAAAGATTTATGGATGTGCAGTGCGGTGTAGTGGATAAAGTTTTATGGATGTGTGGTTTGGTGTAATGGATAAAGATTTATGGATGTGCAGTGTGCTGTAAAGAACAATGTTTTATGGATGTGTGGTATGGTGTAATGGATAAAGATTTATGGATGTGCACTGTGATGTAATCGATAAAGATTTATGGATGTGCAGTGTGGTGTAATGGATAAAAATTTATGGATGTCCAGTGTGGTGTAATAGATAAAGATTTATGGATGTGCAGTGTGGTGTAATGGATAAAAATGTATGGATGTGTGGTGTGGTTTAATCGATAAAGATATATGGATGTGCAGTGTGGGGAAATGGATAAAGATTTATGGAAGTGTGGTGTGGTGTAATCGATAAAGATTTATGGATGTGCAGTGTGGTGTAATGGATATACATTCATGGATGTGCAGTATGGTGTAATAGTTAAAGATTTATGGATGTGCAGTGTGGTGTAATGGATAAAGATTTATGGATGTGCAGTGTGGTGTAATGGATAAAGATTTATGGATGTGCAGTGTGGTGAAATGGATAAAGATTTATGGATGTGTGGTGTGGTTTAATCGATAAAGATTTATGGATGTGCAGTGTGGTATAATGGAGAAAGATATATGGATGTGCAGTGTGGTGTAATGTAGAAAATTTATGGAAGTGTGGTTTGGCGTAATGGATAAAGATTTATAGATGTTCTGTTTGGTGTAATGGAGAAAGATATATGGATGTGCAGTGTGGTGTAATGAATAAAGATTTATGGATGTGCAGTGTGGTGTAATGAATAAAGATTTATGGATGTGCAGTGTGGTGTAATGAATAAAGATTTATGGATGTGCAGTGTGGTGTAATGGATAAAGATATATGGATGTTCAGTGTGGTGTAATGGAGAAAGATATATGGATGTGCATTGTGGTGTAATGAATAAAGATTTATGGATGTGCTGTGTGGTGTAATGAATAAAGATTTATGGATGTGCATTGTGGTGTAATGAATAAAGATTTATGGATGTTCTGTGTGGTGTAATGGAGAAAGATATATGGATGTGCAGTGTGGTGTAATGAATAAAGATTTATGGATGTGCAGTGTGGTGTAATGAATAAAGATATATGGATGTGCAGTGTGGTGTAATGAATAAAGATTTATGGATGTTCTGTTTGGTGTAATGGAGAAAGATTTATGGATGTGCAGTGTTTTGTAATGGATAAAGATTTATGGATGTGTGGTGTGGTGTAATCGATAAAGATTTATGGATGTGCAGTGTGGAGTAATGAATAAAGATTTATGGATGTGCAGTTTGGTGTAATGGATAAAGATTTATGGATGTTCTGTTTGGTGTAATGGAGAAAGATTTCTGGATGTGCAGTTTGGTGTAATGGATAAAGATTTATGGATGTGCAGTGTGGTGAAATGGATAAAAATTTATGGATGTCCAGTGTGATGTAATGGATAAAGATTTATGGATGTATGGTGTGGTGTAATAGATAAAGATTTTTGGACGTGAAGTGTGGTGTAATGGACAAAGATATATGGATGTGCAGTGTGGTGTAATGAATAAAGATTTATGGATGTACAGTTTGGTGTAATGGATAAAGATTTATGGATGTGCTGTGTTATGTAATAGATAAAGATTTATGGATGTGCTGTGTGGTGTAATGGATAAAGATTTATGGAAGTGTGGTTTGGTGTAATGGATAAAGTTTTATGGATGTGCAGAGTGGTGTAATGGATAAAGATTTATGGATGTGCTGTGTGGTGTAATGGATAAAGATTTATGGAAGTGTGGTTTGGTGTAATGGAGAAAGATTTATGGATGTGCAGTGCGGTGTAGTGGATAAAGTTTTATGGATGTGTGGTTTGGTGTAATGGATAAAGATTTATGGATGTGCAGTGTGCTGTAAAGAACAATGTTTTATGGATGTGTGGTATGGTGTAATGGATAAAGATTTATGGATGTGCACTGTGATGTAATCGATAAAGATTTATGGATGTGCAGTGTGGTGTAATGGATAAAAATTTATGGATGTCCAGTGTGGTGTAATAGATAAAGATTTATGGATGTGCAGTGTGGTGTAATGGATAAAGATTTATGGATGTGTGGTGTGGTTTAATCGATAAAGATATATGGATGTGCAGTGTGGTGTAATGAATAAAGATTTATGGATGTGCAGTGTGGTGTAATGAATAAAGATTTATGGATGTGCAGTGTGGTGTAATCGATAAAGATATATGGATGTTCAGTGTGGTGTAATGGAGAAAGATATATGGATGTGCATTGTGGTGTAATGTAGAAAATTTATGGAAGTGTGGTTTGGCGTAATGGATAAAGATTTATAGATGTTCTGTTTGGTGTAATGGAGAAAGATATATGGATGTGCAGTGTGGTGTAATGAATAAAGATTTATGGATGTGCAGTGTGGTGTAATGAATAAAGATTTATGGATGTGCAGTGTGGTGTAATGAATAAAGATTTATGGATGTGCAGTGTGGTGTAATCGATAAAGATATATGGATGTTCAGTGTGGTGTAATGGAGAAAGATATATGGATGTGCATTGTGGTGTAATGAATAAAGATTTATGGATGTGCTGTGTGGTGTAATGAATAAAGATTTATGGATGTGCATTGTGGTGTAATGAATAAAGATTTATGGATGTTCTGTGTGGTGTAATGGAGAAAGATATATGGATGTGCAGTGTGGTGTAATGAATAAAGATTTATGGATGTGCAGTGTGGTGTAATGAATAAAGATTTATGGATGTGCTGTGTGGTGTAATGAATAAAGATTTATGGATGTGCATTGTGGTGTAATGAATAAAGATTTATGGATGTTCTGTGTGGTGTAATGGAGAAAGATATATGGATGTGCAGTGTGGTGTAATGAATAAAGATTTATGGATGTGCAGTGTGGTGTAATGAATAAAGATATATGGATGTGCAGTGTGGTGTAATGAATAAAGATTTATGGATGTTCTGTTTGGTGTAATGGAGAAAGATTTATGGATGTGCAGTGTTTTGTAATGGATAAAGATTTATGGATGTGTGGTGTGGTGTAATCGATAAAGATTTATGGATGTGCAGTGTGGAGTAATGAATAAAGATTTATGGATGTGCAGTTTGGTGTAATGGATAAAGATTTATGGATGTTCTGTTTGGTGTAATGGAGAAAGATTTCTGGATGTGCAGTTTGGTGTAATGGATAAAGATTTATGGATGTGCAGTGTGGTGAAATGGATAAAAATTTATGGATGTCCAGTGTGATGTAATGGATAAAGATTTACGGATGTATGGTGTGGTGTAATAGATAAAGATTTTTGGACGTGAAGTGTGGTGTAATGGATAAAGATTTATGGATGTGCAGTGTTGTGTAATGGATATAGATTTATGGTTGTGTGGTTTGGTGTAATGGATAAAGATTTATGAATGTCTGGTTTGGTGTAATGGATAAAGTTTTATGGATGTGCGGTGTGGTGTCATGGATAAAGTTTTATGGAAGTGTGGTTTGGTGTTATGTATAACAGCTTGGAATGAATTCGTAATCATAGAACTGTGTTTGAATTCCATTTGAGTTTGTTATATTCGCTTATGTGCAAATTTTTTTTGGAAATGTATGAATCCCTCTTTTCTACAAATCTAGCCATGTGTTAAATAGTAGGATAGACTGTGTGCCTTATAACCTTTGTTGGCAACCACTCGACTTCAAAAAGAATTGGCAGCCTAGTATGGGATATTTTCTGTCTAATCCGTCATGAATAAAACAAAACATGATTGCCCAAGTGTATGTCATATATGGCACTTGACTGACGGACCTTTTAGATACATATTTTCCAAATTCATAATCACCCTTGAAATACATTTGCTTTGTTTATGATTTTTAATAAGCTTATACAAAATATTTATTCCTTAAATTTATTTCCAATTTTAAGGTTACTTTTATATTTTTTCATTATTTTCAGATGAATTTAACGTAATCTAGCACTAGTTCATAAATTTTACTTTTCTGAAGATATTGATTTTCATAAGATTTATTTTAAATTTTTTTTAAAATATTTACTTTTTAAGTCGTAGCTCAATAACAAAAAAGGAATAAATGGTCAAAAGCCCATAACTTATATCATTAGTGCTTTAGGCTGTTTTGACAAAATACCATGAGAAAAGGACACCAATTTCAAACCAGTAAAAAGGAACTCATTCTTATTTTGGTCAGTTGAATAATTATAAAAACTGAAGTTTCATCGTTTATATATTTCATGATTCTTTTTAATACATATTTATTTTTAATAAAGCCCAAAGCCAAATGATGGAACTGGATGATTGTGTAATGCCAGTTTTCAAGTGGGAACGGTTTGCCTGAGGCCAACTGAGATGAAATGAATTCATGATGGTTGTGTAGAATCATTCTTTGAGGTTGGAAGGGTTTTCTTTCTTTTAGTACAGCCAAAGGCCAAATGATAGTAAATAGGTCCAGGATGATTGTGTAGTGCCAGTTTTCTAAGTGGGAAGGGTTTGTCTACATTTAGTATAGCCCAAGGTCAAATGGGTTAAAATGGGTACATGATGATTGTGTAGTGCCAGTCTTACAAGAATATTTTTCCTAACTTGAAGGTATTTACTAAACTTATTTTTATATAAAACAAGGCCAAATATGGGAAGAAAATATGCAGAAGGTAATGATGGCCTAGTTGCTTAGAATTCAGTATTTGAAGATTCTAGTTTCTACATGGCTTTGGCCATTGACCCCTGGTTTCAATGAAATCCAAATAACTTTCATTTATGAAACAGAGTATGAATTACAAGTTGTTCTGAAGATTTCTCAACCAATATTTTCATATAAAGTTGTTTTGTTTTTTTTGGCTGACACACATTTTCTGTGTTCTTTCATCTTTCCTATTTTTGACCATTACAAGATTTTTTTTCCTGTTTTTCTGGCTGTAAAGAATCCAAGCTTTTGGGTGTTAGATTGCATTTGTAAAATTTACTTTTTGCAATACCAAAATGTGATTTATATTGCAAGACTAAATTGAGCTGATATGTAGAAGCCCTCTGGGTACTGAAACATTGATCTGTTGCCAGACATAGAATAGACAACCAATGTGTACATAGAGGAATATATGGGGTTAGTGAACAAATAAAGATATTTTCTCTGTTGTTTGCTAAAAAAAAGGTTTTAAAAACGAAAAGTTAGTCGAGAAAAAAAGAAGTTTGAGATTAAATCCAATTAAATGTTGAAGTTATCTTGCAGGATTCCATAATCAAAGAATCATGTCCAACTTGTTTCTACTTCATGTAAAAGGAAGAAGAGAGGAATTGCCTCAGGACTATATTGATAATTTTATTGAAAGATCCAATAGTTTACTCAAAGAATGAAGGCAGACACAATAAAGATGAGATTTTTTTTTCTTAATAGCATAAGTAATTGTGAGTACAGATAACATTTTTAGATCACATGATTTTTTTGAAACTGCTGAAGTTTCCAACAGAAACCAAAAATTTGAATCATGTAACAATCTACAATAAAAACTTTTGAAGAAAAAGAATATTTTTTCCTAACTTCAATAGAGTTTAAGGAATGAAAGCACATTTTGAAAGTGTTTTTTTTTAAGTCCATCAATACAATACATATTAAGAATCCAATTTTAGATGTCTATAAGTAACCTTTAAGTAGCTGAAACAATGCATTGTAACCAGAGGTACTGAATTAATCCATAAAATGTACCAACAAAGAATGCAAAAAAAAAATCCAGATAATTTGTAATAGAATATTATTTCGTCTCTGTTTGCACTCACCTAAAAAAAAAAATTAAAGGGAGATAAATATTAAATCTGTACAAAAAATAGTTTCCCTTTTACATATAATACGCAGAAGATAAGATAATCTGTGAGGGAGCAAATTCATTGATAATCTTTTTCACATCATTATTTTTTCTCTAGTTTAAATAATTACTTAAGTGTGTTACTTATGTGTTAACTTATACAGACAATATATGCCCTTTAAAATCTTCAAAAGTCAACTCCTGCTATAGAACAATAAAGAAGCTTGTCTCACATTCCACGTCTATCAAGTTCAGTCTTTGCTATGTGCTCCACTATTCTGACTTTATTTCAGACTAAATTAAAGATTACTAGGTACACCATTAAATCTAAATGACAAAAAAAAACAAACATTTGTTTTGCACAAAAATATATTTCAATACAATCTTCTTTGTCAATGAAATTATTTCAGTAGAAAATAATCACCTTGATAAAAAACATGACAATAGTAATGATAATATTAACCATTTCCTTATAAGGAAATATTCAGCATTCATTGACCAACCCATCAGCACTACTTTTAGTTGAGATATTTCTATTAAAACAATTTTTCAGGAAAAGAGGTTTCTCAAGTTCACTGTTATTGCTTTTTCCAGTATTGATGGAGGCTTCTTGATGTGGAATATCAACATCTTGATTATGTCATTATTTTCTCTTTAAGGTACTTATGGTATCCATTTTAATTCTTGCTGTTGTTGAAAGTCCTTGAGTGATTTAGCTTCTGTTATTTAGTACAATACTTTGTTTGTGATTCTGTAACACCAGTCTAAGAAGGTTCTAAGAAGTATGGTCTTTGCTAAGACCTACAGGCTTCTTTCACTCAATGCCATTTTTAATCATTGATCTGGGAAATACAGCTGACAATTTAGACGTTTTTGAATGGGTTACATACCATTCATGACATCTATATGAAAGTCTCAATATGACAAACCTATTTAAGAACATGACTAGAGTTTTTAAGTTAATGTTTTGGTTTTACAGCATCTTGCACTGTTGGGAAAAATACATCCAACACAACCTATTCTGTGTTCAATTTCCTTGTCTCTTGTACTAAATTTGTTATACAACAAAAATTTGTTATGGTATTATACAGGATAAATTTCATATTCAACTAATAATTAAATGTCACAGTAGGGACTTATTGATTCATCCAAATAAATACCTATATAAATAAGATTATTAATTGTTTATTGTCTTATAGTGCAAAACCAATTATGTTTATGATTAAGATATTTATCAACATGAAATGACAAAATTAAATCTGAATGTAAATTACTTTCCTTCAATTATTATATCCATTTTAAGGATTCCATTCTCAATAAGTTCCAGGATCAGGGAATTTATCAGTAGAAAGCATAAAGCATTTAGCAATAGTCAAGAAGACTTTTAAAAAAAGCAAAAGAGAAGACCAATTTATTGGTTACATGGAAACTAAATTAAATTGTTGAAAACACAGTATGAGCACAATTAAATGATAGCAGAATTAGTTTCTTAAATCCTCTTCTATGTGCTTTGTCCCTTCAGGATGTGGATGATGATTGCTCTCCACAACTTCCTACATTTCATAGTTCTAAGCAATGTATTCTCATTATCTAGTTACACTTATTAGGTAAGTTACTTGCTGTTTCTCTCTGTCCCTCTTACTTTCAATATATTTTGTGAATGTTAAATTTTCCAAGCCCTCCTTTCTCATAATGTGTTACAACTATCTTTTTCTGATTTTTCTTCATCTGCCCAGCATTCACTGACATATTTATATTGCACAATAGTGTAGCACTATTTTCTTTGCTTCTAACATTATTTTCCTGTTTCTTAATACTTTGTTTAGTTTTTGGAAGGCATTACTTGCTATTCCAATGTGCCTTCAGATTTCTGTGTCACCTTTTCTATTGTCTGTTATAACACTTCCCAAACTGATGTCTCCAATTTATAGCTTACATCTTGGGCTGTCTCATGACCGTACATCCCATTCTATCTTACAATTCATTGTTTGTTCTTTTTTCAATGTTTTAAATACAAACATTAAAATAATTTAATTTACATGTAAATATTGAATTAAATAACTATAAAACAAGATGATACGTAAATGACCAAACATGTTAGGGATCTTCCACTACTGAATGGGAGATGTTAAAAGCCCAGTCTTCTAGAACTAAAATAGTACTTAATTCACATTATATGAAGCAAAAGTGGGTTTTCTCTTTGTTTCTTGCTAATTTCTATAGGATATTATGTTCTTTGACAATTCCTTCTTTACCAATTTTGATTTCATCCAAAGACCTTGTGGACTTTACCTCAGTTAGTTTGACAGGATACCCACTAAATGACATTCTATTCAGAAGTATAAAAAGAAGAGACAAATCATCTTTCTCTCATTTTTACTCCAAGATATAGGGACATTTCTTTTTTCCCAGTAAACAAACAAGATTTCTTTTCCCCAGTAAACCAACAAGTTAATTTCAAACAAACCATGTGGACATCATACACACACACATATTCACATGCATACATACACTACAATTAAGTACATAAATATTTTTGCTTCTTTGAGCTATCTGTATACATGTATGCTTTCTCTTTTTTTTTTTTTTTTGAGAGTTATATTGTTCTTTACATGACAAACTATATTTTTCAGTGAGTTCCTCACAAATGATGACTTGAAATCACTAACTTTATTTTAGATGTCTTTATCATGTAACTTATTATTTGATGAATGCATTGGTACCTACTTCTAGGACACTTCTACCTTAAAAGCTCATATGTAACCTCTCTGGTTTGTGGTTAATACTTCTCTTCATTTGGAAAGTTAGGGAAATCCTTGCTGAGAGGTAGAATACAAAACAATACTGAAATAACTCCTTGATAGACTAGTTTTTGTCCCTCTTGCATTAGATGTAGTGATGAGAAATATCAATCTCACTCATGCAAGTAATTCCTTCTCTCATAGCATGCATATTTACTGCTATCAAGGAACAGCGATGTGTTGCAATGATTAGCAAGCTTGTTTCACTAGAACAATTACAACTGAGTAGGGAATTCAGTCATCACTGGATGCCCCATGCTTTCGGCTTTCGGCTTGTGCCACATCTAAGCTACACTTAGAAAAGCACCATATCTATTGCGGTCTATTGCTGAAAATTTAAGAACCAATATTTATATTATCTTCCTTATTGTTTTGAACTCTATGGGAGAGGGATACAAATATTTAGCATGTTTTCTAGCCGAAATTTCTTCAAAGAAACTATCTAAGCTTTTCTTGTTTTGTATCTGACGAATTATCATGGAAAGAAAGATTAAAGATTACAGTAATGAGTAAAAAACAGAGACTATTTAAATATACTACTATTGATTAAAAAGCAGGAAGTATTGAAAGATTCTGCTGTTGATTAAAAGCAAAGACTATTTAAAGAATCCTGTATTTATTGCAAAACAGGGGCAGTTAAAAATATTACTACTGATTTAAAAATCTGGACTATTTAAAGATTCCATTATAGATAATAAAAATAGGACTATTTAAAGACTTCAGTATTGTAGGCACTATTCAAATATTCTACCACTGATTAAAAAACGGGCTATTTAAATCTGCTATTATTGATCAAAAAGCAAGAAGTATTGAAAGATTCTACTATCACTTAAAACAGGGACTGTTTAAAGATTCCCTATTATTTAAAGGACAATAATTATTTTTCACCTTATGAATAACTTATTCCCCCTTTCACTGTTTTTCTAAAAGTGTTTCTGATTTATTTCTTTTCTTTTGACCTGGTTTTCTGCCAAGTCTTCTTATCAAAGACTTTCTAAGATTCTAACATTCTTATGTTGTTTTTTCAAAACCTTTTTTCTATTGTTACAGCCCTAAAAACTTTCATTTCCTTAATCTCAGTGCTTTTCTTGCTTCTAAAATATCTCTTTTCTGTCTTTATCTTTCTGATTCATATTGAATGGAGATCATCATTATCATCTTGATTCATCAAGATTTAGGAATTCTAGTCCTTTCCACATCTGGTACAGGTAACATACCTCAACATGTATATGAGAATGTTATCTTCAGAATGTGAGGTTATAAGAATTAAATTCTATATATATATATATATTTTTTATATATATTTTTCAACTAATAAAATCCCATCAGGAGGTTTGTTTGATAAACAATCATTACAAGGGTATATACAGCAAAAATCATAGTTGTAAACCTACTGCATGTTATCTTTGGACTATTTACAAAATAATAACTCCCTTCACCACAAATTCAAAAACAAAGATTTTCACAAGCCAGTGTGAAATTATTTTCTAACTAATGAAAACCTTGTATTCAAAATGTTCACACCTCTATGTGAAATTAGATTTTGGATCTCCCTTATGGATATAAAAATAGAAGCATATTGCTTCTTGGGACTCAAAACAATTTGGGAGGTCAGGTTGATCTAAACATGTGTACATGCACACACATACACACACACACACACACACACACAATGGAAGAGATGGGCTAGCAGCCCCAACTAAGGCCTTGTCCACACACTGACAAAAACATTAGGCTGACCAACATAAAGTAAGTCTTGCCACACATCTCACACTTGACTAGAACTCTTCAGTACTTTATAAAACAAACTTCACTGTGAGGAAAATTGAACATTTTATTGTGAGTGTATATGTTTGAAAAGAATATATAAATGTTTTTGAACTGACGTTCTGTTTCTACTTTTCTTTCAGAAAATAACCTTTTTTTATGTTTCATTTAAAAGATGTGTTGTTGTTGTTGCTGTTGTTATAGTTGTTAATGTTTGCAATCCCAATACTCAGATAACAGCAAAAACCTTGGTAGAAGACTACAAATAAGGTTTCATTTGAGGTAAATTTAACTTCAAATGGTCTATGGAATATTGACAATGATTCTTGATAATGATAGGTTTAAATTATAACAACTTAAATCTGGCTATGACAATTCCAATGGTCATTCTCAAAATTGTCTGTCCTCACTAGCACAAAAGTATTCTACTAGTTGCTTTGATAATCATTTTAGTTAATGCCATCTTAGCAATCACTTCATTGATTCATCCATGACAAATTCACAGTAACTTCAATTGCACATTCAAATGAAGTGACTTAAGGATAATAAAAATATATCAGAAGCAGTTCTATCAAATCTATCTTGACAACTGTTCACCATTACCAGTACAAAGAAGTCTGTCTGAATTTCTAAAATGAGATGTTGTTACAAGGGTCAGTGAAAAAAAAATAATGCCTTTTCTTCTTTAATTACAACAGATTTAATAATAGAAGAAGCCAAAGCATATCAAAATGAACCAAAAAGTTCTGGATTACAAATATGTAAATAAAAATAAATAACAAGAAAACCAATATTTCACCATCTCTAAAAAGTAGACTGATAATAAAAATTACCAGGCAAACTAAGCCATAGGTTAACCAATCAATCATAAAGCTTTCACAACTGGTATGTAACAAAAGAAATAAACAAATAATAACAAAGTGACCAAAATTTCGCCATCTCTAAAAATAAGATCATTCAATTAACCTATCAGAGATCTTTCACAACAAATATATAAGGCTGAAAGCCAATAAGAAGCAAGTGGCTCTTTCAAAGCAGATCTGTGAATATGTAAATATGTATATAAACAGATGGAAAATTAACCAAAATCAGAATTGACAAATAAATTTTGTCCTTTCTTCAATGTTGCAGAAAAAGATGAAATGCAGCATTTGCACAACTAGCTGGCAACTTTACATGGCTAAACCATTCTGATATATTTGAAAACACATAACTTACCACCCACATTGTCAAGCTGCAGCTACTACATTTTGGATACATTTTGGATACATACATTTACTTCCTCACGGACACTTTTTTTCTCCCTATCTCTTTGAGCACCAGGACTTTTTGAAACGTCATCTTATCCTTCTGTATTATATTGTTTATATAAAGATTTACTTTTTATTTTTCAATACTTTGTGCATTATTTTTTAATCATTATACAAGGACAATATACACCCAAATCAATTATAATTATATATACTAGGAATAGACATTGTCATAAGATAACTCATCTATAATTGATAACCTTCCTAACCCCTATACTTCATTTGAATAATGGCATAGTTTCAATCTGTAGAAATTTCTTGGCTGTTTTCTTAGGCATGTGAGAGTTGCCCTTTTCGCCTTATCATCATGGAAGAACCACTGTCCTCTGAGTGCTATCTTCATGGAAGAAAACACTTGAAATTTTAAAGAACACCAAACCAGGAATGTAGTGTGGATGGGGCATTGCTTGTTATGTTTTAAAGTGGCTTAAGTAGCCCACCACTAGCAGTGGGTTACCTACTTCATGTTGCTGGTTAGTATTGTATTTTGTTGACGTTATAAAGATTACCATTTCATTTCCAACCTCCATTTTGGTTATTCCTCATTCAGTAACCTTTTCTAGGTTACAATAGTTATATTGCAAAAGGACATCACTCATCATCAAATGTGACTCAGCTCCAAGAAGCCTTGCTTTAGGTTTTAGGAAAGTGCTGACATAAGAATCAGAATTGATGTTGGGAAGTGCTGTTGGGCATAAACTTTAATAATATAACATCCTTCTAGTTCCAAAACAAAATGACTATCACTTTCCACGCGAGTACTTTAAATGTCTTTCCAGGTGGAACCATTCAATTGATCCACTTTTGACATCTGTCTCATACTAGTAAACCCATGCTTCATCTCCGGTTATTTCCCTGCTTAGAAAGGTACTATCCATATTGTGTAGCTCTCAAGCTTTTAAGCAGCAACCATCCTCTGTTTCTTCATGCCAGCATTCTAGAAACTTTGCACAGATTTTTGAGTAGTCAAGAAACTACATTAAACTGCAGTCACTGCTCAAGTGAAGACTTTCACTGAGTCTTGAAATAGTGATTTTTTTTCAGCTATGATGACAGCATCAATTTGTTTTGCTTTATTCTCATTAAAAGTAAAAACTGACCGGCCACTGCTAAGCCTGTTACTAAGGTCAGTTTCTCCTTTCTAGGATTTCTATTAACTTTATTGAAATATTTCTTTACTATGCTTACATCAAATTCAGCCTTTTCATAAACATTCACTAACTTCCTGTGAATGCAACACTTACTCCTTCCAAAAAAAGAAACTATACATGCCCAAAGAAGCCATTTTGAAAGAGAATTATGAGTAGAAAAGGAGGAGGTAACTCCACCAATTGTTTCTGCAGAACTTCTATATACATTATGGTTTATAGCTGAAAAGAAAACTGTAACAATTCTAATACTTTTAAACTAAAAATAAATTACTTTTTGACCAATCCATACATTGTCCTTTTGTGCCAGTTTCTTTGTTTTTATTGTATTTATCATAGCATTTTGGCCACAATACAATTTAGCCTTCCTAAAGTAACTGTTTAATTCAGTAATCTTCTGGAAATATCCAACAGAGCACTTTATTCAATGCATTGGTTTATGCAGTTTTTATGCCTGTGTCTGTCAGGCCCAGTATCATTTCTATAGAATTACAGTACTCAATCTACCTCTCTCCTAGTAAGTGTATACTGAGCCTGTAAAATGACCAAGCCAATAAAAACATTAATAAAGTTTACTTACTTACTTGGAAATCATTAGTTCAAGAAGTCCATCAAAAGGCACATTATGCAAAATATGCTTCTCTTAATCAAATAAAATTTTATAATGAGTACCATAACTCATTATTGTTATAGGTTCCCCACATGTACTGCAGCCATAACAGCAATGGGTGGGAACAAAATTTTAGTGTTTTTCAATAAGTAGCATTTGAACATGTGACATTGTTTCACACACAACTGAAATTTATGACATACAAATTCTGAAAAGTGATACTTCATCATATATATCGTTATGATTCATGTGTGAAGTGCGAATTTTAAATGTTTTTATGCTTAAAAATGAAAATGGATGAAAATGAGATGAATTTTTATTATTTTGGCGATTTTATTTCAGCAAAGGAAAAAAAAACACTGTTCCAACAGTAAAAAGGACATGCAATTTATGAAGACAATGTCATAGCTGGCAGTATGTCTGCAAATGTTTCAACTGGTTCAGAAGTGGAAGTTTTGATTTGAAAGACTTGCAGTTGTTGCTGATGACCAAATTGAGATGTTCATTAAAAATAATCCAGGTCACATGACACAGAACATTGCAGTGGTAATCCTCTTTAATCTGTCACTCTGTAGTCTGGCAAATTCCATGATCCAGCACTTTTTTGAATCAGCCAGATGTAATCTGATCTACAGATACCTTATAGGCTTAGGCTTATATATTATAATATTATTGTATTACTATATATTATTACTAATAATATTACAATATTATTACATATCCTAAAGTGCTGTTTTATTTTTAAGTTTGAAGTTTTATATTGCATGAAACAATAAAAACTTTGTTTGGAAACATTAATTATTGTACAGTCTTTTCTTTGTTTCTTAATGATTGTTTTATTTGCTGTTTTAAGCTTTGTTCTACTTTTGATAACATAGCAATATGTATGTGGAAAATGCTGGGAAGACTAGTGTTTTATGGATGATTTCTGTCATCCAGTATTTTCTATCGTTTTGCAGTAGCCTAGTCCAAAGGGTAACAGGGTGAAGAGGTTGGACTATATAATATGAGGATTGTAAGGCATTTGAAAATGCATGAATCACTAATATGTCTTGGTGCCTTACTGTTCAATGGAAAAAGTTTAATGGGTTGAATTTCCATCTGGAGTTCAAATGAAACAAAAAAAAACATTTTGTAAAAAAAGTGATCGCAGCTGGTGAAAAATGGTTTGTCTACAACAATATGGATTGCAAAATATCCTGGGGAAAGTGAAATGAGTGAGATTCTTTTAACCATTCCAAAAGTTGTTCTCTATACAAAGAAGGTGATAGTGAGATTGGAAGGCCATTGTGTATTACAAGGTCCCTCTGCAAAATCAGATGTTGAATTCAGACAAGTACTGTTCTCAATTGAACTGATTAAAGCATCTGGATTTGGCAGATTGGAAAGGTGTAATAATCTTTCAGGACAATGCCAAACCACATTGGCTCAGCTTAGTTTGGGTGTCTAGCTACACCTGCTATACTCACCTGAGCTTGAAGCTTTGGATTACTACTTATTCTGATCCCTACAGCAAGATGGGATGGGGAAGACAGTGAGCAATCCCTTTAGTAAACTTATATAAATCAATGGAGGAGCATAGACTGGGAAAGATAGTAAGGAAACAAACATTAGTTGAGCTAAGAAGGATTGTAAATTGTGAAGAGCCATAATAACCCATGGAAGAAGAAAGATACTCAAAATATGAGATTTCTTAAAGCAATGGAGAAGCAATTATTATCCAATCTATTATTAAGCATTTGTTTAGCTTTGTTTTATTTTTCTGGTTCATAGATATTTCATATAGAAAACAAAATCATTTCTTCTGTAGCTGAGAGTCTTATGCAAATGAGATTTGATATAATTTTTTTTTAAATTTCATCCTCACATGGTTTTACAAAATAACTCAAATCAAATTATTTTACTGCATTTGATTGCACTAAACATTAAATTAGATGACAGGAAGAAAGTCCAGGCATACCAACCACTGAATTATTAATATTGTCAGAAGGCAGGAACATTTAAGTATCACAAAATCATTTTCCTTTCATGATCATCATTTTTATACCACACACACACACATACATACATACATACATACATACATACATACATACATATATATATATATATATGAGAGAGAGAGAGAGAGAAAGAGAAGAAATATGTTTGTTAAATCTGCAATTCCTATTGATCAATCTTCCAGAAAAGTAACCTGGAATGAACAAAAAAATTTTAAAAGAACTGAAAATGTTAAAAAAAACAAAAACATTTTTTTATTTTGTTTTTGTTTCAGTGCAGGAAACAATAAATATTGTTTAAAGCTGAAAATGCCAGATTCTGCACAAAAAATATTCTAATGTTACGTCAAGCACCTACTGTAGAATAAGAGTTCCCCTGTTTGTCTGCTAAAGAATTCCATCCTCTTATGCCAGACAATATTAAATATAGTAACAGAACAAACTTAAATGCCACATCAATTAAATCTAATACATTTTGAAAATCATAATAATCTACTTCTTTGTTCCATGATATGAACTTATCATTAAAAATACTGAATAATATAACTTATGAGGTCAAGCTAACCTGACTAGAATAAATATCTTCTTGAAAATTATAAAATCTTGAAATAACCTTATTAGAATTAAGTATTTACTTTATCATCTTATGACTGTGATTAGTCACTTCATTCTAGTAGTTGTGGGTTACTTTTTATAGATTATATAAAAATAATCATTTCATATTTTGGAAGGTGCCAGTAATTGTCATCTTAGTGGCAGGACTATCGAAATACATCACATATCTTTAACTTTCTTTTGGTTGTAAAGTTCTCACTTTATAATTTTGCTTAGATAGTGAATAAGTGTGTGTTATGTGACTCACCTCAGATGATGCAAATGTAGAGTTTTCATTCAGTATCCATCAGAGAAGTCAGATGCATCAGCAGGTTGACCTCTTAGCTGCCAGGTGCAGATCTGCTAGTGGTCGCCTCTGATATATAAAAATGTGGTCAAGCTAGCTGTGCCTAGAATGTGCACAGATGACAGGGAGATACACAAGCAACCAACTATGAGGAAATAAGAAGAGAGACACTTACATCATTGCAAGAATATAGAATCTGTGTTTGGACAAAGCTCTAAAGCCACACACCTATTTGACAATAGTAATTGATGAATAAACAATACTATTACATAAGAGAGATTTAGTCTCATGTTCTTACAAATCTGTACAACAAATATGTTACAATTGGTTGGATTTGGTATTACTCACTTTTGCCCACTCTTTCTAAATGTTTACTACTCAAATGACTGAGTATCAATTCTCTTGATTTTTTGAACCTCTGAATTATTATGGCCTAATATCTGAATATCCTCTTTTATATGAACTTATCATTAAAAACACTGAATAATATAACTTATAAGGTCAAGCTAACCTGACTAGAATAAATATATTCTTTAAAATTATAAAATCTCAAAATAACCTTATTAGAAGTAAGTATTTACTTTATCATCTTATGACTGTGATTAGTCATTTTATTCTAGTAGTTGTTAGTCATTTTTTATACCAAAGGATATATAAAAATAATCTCAACAATATATGTCATAGGTAAGATTATTTTAATGCCTTATGCATTCAACTTGAAGTTTTTATTTTAGCAATGGATCTCTTTGTATTTTATCTTTTAACCTATTTTTAATTAAAAAAACAAAATATCATTTCCTTCTTTCAGATTGGAGAAAAAAAAAAAGTTAAATTCTTATTTTGAGTTGGAAAATTTTTTCAAAAACAATGTCTGGATACAGCTAGATTCCAGTCTGTTTTCTTCTTATTGAGTGAAATAGCACAATTTCTTTTTTCTAACATGAATTATTGCATTTGATAAATAGGAAACATCTTTTCAGAAGAAAACCTGTGTTTACTGGTCAATTTTGATATCGTATAAAATGAATAATGACTAAAGCAAGAAATCCAGCAATGTTTTTCTTAATATGTAAGGTTTTTAGAAATTACTTCAATGAAATATGCTGGTCCCTATCAAAGCAGACAATGAGTGTAAGAATTTTGTTTCATCAAATATCACAAAGTCAATTGCTTCGTCCACCGCAAGGAAAGTTGGCTCCCTGAGGAAGTTTTTCTCCCCTGAGTCGATCCTCCAGATCTACAAATCAACAATTCGCCCTTGCATGGAGTATTGCTGCCATATATGGTCTGGTGCCCCTTCTGTTTGCCTCGGGGTTCTTGATAGGCTCCAGAGGCGGATATGCAATGTAGTTGGCCCTGCTCTGGCATCTCGTCTACAGTCACTTTCTCACAGATGCGCTGTCGCCTCCCTCTGTCTGTTCTACAAATAGTTTCATGGAAATTGCTCCGAGGAGCTGCATTCGCTGGTTCCCAGACGTCATGAGTTCAAGCACCCTACGAGGCTGGCATCCCACTCTCACCCCTTCACTGACGAAACTCCTAAATGTAGCCGTCTCTTCTACTCCAATAGCTTCATGTCTCGCACCTCTCGCCTGTGGAACTCCCTTCCCTATTCCTGTCTCCCTGTGAGCTATAATCTCCAGCTATTCAAGTGTAATGTCAATCGACATCTCCAGTTGCCTTGATCTATCCACAACCGTCATCCTTTCTTCTATCACTCCTATCTGATCTTGCTCTAAATTTTCTGTAACCCCTTGTGTCCTAGTGGCTTCCCGCCTTGCTTGGGGTGAAATGCTTAAAAAAAAAATAAAAAAAAAAATGTTGAAAGTGCATATTTACAACAGAATTATTTTTCATTACTTAAATACATAATAAATGAACCAAAAGTTTTACATAAATTTATATAAATTCATTTGGTATAAATTTTGTAGTAATGAAAGTATGATATATTAAAAACAGAGTTTTGAATGTGGCATGCATTGATATTAAATCACTTAACGACTGACTGAATCATTGATAATAGTGACCATTTTCAATAATAAAGGAACCTACTTTGATTTAAATAGAATTTCTGACTAGAAGTCTTGGTGCCAAAAACAAAGAGAAATATTATTGATCCATAAAACTTATAATACTGAAAACACACGGCTTATGGACAATAATTTGATTTGATATAAATGAAAAGAAGTCAACATTCTACATTGTCTTTGTGGATCAAGAAATAAAAATATTTAGTTTTATTTAGCATATAAGAATTGATCCATGTTTGACTGTCTTGGTTTCAGCCAAAAGTTTTGAATTTATGCAAACTGATGTTCATGCTCTTTGGAAGAACTTTCATATTCTAAGACTGTTGAATGCATTCTTTATGTTATTATCAAAATATAATGGCTGATCCATTCTACAGCCTTCTTCTGGTATAGAATTCAGAAGAAAAAAAGAATAGTTGTCTGTTTTCCGAAAATGGTAGCAAACATGAAAAAATGAAGGCAAATATATTAACCAGCTCAACTCATGCCCAATATCAAAAAGCCACATATAGGATTTCATTCTGAACAACTCATGTAATATATTGCATTAATAGTTTTCCCATTGCCAACTACCTTGCAACAACTTCAAATTCTGGTTGGACATTTTGAATTTTAAATTTAATTCAAGAAAGACAACTTCAACTCTAACAATGAGCAATGTTCTTTAGCAATAAAAACCAGTAATTTAAAACTTTTAAAATCATCAACAAATAGACATATCACTGTTCTGAAAAGCAATTATATTGTTATTAAGTTTCATAGAAGCTTTTTAGTTTAGGAGGAAATGAAATTGGAAATTTTACTTGCTTATAAAATCATAATAAATATAGCCAATAAATATTAATCATATGGAATCTTTTAACTTCAGTAAGTATTGTACTCTTGGAGACAAATCAGCCATTAAAGTATTTATAGTTTAGATCATGTGAAACTTTGGAATATCGTATTTAGAGATTTGTTACAACTTTTAATTGGCACCTGAGAGTATCAGAAAATTCCTAATGATGTTAGTTTAAAATATGATGAGCAAGTTTCTGTAACAGTTTTATAATTCTGGCTGTAGTAACAGGAATGGATCATTAGAATGTGGAATAATATACACTTCAGAATAGCACTGAACCAAATGGCACAAAAGGTACACTGGTAATATATATATATATATATATATATATATATATATAAAGTTCAAAGACTTTTCTTCTGACTTCAAGTTTTACAGAAATAACTCTGCTCTTCTAAATTGAGATTTGATATCTGTTAATTCATTTAATTTATCTTGTCTTTAAAGAATGACATTATTTCTGCAAAACTCAGTCTTTGAACTCTGTATTCATTAATTTACTATTAATACTCTATTTCTTAACATTGAATACTTTATTTACAAAATTTGTTTGCTTCAAAAGTGAGTTCCTCTGATAAAATAATGGTCAACTGGTTTTTTAAGCAAAAGCAATCTTGTTTGAAAGTCAAATGATACTGTTGACATATTCTGATCTGATTAATGATGCTGGAGCACATATCATCATTTGATGAAGACTTTATTGGGACACTGTGGCAGAATTATTTCAGCATTAAAAATAATTTTATATATACGAAATAAGTAAAAAGTAACTAACAACTTCAAATTATGTCCTTGCCCTTGAAAGTATTTTGGGAATAATTTAATTTTACTGGTGAGTATTAAACAAAATCAATTGTTTCCAGCAAAATTTAAAAACAAATTTGTAGTAGAATTGTTTCAGGCAATATGTATTGCTTATTAGTAAGTTTTAATAAATTCAGTATTTACCCAGTCCCCCAACTGAAATGAGATGTGACACAAGGTTGAGATTTCTGTAGGGAACCTGAGCATTTCTACTCAGGCCATTGGTCAACCCAGCCCCCCACCCCCCGCATTAACAAGATTGGGTACAATTCTTGTTTATTTTTCTCATTTGTATCTCCATCACTAGACAGAGATCCAACTGAGTCACCCTCTGCCCGAAAACAGAGAGCTTGACAGTCAGAGCCAGGCAGCAGACCACCTGACTGCTTTGAGCTTTAATAAACTTTGCATATCAGCAGAGTTCTCCTGAATATATGTATTCAGGACAGATTCATTAATTGGGGAGATGGATCACACTATATTCTCCCCTTACAGAGGGAAGAAGTCCCTGAATCAATCAAGGATTCCTCATAATCTTCAAAAGAAGACCACATTCCTTTTTTTTTTTCATAGTCAGTTGAAGTGAGTACAGCCATTGCTTTGGCTTTTGGGTCCCAATTCATCCTCTGCTGGAGCCAAGTCCTTTATTTGAGACTGTGTCTTCCCATCCATCAGTGTAACAGACACATGCATTCTGGCAGTTGGCATATAGAAGATCCACTCCAGTAGTTAATTTCTATTCAGTTGTATGTGTTTTTTAGTGATCTCACTTCTGGTTTTGAGAGCCAAGATGGTAGGGACACTTCAGTTGAACTTCTTCTAGGAAATGGGAGAAATTGTTCATGGGATGTTGCATTAGTAGCAGTGCATAGCAGCATTCTAACTGTATACAGGGCCTCTTTATCAGCAACTGCTAGTTGAAGAGTTTTCCAAATTATTCCATTATACCTCACATGCTGGCCATTACCTGGAGAGTTATATGGGATTGTTCTACTTACGGCCTCTCTTTGCTCTTGTAGGAATTGCTGCACGCATTCGGTCATAAATGAAGCCCCTTTGTCTGAATGAATATATGCAGTGACCCTTTAAAATACAATGCGATTCTTTCATAGGTTTTTGCATGGCTTTTATGACCTTGCTGGTGTTAAGACAGTAAAACCTAGGTTTATTTTCACCACAACTTACATTATTTGGGGATTTCTTTCACATCCTCTACTGAGTAGAGAAGATTTTTTTTGTCATGTGGATCATGTTTGTAACACCTGGGTGGCAACTCTCTATGTATTTTCTTTAACTCTACTCGCAAGCAGTTGAGATGCATACATGAGAAAGGGTGTCCACAGCTGCAATTTTTTTTACCAAGGCAGTATATTATGTCAAACAAGTAATAAAAGAGTTCCATTCTCCAAATGGCTATCTTCTCATTTTTAATTTTGCTTGTTGCTTTCAGTTGAACATGAATGAGACCAATTTTTGGTATGTAATTAGTTTAAAATGTTGTCTGATCAAATAATGCCTCCATTTCCTAAATAGCAAAGGCTTCTTTCTCTATTGCAGAAAGCCTACATTCCAATTTAGAAAGGGTTCTGGAGAAAAAGGCTATGGGCTTCTCTGGCTGTCTTAAAGAGGTGGCGATGGTACATTTTGAGACGTCTGTCTTTACTAACATAGGTAGTATATGATCGGCTGTAGTAATAGCTGTTTTTGTAATGTTACTTTTTACTTTGTTAAATGCTTTTAATGGGAAGTTTGATACTATTGTTTGAAGGTGGATTTTGCCTGAAAATGATGATATCCAATGTGCATAGTGTACAAACATTCCTATTGCACAATGCAGAATTGGTAAATTGACTGTGACTGGTAGGTTGAGTAATTTTATATTTTTATGTCTAAAATAAAATTTGTCTTGGTTAAGTGTAAGCTTGTACCTTTTAACAGCCACCATGAACAATTTAAGATCTTTGTCATGTTTCACTCAATTTTTCCCCAAAAGAGTTACATTACCAATGTAAGCATAGGTGCCTTACAGGTTCATTTTTTATATCATCTGGTCCACCACTCATTGAAAACTGTCTACCCTAAATGGTATTCTGTGAAATTGATAGAGTTTGCTGCTGGGCTCAAAGGTTGTATAGGGTTTATCACTGGGCTTTATGATGGTAGGCACTTTTAAGGTCCAGAATACTAAATAGACAATTTTGGGCTATTTTCTCTATCATATCATCTATTCTTGGTAGAGGATAGGCATCCAACAAAGTAAACTGATTTATTATTTGGGAATAGTCAATTACCATTCACTTTTTTCTGTTCTCAGAGGACACTACAAAGCCTTGATCTCTCCACAGTGAATGGCTGGGTTCAATTATTCCTTCCTTCAATATAGAAGTAACTTCAGTTTGAATAAATAATTTAGACTCTTCCATGTGTCATCTAGATTTAGTAGCTACCAGTTTACAATCAGTGTTAAATTGTTGAAGAGAGCTGAATACGGCATTCTCATAGGTGTTAGGCAGCAGGCTTTAAAGGGTGGCTCAGGGCCTCCAAAGGGTATTTCTGCTAATGAATGCTGGCGTAAGAAGTTGTGCCCTAACATTAGGTCACAGCATAGATCTTTCATTAGTAGACATCTTACTCCTTGGTATAGAGTACCCTTACTCATAGATCAACTAAATAGTATCCAAGTATTTGTATGGAAAGTGATGAGCTAGCATCGCCACTTTGTTTAGGCATGGGTTAATTTTATAAATTTAATTTCAGAATACTTGTATTAAGGAAGTTTTCTGTGCTCTCCAAAGTCAACCAGTGCTTTTAGTGGCTGTTCATTAGCAGTGATTTCTATTGTTGTAGTTAGTAAGCAGCCAGGTGTATCCAATGATGCCAAACAAGTTACCGTTTTGTTCCTCTTTTTCTTACTTTTACAAACTTTAGCCCAATGTCCCTGTTTTCCGCATATATAACATTTAACAGGGCATAATGACTTGCACAGTGTTTAGTTAAGGCCGATATTTTCAAAGAGCCTAGTTTTCATACAATGGTGGAGTGGGGAAATAGGTTTTTTATTGTAATTTTTAGCATTTTGTTCTGATAAATCTAGTACTCTTGCCTGGTCATAGGCCTACTGTAATATCAAGGTGTTGTTTTCAAGTATTCTTTGTTGGATATCTGTGGACAGTAGCCCATTTATGAAAGCATCTTGGATCAATTCAGCTTGATATTGTTCCACTGATATCAAAGAAAACAAACAGTCCTTAGTTTTATCAAGGCTTGATAAAATCCATCAATGGAGTCTGAGGGCAGTTGATGCCTTGTAGCCAGTAAGTGTCTAGAGACCATTTCATTTTTCTTTTTAATATAGATCCTGTCCAGTATTGTTAAAGCCTCTTTGTAGGAAGATGTGTCTGCAAAATACTCATAAACTTGTGCTGAGGCATATTTGGTAAGATAGTGTAACTTATTAGAACTTTGGTCGCAGTACATTCTCTAGAAGTTCATGAAAGTCGCTCTCCAGTGTCAATATTCAAGTTTGGCATCAGACATGTTGGGGTCAATAATAAGTTTCACTGGACAGAGTAAATTAGCCATTTTCAAAATGGTTAACAGTGAGAGTTTATTAAATTGTAGTAGTAATGCTCAAGACAATACGTATCACTTATCAGTAAGCTTTAATAAACTCTGCATATCAGCAGAGTTCTCCTGAATATATATGTTCAGGACAAATCCATTAATGGGGGAGATCATACCACAAAAGTCATTTTATTTTACAGTGTTAGTTAAAAGTACTGCCTATATTCTGGGAAGTCAAATTGTTAATATTTGTGTTGTAGATTATTCATTTTCTTAGTAAATTCTTTTCATTCAGGTTATTGTTGAGAGTTTGTAAAGTGTTGTGTCGGAAACCTACCACCCCTCTTGAAGATAAACTTATCTGCGTCTGTGAACAAACACTTGAAATAGTGGCATGTCAGTTGACATGAGGGAGACCGAGAGAAAGAGAAGTTCTTAGCTGAGCTAGTTATTGACTACTCAGGCGATTTCTGTACCTTTTTACCCGCCTATTAAAACCCTTTTATTGTTACGTGTTATTTGGCGTTTGTCTCTACTAACCCCAAATCAACATCATAACATAAAGTTATTGATTCTGGACCAAATTGGTACATGAATTCTCTTTAAATGAATTGTCTTTCAATATTATGGCCATGAAACATTAGTACAAATATAATAGGAAGCAATCAATGGTGGAATGCTTTTGGCCCAGCAATCTGATATTATCACCAGGGAAGAAAAAAACATATGATTAATTGTTGATAAATTCAAAGCAACAAAGTTTCTAGCCACTACAAAGAGATCCTGTCATTCAAAAAATGGCAATGAATGTAGCTAAGGCTGAAGAAGCTATCAGGAGACAATGACAAAGTCTGTGAAAAATCAATTTGCCATTTATCAGCAGATTTGAAAGTGAACAACTCAAGGATTTATTCATACTTCAGTATAAAAAAAGTAAACCTTACACATTATGTTAATGACATGTTTTTCATGATGGAGATGACCATTGCTGACTTATGAAGAATTTTTACCTAAACCTGTTGAAGAAGACTCAATACTGAACAACATTTGAAGGTCAGATGAATTATGGTTTCAGTTTAATAGTAAAATCAAAAGACATCATTGTGTCTACTGGACTGAGAAAAACCAAAGAGTGACAGTTGAGAAAGAGGTAAATTTACCTGGCATAATAGTTTGGGCAACTACATTCTCATTAGGAATAATTGGACCCTTTTTTTTTTTTTTTGAGGGAGCTGCACTGTAGAAAATTACCTGTAAATTTTCTTTTGACTCAGGGTACATGATTAGGATTATTATTTCTAGCAAGATGGAGCACCACCTCATTATAGATGACATGTCCGTCAGTGACTTACTGAAATTTTCCCCAAAACTGGATAAGACACCATGATCCAATTAGGTTGTTGGTATACTTCTCACACATCACACATGCAGATTCATTTCCCTGGGGCTCATGAGTGACCTTGTTTGTCATGGAAACTTTGGACCATTCAGAAATTGAAGGCTGAAATCACAGAAAATTTGAGGAAGTTGATATTGATTTCAGTACAAATGTGTGCCACTCTGTACCTGCTTGTCTATAAATTTGCATTGATCACAAGAGAGAGAACTTTGAACATTACAGGTAAAACAGCTTGGTACAGTTCCTTAATAATTTTCCCCCAAATAAATGGTTAGATAAACATGCCTTCCATTGATTTCTAACTTCAAGTACAAAAGATAAGTAAACAAGCAACTGGCAAACATAAAAACAGAAATTAGAACATCACTCCCATATATGGAAAATAAGAGTAAAAACAGTACAAGCTTACAACACCTCAAAACATGTAACCTTTACCTAAAGAAGAAAAGTAATCACTTGTTCAGAACAATGGAAACGACAAAAAAAATGATCAGTACTGATTTACAAATGCAAACGTGAAAACAAATTCTGACTATTCAAGCTACAACCATATAATGAAAGTCTAAAAAATTACCCATAATATAAATCTAATAAACTATATATTTTTATAAATTTAAAACCAAAGAAAGAAACAAAAAATTAAAAAATAAATAGATAAAATAAAAATAATCAATAAATAAAATAGACAAACTGAAGGATTCTAAATAATTTAAAACATTAACCCTAAAAAATGGAAAGGACCTGTTCCCCCTAACCCCACTTTTCATAATCCCCTAATGGCCTATATTTTGAAGCCCATATGATATGAAACTTACAGATACCATTTAGTGCTGATTTGTCTATACTCACAAATACCTAGGCTCTCTTGTTCACAGTAATACTGGCTCTTTTTGTGGTATTTGTCCCTTCATCCATTTTCTTTAAAATAGGTTTTTCATTGCTTTCTTCTAGTTCTCTTCCATTTGATATGTTCTGTGTGTGTTAAATTCTCAAAGCCTTCTTTGCTCATTACATTTCTTAAATATTTCAGCTGCCTCTCTTGGATTTTGTGGTAGCTTACATTTTTAAAGCTTCTTTATTTGTCAAATGCATGAAATTCTCACTGATTTCTTGACAGAATCATATCAAAGAGGCTTCAAGTATTTGCTTTAAGACAAAATTGTCCAGCATTTATTGTGACACAAAAGAATATACAGTGCTGTTCGATAAAAGTAACTCACCTGATTTTTTTTACTTAAAAATTTTTTCGCCTATTGTTTTTGGGGTCAAACTAATTTTTAATCTTACTAATTTAAAGACTATTCTGACCTAGTAAAAAAGTTTACTCACCCTAAGGTATTCTATTGATAATTATAATTTTGGATATAAATGAGATTTAGGGAAAAACTCAAATGCAAAAAAAGTGACTCACTTATTTCCTGCAACTAGTAATCAATAGAAACATAACTGAACAGCTTTAAATAAAGAATAATAGAGATAAAATTTATTTATAATAGGTAAATAGTTCGAAATATTTAGTAATCCTCCTTTATTTTGAATAACCTTTTCAACCCTTTTTGGCATTGACTTGATTAGGTTCTGATAAATCTCATCTCCAAGCATTGAATTCCATTCGGATATGAAATTCACAATCAAATCCTCTTTCTTGCTCAACTGCTTTCTCAAGAGTCTGTACTTTATAATGCTCCATAAGTTTTAGATGGGGTTGAGGTCAGGAGATTGGGGCGGCCATGTCATAACACTCACATGCTTCTCATCAAAGTATTCCTTCATCAATTTTGATTTGTGACAGGGAGCATTATCTTGCATAAAAAATGAACTTGGTGGGGTCGATTTGCACCCTTTCAGCAGAAAGGAGCAGACAAGACTCTAAAATTCTCTTGTACTGCTCACTCCTGAGGGTCTTTTTAATAGGTTTTAAGAAACCAGTTCCATGAAAAGAAAAGCATCTCCAGAACATTATACTGAACGGATGCTTGACAGTACTTACTGCTAAATTCAAAGAGCTTTCAAAGCTTCTTCTTCAGATTTTAAATCGCTTATCCTTTAAATTTAGCTCAACTTTGGTTTCATCGAAGAAGAGAACATTTAGTAAAAAATATCAGGTGAGTCACTTTTATCAAACAGCACTGTACATCACAAAATGAGACACTTTATTTGTTTTAATGTTATTATTATTATATTACCTAATTTCTGCAAAGTATTTCATTCTACTCCATTGCCAAAATATAAATATATAAAAGGCATTTTGCATTTTGACAACATTGTGACCATGAAAATTGTATTTCTTATTTTAGTATCTTGAATGAGTGGGCACTTTGCCAAGTGGTTAGAACATCTACATTTTTTCCATGAGATCCAGGTTCAAATTTCACCATGTCAATTGAATGTTTCATTCATTTTCTATGGCTTATCAATCCTTTGCAGGTTATTTAAAGCCAGAAAATAGTTTTAGAGTGCATGAATGTTTTAAAGATAATAATAATTTACTGATAGAAGTCCAATTAATTAACCCATAGCTGGGGATGAAGAGATGGATTCATACATTTCCCAAGGGTATTTACACATAAGTGAATATAACAAGCCCAATGGGAATTGGAACTCAGCTCTCTGACTAACACTTCAAAGTTATTATCTATTATATCACCCATGCAACCAAGCTTACAGCACCTGGTATTCTCAAGCGATCACCATGTCAAGGAGGTAAGTTTTTGATAATATTGGCATGCAACACATATGGGAAGCACCTGAAACCTGTATCATGGGTTAACCCTAACGATGTGAGTGAAATTGGTTAAACAGAACCATTTGGAAATCATTGATGATTGTGCTGGCATGGTTATAAGTCATTGCAATTGAGAGTTTGAGTGTACTGGCTTTGTTGAAACTGTTAATCACAATAGATTATGTGTTATCTCCCAGAAACTGTAATTAAGGTCCATTCACTCTAGAAGCAATATGCCACACCTAATTAATGCTCACACACACAAACATGTACAGAGGTATATTTGTAATCTAATGATGAAAAAGATTTGTTTTTTCAACAAATATTTATTTTTGTAATATCTCTTCATTTCTCTATACACTTAATTTAGGGGTGAATAAGAGTTCCATAAATTAAACTTTAGTGAATAAAAATTTAAATGAATATGGTCAACTCCCTTTCTGTCAGTGGATTTATTGATGCACCTTTATATATATATATATATATATATATATATATATATATATATATAATTATTTATTTAAAAATTATAACATAAATGTTATAAAATCGCTACAAAAATGGCCATTTTGTTTCAATACCTTTGGTGTCTTATCAAGTGATGATGTTGAATGTAGATTGTAGAATGAAGGTTATAAAAGTTTCAAATCAACTAACCACTCCTATATATGCATGTGTATATGTATGTATATATACATATATATATATATATATATATATATATATATATATATATATATGTGTGTGTGCTTGGATGTGTGTGTACTTACATCTGTGTATATGTGGATGTGCTGATATGGGTATTTATGCATGATCATATATTTGTATATGTGAAAGTATGTTTGTACTTCTTCGTATATGTATACAGTGCTGTTCGATAAAAGTGACTCACCTGTACAATTAGGCATATATGTGTGCTCAGAATTTTCATTTTTTATATATTACATGGTGTTATTTTTATACATATATATCTATTTTAATAGCCTTTCTTTACCTATTGTTTGTTATTGGCTCGTATAAGTTATATTTTAATATGTGGTTAGAATTTGTTTAATAACACCTTCAATCTTGAATATTTCTTTAGTGTTATATCAAAGTGTCTATGTCAATGTATGTGGGTATATGTACGTATCTTTTTCAGTATCTGTGGATAGTAAAATGCATGCACATTTCATTGTGCATGTGTGTGGTTTAATTTTTTTTTTTTTTTTTTGTAAAAGGTTGTGCAAATATTTCCTGTCTCGTCACTTTTTTGTGTGTGTATATATCTAAATATGTCTGCATGCTTGTCTGATTGTCTTTGTATTGTCTTTCACAAGATGTCATAATCCCATGTCTACACATGTATCCATCAATGTTGTTATTAAGTTAAGGGCAGTTGATTTTAACGTTTATTCCAATGTAATTTCAATAGAAACAAAATGAATAGAAAAACATGTATTTTTTCTTTTTTCCTCAATAATTTTAAAACTTTAAACTTAATATAGATTAAATTTACATTTTTGAAATGGGTAGTTTTTAATTTTAATTTCAAATTTTAACGTACAATTTAATACTTATTAGAATAAATTCTATTTTAGTATAAACCTAACTTTAATGCATTTAATAATTATTATAACGTTACTTCATTGTCAAGTTTTTTGAATTCTCGTATACTTGTTTTTTGATTGGTCATTTCAGCTCATGTAACAGCATTTCCCCTTACAAGGGATGGTTAGTTGATTTGAACCTTTTGAAACCTTCATTCTACAATCTACATTCAACATCATTACTTGATAAGACACCAAAGGTGTTGAAACAAAATGGCTATTTTTGTAGTGATTTTATAACATATTTATGTTATAATTTTTAAATAAATAATTATATTCGCTCTACTCTGTATTGAGCACTCTTTTAAGAATAGTAATTTTTGGTGATTGGAATCTATTCTGTATACACCAATCATACACTTGTATATATATATATATATATATATATATATATATATTACCATTTGTCCATGCATAGAATACTGTTGCCATATATGGTCTGGTGTCCCCGCTGTTTATCTCAAGGTCTTCAACAAAATCCAAAGACGGATATGCAATGTGATCGGTCCTGACTTGGGGTCTTGACTCCAGTCACTTTCTCATCAACATAATGTGGCTTCCCTTTGTCTTTTCTATAAACATTTTCATGGCATCTGCTCTGACAAACTATTTTCACTGGACTGCATGAATTTAAGCATGCTACTAGGTTGGCATCTTGGTCCCACCTTTTTACTGTTGAAACAGTTAAATGTAACTGCCTCTTCTACTGCAACAGCTTCTTCTCTCACACTTCATGACAGTGCAACTCTCTTCCTCTTACTTGCTTCCCTGATAACTATAATCTTCAAAAGTTTAAATGTAATGTCAATCGACACCTTCTCTTGCCTTGATCCCCCTTCTTCTTTTTATCCTTCCCTCACCCCCCTACATGCCCAGTATTTTCATACGTACTTACTTATGCTCTCTATAGCCCCTTACGTACTAGTGACACTCCTGCCTTGCTTGGGGTAAAATTGCTTAAATACATATATATATATATATATATATATATATATATATATATATATATATATATATATATATATACACTAGCAGTAAAACCTGTCTTTGACCAGGTCTTTCATTACTGGGAATTTTTGCCATTCAGCTGGAGCAGTTTAAGTTTAAAGTCATCCCACCTGAAAATCAGTATTAGTAATAATAGTTGGATGCAACTGAGACACATCCCCAAATGGGAAGGTTAACAATTTGAATTAGGGGTGGCCCTGAAAAGGGCCATTTTTTTTGTGTTCTCAATCTTGTTTCAGCCTCATGCACAGCAGTAGTTGAAGAGGCATTTCTCCACAGCTACTTAGTCAGTTGATCATCATTTTCAGCCTCACATGCAGAAGCATTCAGGTTATGCTCTTCTGGAAAGCTGATGGCTATGTTGATCTTTGAACTCAGTGGCTCTGATTGAAGCATTCTGAGAGACATTTTGAGACAGGTAAATTGAATCTTCTAAAGACGATTTGTTATCTCTTATTCACATGGCAGACCTGGTGGCAGTGATTTTGTGACCTAGGCAAGTTCTTTTCTTTGGTGGCTTGTCTTTGCCAAGTATGAATTGTCAAATGGAATACATAGGTAAATATCAGAAGAGAATGCTGTAAAGCTACAGGGATCACTAAGCTTAAATAACTTTAGGAAAGGTAGGAAAAATAAATGTTAAGTAGTAAAAAAGCAATTTTACTTATTACTATGGTGAATGCAATGTAAAAACTGGCAGGACAATAAAAAAAATTAAATTGGGAATGGCTATAAATGACAATGAAAGCAACGCCATAAAACAGTAGTAGTAGGCTTTATGCAACGGAAAAGATAACCTGACTTGAGAGAGATTGGATTCTTGGTCAAGAGAAGAGGAATGTGTAAGCAGGGATGAATGTACAGAAGTAGAAGCAGAATTGCAGAATTAAGCAGTAGCAATTAGCTTAGGATTGCATAGACAATCAGTATGTAATCACGGTAACATTTGATTGGATGTGTAAAGTAAAGGTGCTTTGTATAGCCAATGGGCAACACAAATAGATGTTGTATTCTGTAGGTCATGCGTATGTGCATGCATCAGCACATGACACATCATGTGACACAGTGCATGTTGCAGGGCCAAACATGCATGCATTACTGCACATGTTAATTATCAAGGTCAGCAGCAACCGATGGGCAATGTGTGGAGGTGTGAATCACACCCACACAGCATGAGCTAGGATTGGAAGGTTATGAAAAAGTAAATTAAAATTTGCCTTTGAGTTTTGGGCAAAGTGTAAAAAATCAGTTTTTTTCAATTTTTCACCTTCAAGTTTATAATTTTTTCCAGTCAATTTGGACCAGCGCTGATGAATTATCTATCAAACAAAAAGAATTTCATCAAAATCAGATGAAAACTGCGGAAATGCATAAACAACATCTGATCACACACACACACACACACACACATACATACAGACACATTTTGAGAATTATAGATAAAGATATTATTGTAATAATTTAAACTGTTTATTTTTATTAAAGTTTTTATGAAAGATATATATCCAAGAACAGATAGTAAATAGCAAAATGTTGCTGAGAGTTATAATGGAAATAGTGGAGAGCCATTGTTGACAACAATTTGGGCTCAAAACTGGCACTGAAGAAAAAAAAAATTCATGAAAATCGGATGAAAACCGTGGAAACACATAAACAACATCTGATCACACACACACGCACACATATATACACACACATTTTGAGAATTATATATATATATATATATATATATATATATATATATATATATATATATATTGAAACAAAGACCTGAGACCACAGAACAGGAATATTGATTTAAATCAACCTAATTTTAAGTTCATTTTTTTTTTTTTAAATATCCGGTCCTAGGCTGCGTTTCAACCAACGCATCATCAGGGACCCATCTTTGGCAACTTTTAACTCATTTGGATTGATAAGAGATAGTACTGGAACACGCTTAAAATTAAGAAATACGCAAAATTTAAGAAAAAAAAATACGATTAAAATACGTAAATAAAGAAAAAAATTTTTGATCCAGTGGAGCATAAAAAGAAAAAAATAAAGCTCACATACCTCCGAATAAATTCAAGGAGCTTAAAAATTTGTCCTTCGGTTTGCATAGTACAGGCTGGAATAATTAATATTTATCGTATCAAAAAATACAATTGTGGCACATGGTCTGAAATGGGGACGGGTTGACGCTGGTCGGCACTAACTATCCTATACCTAGCTAATCTGATTCACAACCCATTCACTCATTACAATTGCCACATTCACCATAAAAACTCGCCCGTCACCACTCAATCCTCCTTACACCACAATACCGCATCCTCTCAAGGGGAGACCTACAAAATGCACCCCATGCCATAAAAATTTGAATAATAATAAATAATACATAAAAATCTAATCATGAAGAATGAGAGGGGCGGGAGATGAACCCAATAATAAACTAAAAATCAACACAAAGCAAACTAAACATAATTGATGTTAGTAGGGCCCGTCCAACCCTCAAAACAGAGAGGTCGCTGTATTCCGCCCATGGGACAAAATCAAGAGACACTCTCGCTAAGAGAATTGGAAAAGGATAGAAAAATCTAAATATAAAGCTGACCCAGATAAAAAAGGAGCAAAACACTAGGGAGGTTGGGAACCTCAACCTGGATCATAACCAAAGATGTGGCCGAGAACAGGCCAGGAACAACACTTACTCACATTAACTAGGTACACAAAGTTTGTCTAACCTAACCAACGGGAGGGCTCCATGGGAATCCCGCCCTCGGTGTGACGTAGGCTTGACCTAAAAGAGAAAATCAAGGCTAGCCCCGTTCAAACGAACCAAGCTCGCCTTAGTCACCCACCTTTCGCTGAAGACTGTCGAATGCAAGCGTTTTCTACCATTTCTGACCTTCATCTCTAGCTGATGCTCAAAGAATCGGATCAGATGCTGATGAGAAAGACGGATGCCTCGCAAGACTTCCTCCATCCGCGTCGTCCAAATCACCATTCGAGCCGTGGCCAGCAGCGTCAGAAACACCATCCGTTTCACCCCGGAATACGGGGGCGACACATTGTCACACGCGTATGCGCGATCAATGGGCACAAGCTTTTCGGGAGCGAAACGAGCCGTCAGCTCGCCGACATGGTCCCATAAGGGGCGAACCTGGGGGCAATGGTAGAAAGCGTGCGAAGCCGCTTCTTCTAAACCAAGGCCACACCGTTCACAGTCTGGTAAATCCGCCAAGCCCCATATGAAGACCTTGTCACTGAGAGGCAGCCGATTCCGAGCCAATCGCCAGGTAAGCGAAAACTCAGGGTTACTGAGGTAATCCGCCGCTGGCGCCCAAGACCAGTAAGAGCGAAACTCATCCTCTGACAAGCCGAGCGTATCACGTAGGGAATCATTCGCGACCCCCTCCACTAAAAGACGATAGAAGACCTTCCTAGGTCGTGAAAGGTCACTGGACCGACAAACAGCCAACAAGGCCAACCGACACTCGAGAAGGAAATCCGATTGATCCCGGGTCTTATGACGGCGCTCAACCCGCGAAATGACTGGATTAATAGTAAAGCGAGGGAACAAGCGTCCCTAACAATCCCCGCCATAATCGAATCTCCTCCTGTCAATGTGCAGCGTAGGAAAGCCAAGGCACGTTTGTGGTTCCATAAATGTGACATTCCCTGCTCCCTATGACACGGACGTTGTACACAGACTCGTCTGTCGACCCAATTCCCGCGTCCCCTCCCCTAAAATGGAGCATAGCGAGCGCTCGAGCGGCTTCTCGTGGTCGTCACAGAGAGGAAGTATGGACAATCGATAAAGGACAATCGGGAAAATGTATGTAGCACACACCTCCGCCCTGCTCTTCACGGACAACCTCCGTCGACGCCAAGTCTGACCGGCAGCGTCGACCTTTGCTCGTACTTCAGACCAATTTTTCTCCAGTTGGAAATTGGGTCCAAACCACACTCCAAGAATGCGGACAGGACCGTCCGTCCAACCGAAGCGGCCCGGAAGATCGACCCCCTTCCAGGCACCTAACCGCAAGCCGGACGACGTTTCGCGGTTAATCTTGGCCCCTGTCACTTTCTCGTACCGGTCAAGCGCCTTCAGTCAAGCGCCGACAGGCTGGAATAATTTTAAACATGAAGCTTCCAAAATTAATAAATGATGTTTTGATCTACCTGTATAACAAATGGAAAAAGAGTCAGTCGAAAAACAAGACAAGCATAACTCATTAGGTGTTGTCCAATTGAAGACTCATGCGCTGATTGCGACACACGAGAATGATCACAAGAATGTTATTTAATATACCTCAGAATATGTTGGCTTATTATCGACTCTAACCTGAGACGACCTATGTATTCAGCTTCGCACGGACATTTGAATTTATAAATAAGCAAACTTTTATTGTGATAGGTTAGACGGTCTTTAGAAAAGGAAGGTAGAATGCCAAAAATAACACGTAGTTTGGCTGAAAAAATAGTGACAGAGACATTAGTAGAAACTGTCAAGCCAAGATAATTTAAGATAAACAGGACACAGTCAAGGACCTATTTTAGGGAGCATATTAAAGTTGTTTATTTTTCGTTCAATTGTGCGGTCCACAATACGAGTTGGAAAACCATTATTGACAAGAATACAACGGATCTTATTTAATTCCTGCTGGAGTGAACATGATGATCAAATTAATAGGACTCGATGTACTAAAGTTTTAATCAAATTTATTTTTTCTATTCTGAGGGACAAAAGAATTCCAACTGGTGCAAAGACCTGAAATGTGTCTTTACGAAAAACACTGGTAATAAAAATACCATTCTTCCTCTCCACACGAACATCCAGAAAAGAAATGGAATTGTTCACTTCTTCCTCCATTGTGAAAACCAAAGATGGATGTAAACTATTCAGGGATTCACAAAAAAAGAGTTGCCTCCTCTATGTTATTAAACATAGAAAAAGTATCATCAACGTAACGTTGATAGATATACGGTTTCTGATACTTCTCAAACAAAAGGCTCTCATGATAACCAACAAAAATGTTAGCTAAAAAGGGACCCAAGGGACTACCCATAGAAACCCCATCTACTTGAGCGTACATAATATTTTCAAAACTAAATTCTATTCCTTTAGTTGCTAACATAAGGAACTCCAAAAACAAAGGCTCTGGAATAGGAGGACCCAAGCAACTTCTGTAGAGAGCGTCAATACATATCTATGCTGTTTTTTGGAGAGGGGTATTGGTGTACAAACTTACAATATCAAAGGAAATCAAAATCTTATCATCAGAAGAAATGGGACAGTTTCTAATGAATTTGTAAAAGGTGAAAGAGTCTGATACACAGTATGTTGAGAAGTAATCAGAAACAGGTTTGATCAATTCAGACAACCATTTGGGCAACTCATGTTGTGCCGATCCCACAATAGATATGGGACGTAAGGGCACATTATTTTTATGTATTTTAGGCAAACCATATAGTCTGGGTCTTTGGGAACCTACGGTTCTGATCTTATTGTAGGTATCTTTAATTATGAGATTACCTTTATATATTTCTAACAACCGTTTCTGAAATTTTAATTCAAGTTAATTCAGTACGGTCGTGTATTGAAGATGGACCAATCAAAGGAAACTTTGTAGTATCACTTAGAATAAAGTTAATCTTACTCACATAGTCAAATCTGTTTAGAATAACAACACCAACGCCTTTGTCAGGCTTCGTAATGTAAATATCATTACGAGATTTTAAAGTCTTAATGGTCTTGTAGTGAGCGTGACACCTTGCGACAGTGTCACAATCAATTCGTGTGGAAATAAACTCATGCGCTATATCTGAAATCCTAGATTTGCACAATGCGAACTGGTCCGTAGAGGAAGAAACAAGATGAAGTAGCTGTGAAAACATAGCTTCAAATTCAGCTAGAACTTCAACTTTATTTACATTTCGAGGGGGAATACAATATTATTAGATAATGAGTCATGCTCGTCTTGTTTTTCAACTGACTCGTTTTCCATTTTGCATACAGGTACATTAATTTTGGAAGCTTTATGCTTAAAATTATTCCAGCCTGTACTATGCAAGCCGAAGGACAAATTTTTAAGATCCTTGAATTTATTCGGAGGTATGTGAGCTTTATTTTTTCCTTTTTATGCTCCACTGGATCAAAAAAAAATTTCTTTATTTACGTATTTTAATCGTAATTTTTTTTCTTTAATTTTTTTTTGCGTATTTCGTAATTTTAAATGTAGTCCAGTACTATCTCTTATCAATCCAAATGAGTTAAAAGTTGCCAAAGATTGGTTCCTGATGATGCGTCGGCCGAAAGGCAGCCTAGGTCCGGATATTTAAAAAAAAAAAAAATGAACATCAAATTATATTTAAATATATATATATATATATA
>OZ010572.1:99358846-99636346 GCA_963932145.1 Acanthosepion lycidas
TTTATTTTTTTTAATGGATGTTTTTATTAACGTAGTAAAAATTTGTTTATGTCACTTATTTAAAAGTTTTGTTTTGATTTGAGAATTTAATTAAAGCTATTTATTCGATTTTGGGGTTGATTGTTGTAGTTTGTTCTAACTATTATTTTGGCAGGAACAGTTTTTAATTTGTGTTTATTTGGGTTGATTATTTTTATTTGTTTTTTCTAACGGTAACTTTATCGGGATTGGTTTGTTTATTTATTTACTTGGATGAATTTAGGTTAATTTATTTTACTTGTATATTTTCTCTTTTTCAGTTTTTTGATTTTTAAGTAACATAGTATTTATTTATTTATTTTTTATTATTATTATTATTATTATTATTATTATCGTTATATAACAGTTATAGGTATTTTTTTCAGCCGATTTTTTTGGTTCGATTTTTTAGACTAACTAATTGTGGTATGGTTTTCAGGCACTTTCCAAAGGTGGTGCATGCTGGGATCAAGACTGATAACATCAAGAAGTCACCTTCCTGACAAATCAACCATGGTGAGATTTGAACCTGGGTCTCATGGTCAGAAAGCAAACTTTGTAACCACTCAGCCACTTTTATTCTTACTATTTGTGTATCTATATAAAATGGCCAAAAGTGCTTGAGAATGGACAATATAGACAATGTTTGCACTCTCTTACTCCCACCAAACAGAAAAATGTAAGAATGCTGGAAAAACTAAATAAAAAATTAAATTTTCCTTCTTGTTGTATTTAAGAAAAGATGTTTAAAAGAAAAGTTGCTGCCCAAATATACATTGATGTATGAAAAATTTAAACATATAAAGCTCCATAACTGAACCTCTATACAATAAAATCTGATGGTATTATGAGATACTGTTAGGCTTCACTTAAGTCATTAATAATGATGTTCCTATCTTCCCAACCTGTGCCTAAACTACGGTGTTCATCTGTTGTAAAATTTATTAGGAACACTGCTTCAGTAGGAAATCAGCAGTATATATTTGATTGGAAAAAAGTCTTGTTGCATTTTTTATATGATCATTCAAAGGGAGCTTTTCCAATACTCAAAGCATAAATTCTTACCTAATGTCATATTATACTTACAGTATAAATAAGCATAAATTATACTTACAGTATAAATTCTTACTAATGTTTTTTTTTTCTTCAGTGTGTGTAAATTTTGAATTGATTTTACTTTTTAATTTTTATTTTTTATTTTTTACAATAAGGTTCACCCTGTACAAGGCATGGGAGCAGAACAAAGTAGAGGATTACAGATTAAGAGGCACAGTTTATACAGATATGTGACAGATGACAGTTAACCCTTGAATTGAACATGTTAAGATTGTAATGTTCAGGAAAACATCCTCTTGGAAGTCTGTTCTATAGACCAGTGATTTGTGGGAAGAAGCTGCTCAAGTGGAACTTAATTCTTTCTCACCAATAGAATATGGAGGTAATGAGAGTTGTTTGCTACAATGTGTGTAGCATGGTGGGTCCTAGCCATGAAAGTTAGAACTAGTGGAAACAAGGAATGTAGTTCATCCAAGCACTTTCCATGAAAGTAGCAACAGAGCAGTGAGAGAGGCTTGTCACATCACATTTGTTAGAGACGGTTTGTAGGTTGAAAAATAATTTGTCACCCATAAGGACGTGGAGATGCTTTTGGATTTTATCAAGACTGGAAAGTTAAGACTGGGCAGCTCCTGCCCAAATGTGACAGCAGTAGATGGAACTAACCATTTTCTTGTATCTTTAGAAATAGATATGTACAAGTTCTACTTGAGGTTTGGGTTGAGGTTGAGGCCCAAAACAGAGTCTGTAAATTTTATATTGATTTTACCTTTACTTTATATCTCAACTTGGTATCTATGCTAATGATGCAAATATTTACTTCTGTCTCGATAGTAAATCTGATTAGCTTAATATGGTCAAATTGGCATCTAATCTCAAAAAAGACTTACAATCTACTGTTAACTAGGGCAAGAAATTTCTTGTTAATATTAACCTCCAAAACTAAACTTCTCTCTATTAATCATCTGAGAGACCCCTTTCTGCTTCCTATCAACATGGCTGATGCTAACCTTCAGAAGAGTGACTCGTTCTTGGATTAACATTCTCAGCTAACATAAAAAAGAAAAATTATATTGAATCCATTGCTAGGTCTGTTTTTAAGAAAATTGGTTCACTGTATCATGCTAGACAGTTTTTCTCTCCAGAATCTATTTTACATATTTATAAGACTACCATTCATCCATGATTTCAATATTGCTGCCACATATGATCCAGTGCTCCTGCTATATATTTAGAGATTCTTGTTAAGATACAAAAATCAGCAATATTATTGGTTCTGATCTGGCATCAAGTCTTCAGTCACTTTCCCATCAGTATAATGTAGTTTTCTTGTGCCCTTTCTATGAATACTTTCATGGTAATTGTTCAGATGAACTCTTCACTATGGTACCTAGATTTTATGAAGTTAAGCACAGTACTAGATTGACAACAAGGTCTCATCAGTTTACAGTTGAATTTGCTATATGTTCTGTACTAACAAATTCTTCTCTTATACTTCTCACTTGTGGAACAATCTTCCGACTACATGCTTTCTAGCCAATTTTGATCTTCAAAAATGTAAAGGCAATGTCAATTGCTATCTGCTGTCTTTGTGATTACTCTTCTATTGTTCTTGCTCCTTAATAATATTAGTCTTTCTTTCTTATTCTTTCACACTCAGTAACCCCTTGTGTCTTGGTGGCTTTACTGCCTTGCATGTTGAAAAATGGTTAAAAATAAATATATATATATATATATATATATATATATATATATATATATATATATATATATATATATATATATATCTCAGAGAGTGTATATTTTTGTATTGATTCTACCCTTTTAAATTCAGGTTATATCAGACCCATATCAGACACTGTATGCTACAGGAATTTAAAAATGTCTTTTCAGCAATAGAAGCAACAAGAAATATTTATTCTGTCTATGGAAATTAAGTTTTAAGTGTCTGGACATGCCAATTATTGTTTAAGTCGTTTTGATCAGAAAATTTTTCTCTTAAAGAGTAGACCTATCATAGAGTTAAGATAGCTTCTGATTAATAACAAAAAAAAAAGGATACTTAGAAATTCTATTACCTTAGGACACTCGTACAGTTCCACTATCTGAGGATTAGACAAGGCATATTGAGGGCAAGAAAGATCAGAAAAGACAGCAAGCAACCTTACTTGATGAACTTGTGTGAATGGATAGGTGAAAAGAAGGACTTTAGTAAAGGGAGAAAATCTGCTAAGAGTCCCACAAGATAGGAAGTTGTAGGTAGTCATGATTCCCTATGTTTTGAAGGAACATGGCATATAGAAGGAGAAGGAGGAGGTTAAGAAAAAGGAGGAGGAGAAGAAAAAGAAGAAAGAGGAGGAGCAGAAGAAGGAGGAGGAGGAACAGAAGAAGAAGTTTGTCCTCTAGACATGATTAAAGCATTGGTTAAATAACTGGTTCCCTGGCAATTGTGTGTTCAATCCCTGTGTCTGGTAGTTTAGAAAAGTCACACACACTGTTTCAGTTAAAGAAATAGAAAAATGGCCCAAAAGTGAATAAGACAGGTGAGATATGAATTATCAGATATGAATTATCTCCCCTAAGTGAGTCAAGAACAATCTCTGTGGATTGAATAAAGGGTCTAGTTTGAATTTCTAAGGTTACCAATGACAAACTTCTTAAGAAACATGAGTATCATTGCGAAGAAGGGAATACTGATCAGAATAATAAAGCAAGTATTACTGACTGAAAATTACTATTATATGTATACTTACTTGGCACATGCCATGGAAGTGCCTTCCTCTCAGGCAGTAGCTCTCCTTTGGGAGGGGCTTTGGTTTATTGCTCTGTATCTGAGTCATCTCCAAAAGGGGAAATACTGAGGGAGCTTGGGCAATTTTTCTACAGTATTGCAGTTAAACCCACTTTAAACCTCAACCAGATGTCACATTTGGTAACAATGTGGGTGTGCTGAATAATAACTCCTTACCTGGCAGAGGAGTTCGCTTTTGGCCAAAAGTGGGGTAAACTGCTCTCCTCATTTTAGATGTAAGAAGGCACTCAGTCCCAGAGATTCATTGTACTGAGAGGTGGAGCCAGTGTAATATCAATGCCAGCATGACAGTGGACACGGGGATTGAGCAATTTTTGTCTTGGCTATATGCGTGTGTGTATGGGCTCCCCATGTATCTTGTATATTGCCTGTATGCATATGGGATCACCACATAAAAAATAAACCCTGTGCCACATCCTGACTTAGTAGAGAGGCCAGGTAAATATATACTATTATATATATTATTGTATTTTGACATTTTTAACTCTATTATGTTGCATTCAAATTCTGTTCTCATATTGATACATATACACACACATGTATACATGTGTGTGTGTGTGTATGTATATCATTATATGTGTATGTGTGCTAACATTCACCTTAGAATCGACCTCAGATATACATATCATAGATATATTTTTCAAATACTTTTCTTATCAGAAAACTTACAATCATTTTCTGTCTTCATATGCATTTTAGCCTGACATAGTAATGGATAATAAATAATAATTTCAAATATATTAAGAAAGCTATAAAAGATAATGCAACATTTCCTTTAAAAGATTTTCTAAATAAAAAAGAAAGAAAGTGGAAACAAAACAATACTTTATTTTTTTTTCTTTTCTATCTAAATCCGATGATGATATTCTTGTGGTTATATTCAGGAGGTATATGCCTCGACTTCCAAAATATATCTGACACTCTCTTTTCATTCATCTTGATACCTGGGAAATCTCATACCAGTACAAGTGTTTCTTGCTGTCCTATTGTCTCACAAAATTACATTTTATAAAGTACTTCATATTACAGATGTTTCAAGGCAAAAACTTCAATGATGCAACAAAATAAATTATATTGATTGAAGTCTGCTTTTATAGTTTATATAATTAAACTAAACAATGAGACACATTTAAACAGCAAAGAGAAATATTGGCATCAGTTTTTATTTTTATTTTAAAAGCTAGTGTTGAAAAATTCTCAGCCCAACCCACTTCCCAATATTTGAATGTTATTTTGTCACTGTGTCTGGAAAGAGTGTTCTTTTATATTGTAAAGTGCTGCCAATTTTCAGGATCTTTGTGCTTGTTTTTGAACTTGTTTCAAATCACTCACTCATCTATGTCAATTGAAAGTGTGGAATTCTCAAAAGTTGAACTCTAACTGTCATGAAGAAAACTCCAAAATAAATCCATGTGTGCTTTGTGGAAATCTTGGGTGACAAGCACCATCTTACTCAACTGTGAAGTAGTAATATACCAATTTCTAGCATAGAGATTTTAAGGCTCAATATTCGGCACAATCCGAGAGGCTTTCAACCATGTCTACTCTTGAAACTGTTGATCATGAACTAATTTTGACTAATTAACAAAAAGAACTTCAGAGATGCTGAATAAATTCAGGGAATGCATTGGGTTTAAAATTACTAAGCAGCTGTGTATACAGAAACTGGCAGTCAAGTGAGTGCTATAATGTTTGGAGGCTTATGACCATATCCCATTCAAACACAAGTTCACGTACAATAACCAAAGTTAAGCAACATCGAGCCTGGTCAATACCTAGATAGGTAACCGCTTGGAAATACCAGGTGCTGTAAACTTGGTCGTGTGGGTGATGTAATGGATAATGACTTGGAATTGTTAATCAGAGAAACGAATTCTAATTTCATTATATTCACTTACGTGCAAATAACCTTGGGAAAGGTATGAATCCACCTCTTCTTCCCCAGCTATGTGTTAATTAGTAAGACTTGTATCACTAAATTATTATTACCAACTTCACCAAAAAGATGATTGCAATCTAAATATATTTTCTGGCTTTAAAATCAGTGGGTTGATAAGCCATAAAAAACAAATCAATAAAATCAAACATATAATGTCTGCATATTTCTGAGATGAGGTATTGTAACTATTTACACTATTTATATTGTTCAGACTGTTGTCCTCATCTTTATTGCCATATTCATGGCATTTTGGTTGCTGTATGCTTCAGCCTTTTCAGGTAATATATGTTGGAATTTCAAACTGAACCCTTTATTTAGTCCACAGGCGTAAATTGTTCTAATTGCACATGCCCTTTTTTGGTGGTGGTGGTGGTGGTGTGAGGGGTGGTGGTGGTGGTGGTGGTGTGAGGGGGGTGAATATCTCAGTTTCAGTTAATTCCCTTTTGTAACTCAACTCTCTCTTCTGCTGTGGCCAGGTATTGTACTCACAACTCTTTGGATTAAGTCGCATTTTTGGATTATTCAGCCAATGCTTTTATCCACTGGGTCATGTATTCAGGTGGGGGATCAGTTAATGAATTTTTGAGACTTATAGACCTAATGTCTCAGTAACCATTTTTACCAGAGCTCATAGTACAAATTTGAAAATATTTTTTTGTTTTTCTCTAGCTCACATATAATGTTTGAATGCTGACCTGAAATTAAACTAAGTAGACGCTTCCCAGTTAATTTTGCACCATTTTCAGCAATCTGGTTATAAACTTTTGGAACAAAACATAGATCCAAAAGCAGCCATGTAGTGGAAGCACTCTGGTTCTTCTTGGCTAAAGAAATTCACAAACAAAAAATCAACAGGACAGTTTTGGGGGTGGGAGATGGATAAGGAGATATATTCAGATTATTCCCAGAAAGGACAAACAGTCCACACAGAATATGACTGTAACTTGATATGCCAGTTAAAACAAACATTAAAACAGAGAGAGGAAGTTATAAAAGTTGTTCTCTATTTGCAGGAAAATTCATCTGCTCACAGTGCTGGTAAGATGATGGATATTGTGGAGAATTTGGGGTTTGAGCTGTACAGAAACCATCCATCCTGCTGACCAAATCATGCTCTCTCAATTTCAAAACCTTGAAACAAATTTGAAAGGGAGGAAAGTACTGTATGATTTTCAGAGCAGTATTCCAATAAAAACGAACAGAAATTCGACAGGAAGGGTTAAAGAAACTTGAAAAATGATGTGCTGAGTCTTTTGAACTTTGGAGTGAATATGTGGAACAGAATGTACATTTCATGACAATATACTATTTCTTTCTTGGTCAGGCCAAGAACTTTTCAATATCCCTTTGAATTAATAAAATTTATCTTTACAATTTGTATGTATTTGGACAGTAACATATAATTTATTTTACATGCTTATTTATTATTTTTGTTATTATAATTACTTTCCATATAGTTTAATTTTTTAAATCTCTTTTTAAGAATATTTCTATTTATATGGCCACTGAGATGGAGTATTTTCAGTATTAATTTTTGACAAGTCTTTTTTCATCTTATTTTTACATTTTATAACTTTCTGAGCCAAATACACTTTAGACACTCCTGATAAGAGTTGAACTAATATCTTGGAAGCTTATCTTCCATGGATGATGGATTAACCATTTAGGCTACAGAAGCTTATATTCACAGTTATATTTTTATTTCTCTAATCCACTTCATCATGTTTATTGTTTGTTTTTGCTACTAAGTAACTATCTGAAATTGCTTAAATTGAATTATTTTTGTTATTAATTCTTAGCAGATCTTTTTTTTTCATTTAATTGCTGCATTTTATCCAATTTTTCTAGGTTAAATATTAAAATAAATAGCATAAAATAAAAATAAAAAGCTTTTCATTATTCTTGAACTTACCTCCCCTTTCACAGCAGTTCATTTTTTATAGATGACTAGCAGGAGAGCCCAGCATTGCCTGGGGATGTAACAGTAAGAGATAGATCAAGTATCGACCATCATAAAGACTGAAAAATAAAATTGACAAAGATTATTGTTTAAGGTTGACGGACACGCATGTCTTAATTAGTTATTTTTTTTTACGAATTGGTCAAACCCAAACTCAAACAAAAACACTGTTTTCAATCATTATGAGTCTACCGATTGAATAGAATTTTATTATAAACAATTGTCTTGTAAATGGAATTTTTAAAGCATTCTGAATGTAAAAATAAAGAAAAAAGTGTGCAAGACAATAAGAAACACTACCTGCCCAAAAAAAAGTGAAGTTTTGTTGAAATCGGTTGAAAAATGTAGGAAATCCAATCCCATATATAAACGAACACACACACAAACAACCTGGGTTTTATAAGTATAACTCGATATGAGTTGTCCCCCTTTCATTCTGGCGACAGAATCGTGTTTTATCGTGTTTTCAAATTAATTTTGTGCAAAAACAATTGTGTTTTTCCTATTTTTGGTGCTGTCAGAACCACCGCAAGGTAATTTTATGCAGTCCTGTGAAGTTTTGTTGAAATCGGTTGAAAAATGTAGGAAATCCAATCCAATATATAAACGTACAGACACACACACACACAATCTGTGTTTTATAATAGGTAAGATATCAACTGCAAATTCAAGTATCTTCAGAAACTACATTTTTTTTATTAGTACTCCATGTTACTAACTTTAATAGTCAGAAGGCATTTAACCTAAAAAGTTATGATGAAAGAAAGCCAGAAATAAGACAAAAATTAACAAAATGTGCTTCATATCAGAATAAAAATAATTTGTGATAAAAAGCAACAATAGCATTAAGATTTGGATTGAGGAGATATTAATATGACTGGAGAGTTTTGCTCTATCAAGCCAAAGGTTTCTATGATTTAATTTTTAAAGCTTTATCCATAAAAGACAAACTTTCAAGATCTGGGACATCAGACTCATTAAAGACTACTTCATTATTTTTACTCCATTCAGCCATGCATGACATATGGGCAGCCATGCACGACATATGGGCAGCCATGCATGATATATGGGCAGCCATGCACGACGTATGGGCAGCCATGCACGACGTCATCAAAAAATAAGAGCAATGAATATAGCAAATATCAAGCCAAAAATTTCTAAAATTCAATAAACATTAAATTATAGAGAATATTTTCATAAATTTTTATGATTACTGAATGATTAAAAATTAAATAAAAAAGTGCTCATATCATTTTCTTCAATTATGTTTTACAGATAAAGTGTCTGTAGAACAACATTATATCTGTCATCACTTTGTCAAACTGATCAATACAGATACTATCAGTTAAAACATAGCTACTGTTGGGTTAAAAATACATTTCTGTTGTATTTTAAACTTAACATAAATAATATTTGTTTAAAATCAGATTAATTATACTTTAAATCAGCTAATATTCCTCAAATGAAGTCTTAGAAGAGTATATTTTATTTTCGGAAGATTTTTTAGTAAAGAGAATTACATTGCAATGAAAGATGACTAAAAAAGGGCACTAATCAGATATTTTAGCAAAAGGTTATGACAAAAACCAGAAATAAACCAAAAATGAACAAAATGTGCTCCATCTCAGAATACAAATAATTTAAGACTAGGATTAAAAATGATGTTAAGATTTGGATTGTGGAGATAGCATTATGCCTGGAGAGAATAGGAATGCAATGGGGAGATTATCTCCCTTTGGCTTTGGCTAAGATGAATCTATGTGTATAACATGATTACAACTGATGTCAGTTCATAGAGTGACCAACTCCAGTTGCTATTTAGAACACATAGAGGCAAGATATATCTTCCCATGTCAGTTGATATGTAAGTCATGGAGAAGTAAGACGTAACTACCCACATCACTTAAGAGAGCAGTAGAAACTACATGATGTCCAAGGTACATAGAAGACACCACCCGCTTGCCTGTTTTCTCTCCTGGAATTATTACAAGATCCTCTTGATTCTTGCTCTTTCACACTGTTTGTTGTATTTAAATGTTATAATTTCACAGTGTGGGAAAAATTAGTGGCAAGTATGTATATAGCTGTATATAATTTTTGTTTGTCATTCATTTCTTTCAGCTATTCTATTCTGTAAGGTGTTAGTATATCACAGATATGCCAAGAATGGAGAAATGTGAACTAGAAATATTCTCTTTCTTGACTATTACACCCATAACAATTTTTGCCCTGTGTAGACATAGGTTTCTATGACTGAGTTGGTTAAGGTGTCATTCATCTGGTACATGAATTCAAGCCTCTTTAAAAGCTACTCCATTATTCTTCATTGTACTTAAAAAGTTAGAAGATATTCAGCCTTTTCTTTTTATAGAAACTGTAGGGAAACTAAGTTCCAATGTCTCTTGGGTATGTCTATTTTCTTTTTCTGGTTCAGAAGTAAGTTAAAATAAGAATGGTTATTGATGTAATGAATATGCATGCACCTGGGTTCCCCTCACAGTAATATGACTGGCTGGTGTCAGCCATAAATACAGACTGATGTGAAGGTACAAGAGGACGCCTATTGTCTTCACCTATTGCCTATGCCTATTGCCTACCACTACGATGAGGACCAGTCCATTACGGTTACCTGCTAGGTTGTCCTACCCAGTTACAGTAGTCCAAAACCACTTTGCTACTTCAAACAAATATATCCCTTTCTGGGACATATCAGTTATAATGGACAAGCTTAAGTCAAGCTTGTACTAAGTTGGAACATCCAAAGTAAAGGTTGTACTTACTCCATCAGTAGTTATAATGATCAAACTCATGTCAGCTTGTGCTGAGTTGGAACATCCAAAGTAAAGGTTGTACTTACTCCATCAGTAGTTATAATGATCAAACTCATGTCAGCTTGTGCTGAGTTGGAACATCCAAAGTAAAGGTTGTACTTACTCCATCATTAGTTATAATGATCAAACTCATGTCAGCTTGTGCTGAGTTGGAACAATCAAAGTAAAGGTTGAACTTATTTCATTGGTGATGCTGCAAAACATGTCCAATTGCTATATGCTGGAAAGTGCGAAGAGAGAAGTAAGTTAGGGTAAGTCATGATAAGAATGATTATATTGATCAAGCTCAAGTTAGCCCTGTACTGAGTTGGAATGACCTAAAACACAGGTTGTACTTACTTCATCCATCAGTTCACTGGAGAAAGGAAATATTTCCCATTGTGGACATCTTCATCTACATTCTGCTACATCTTGGAGTAAGAAGGAGAAAAGAGAAAGAGGAAATAAATATTTGTCTTCTTATAAAACATAACTGTGCCATTTAACAGGAATCTAGCAAAGCCAATTGGGTAATAAAATTGCACAGATGACCAAAACAGGAAAATGTATTCATTTTATCAATTTTTTATTCTTTATATTTTATTTAATGATTTTATTTCATTTTCCCACAAAGGTGTTACCATAAAAATAATTTGAATTAAACAAATATGCCCTCACAAATATGCCCTCACAAATGATTCAAATATTAAATAATAGAAATGGAAATTTAAATATGTAAAAAATGTGCTAAATATTAAGGGTATTCTTTATGTATTTTATCAGTAACATTAAGAATTTTTAGATAGAAGAACTTTTAAAATTAAGAAATTAGTAGAAAAATTTAATGAATGATTTCCCAACTGAGAGTTGTTTCCTGTAAACTCAGATGAAATAAATGTGTATTTGCAAAAAACTGAGCACAATATTTTTCAGCCATTTTGAATTTTGTCAAAGCCATTTTTTTAATTTAGAAGCCAATCATTTTAAAAACAACATAAAATATTCAAAATTATCTTTTCCTCGGGCTAGGGAAAGTTGTTATGTGTTAGATTTGGTGAAAATGGAATATAATTTGTTTAAATTGCAAAAAAAAAAGACATTGGACAAAATTAACAAAAACCAAAAACAAATGAAATCTAAATGTATCACTGTGTACCTTTATAGAACACTGGCAAATATGTAAGGATCTTTTGTAAATATGATTTTTTTTTTTTTGTTTTGCTTTTCCCACTCTATCATTCCAAAAAACTGCAGATTCCTTTTTTAATTCAAATATGCAAACTACTTTTTTTCTAAATAACTGAAAATGTTTTTGCAAATACTCAAGAATTCTTCAACTATTAAAAGTATTTTTGTAATATTGACTGATTCAGTTTTTTTTAATTTGAAAAATACAATGTTTTTTAAACTAATATTTTTGTTTCTCCTGGGTTTTTTAAGAAACAAAAAACTTTTTTTAGAAACAAAGAAAAGAGTAGTAAACTGTTATGTAATACCAGACCTCGTATATGGCAGGGAATGCTGGACAATCTCTTAGATGAAGAAGACACTTGAAACAACAGAAATGCTGTTCTGCAGGAGGATGCTGAGAATACCATGATCTGAACATTGCAAGCAACGACAAACTTTTAGAGAAAATACAAAAGGGACACTTATAATTAAAATCAGAAAGAGATATTGAAATTTCTAGGGTACATAAGGAAGAAGATCAGACAGAAATTCGTACAACTTGGCTGAGATGTACTACTATACATGTTGTACTCAGCAGATCTTGTACCTTTGAATTACCACTTATTTTGATCCCTACAAAATGTTCTCAATAGAAAGAACTTCAGTTCTCTGGAAGACTGTTGAAACTGCTTACACCAGTTCAACACCTAAAAAGATGCTAAGTTCTGGGATGATGAAATCTCGAAGCTGCCTCAAAAATGGCAAAATATAGTGGAACAAAATTGCACATATGTAGTTGAATATATATATATCCATATACAAATATCTAAATATTGTCTTTGAAATTTGCTTAAAAAAAGCTAAGCTTTTGTTCTGACCCAATATAACAATTCCTCCTCTAAATATTTCTGACATGGCTTCTTTTTCATTATTCAATAATTTTTATTTTCATAAATATAAGAAAGCTCTTTTTATTAAGATATTTTTTCAAGTATCAAAAATTTAAGTAATTTTTATTTCATATCCATTTTCAAATATCAAACTGTTTCTTTAATACATTGATTTCATAACTCTTTTTCTATTTTTTCAAATATCCATATTTTTTTTAAAAATATCCAATAATCTGTTCTTTTTATTCTTTCAAATATCAAAGGTTTCATTTACTTACAATCCAGAATTTCCAGAATTTGTGCATATTTATGTGTGTGTAAGATCACACACAGACATGTGCATTTGTTTTCATGCTTGTTTGTATGTGTGTTTATATATGTAATTCAGTCTAGTATAATCTAATATCTAATTTTCTCAATTCCAAAATGTATAAAATTGGGCATGTGTTAGAGAGTTAGCAATCAGACCATGAAGCTCCGGATCAAATCTCACCATCAATCAATTAATCAAGGCAGTGACTTCTTGATTAAATTTTCCTGGAGAGATGATCACAGTTTGCAGCAATATTCATGCCTGAAAACTATATCATTGTTTGACCCAAGCCTTGTGGGCGGAACTGAGTTGATGAAATTGTCAATGGTTATGCTAGCAGAGGAAGATGCAAGCACTTTGTGTTGGCAATCTATCTGGAGATGGTGACTTGATAAACAAATCCAGCATCCTGATCACATGCAGTGATCTCTTCTGCTTCTTTTATAAGCCATGCCCCTTCAGAATGTTGGTGATCATGACTCTCCACAATTTCCTTTTCTTTATAGCTCTTAGTAAATGTTATCTTTTAGCTATCTGTCCTAAACCCTGTTCTGCCAAACATTTACACAAGCTCAGTAGGTAGGTTATACTTTCTTCTGTCCCTCTTGCTGTCAATATGTCCTGCAAGAATCAATTTTTCCAAGCCTTCTTTCCTCATTATATAACATAGAAATTTCAACTATCACTTTCTGATGTTAAGTAAAAGTGTCCTTTTTGTTTCCATTTTCTCTAAAACTTCATCACTGTTAATATGTTCAGTCTATGGTATTCTCAGCATCCTTCTGTGAACCATATTTCTTTTGCTTCAAGTCTTTTCTTAATCTGTGATGAGATTTCCAGCATTCTTTGCCATATAGGAGAATCAATATTACATAGCTGTTAAGTAGTTTTTCCTTTGTTTCTAATGAAATTTTTCTGTTTCTTAATACTTTGCTTAGCTTTTGGAAGGCATTATCCCAATGCCCCTATGGATTTCAATGTAACATTTTCTTTTCTCTGATATTACATTTCCTAGATATTTAAATTTTTGCACTTGCTTGATTTTGGCATCTCCAATTTGTAATTTGCATGTTGGGCTGCCCCTTTTGCTAACAATCATGCATTCTCTCTTCTTGCAATTGATGTTTAATCCTTTTTTCTTGTTTTCTTTTACTACATTCTGCAGTGATATATCAACCTAAAAGAAAATCACAATGATGATAAAAGTCACACAAGTTGATAATCTGCAACAAGCCAAAATAGTACATGATGTGGATAAAATTGAAAATATTCATTGCTTTTGTTAAATTTTAATCAAATTTCTTCTTTTACTATGATAGAGATATTTTTTACATTTTTGTAAAATAGTAAAATATTTAAGATGCAGGTTTTTTCACTTTTCAAGCACATTCTTCCCTCTTCATTCAATTTTATTTTTCAATAAGTTTATATTTTCATTGTCTTCTTTTCTCAGGCAAGTGACATATTTTATCAAAATCAGCAATTCTATATTTATACTGAAAAATGATATTATTAATAACATCAGTTGTTCAAGACTTTATTTGACATTTGTTAAATCAAATACTAAACATTTTTTGGCATCCAATGATTTTTAAAATTTTCTTTTCCATCGATTCATTTTTCTTTAAAAAACCCAATTCATATATGTGTGTGTGTGTGTGTGTATTTACCAATGATTTTTTCAATGTTTTGAATTTTCTTTTGCAAATACATCATTTTTCCTTAAAATATTTATACTTATGTTTTCTGAAAAATGAGATTTGGCTTGAACATTTTTGTTTTCAGATGTACATGTTTTAGTTGCATTCTGAAGTTTTGTGATAAAGTAGTTTCACTATTCTACATCCAAAGGAGTGCTAAAATGTTTTTCGACTCTAACCATTTCCAAAATCCAACTAAACTTTTCGAATCCATTCTTGGTCTGGCTAACAACTTTTCAGTACCCCCTTGTCTTTTCCAGATGAATGTCTTTGTGGTTTTTAGTACATCTCAGACATTACATTCTTTGACCTTTTTCAAGTGCAGGTTGTATCTGGTCTTTAGAAGTGACTTAGTACACTTTTCTTTTTTTATCTCCTAACCAGGCCTTTTTCTTTATATATTATTATTGGAAATGTATTATCTATACAGAGAACATTAGCAATCTGTCAGATTGTATACTGAGAGGTCGGGAAGTTTCTTTAATATTGCGGTTTATCTCCAATTTGTCTCCTACTATTGTGAGGACTGTTTTGGAACTTTCTTAAGTAAGTTTTCGACATCCAAGTTTGTGTAATCTATGAAACATGGGTTCTATTACTCACACTGTTAGTATTCTGATCATAAAAATTGCATTTCTAATTCCAGTGTATTGTACAAAGTTATATTGTTCCTACTTATTTCTAGTTTAATTCTACCCCAATTTCTTACAATTCACATAAATCATTTTGTTGCATGCTTTATCACGCTGATTGTTCATTCACATTCGTTTGCAAATGTATTCTTTGGCAATACTACGAAGAGTGATCTACTGAGGTCCTCTATCATCTCTTTTGTTTATCACTTCAGTAACCTTCTTTTATATTACTAATTCCTGAAGGATGTAAATAATCATAGCTCTCCACAATTTCCTACCATTTGAAACCCTCATTATCTCTCCCAATCCCTGTGCTGTCATCCTTTTACACAAGCTCCTTAGATAGGTTACTTTCTGTTTCCCTATGCCCCTCTTGTCTTGAATATGTCTTATGAGTGTCAAATTCCCCAAGCCCTCTTTCCTCATTATGTCTCCAAGAAATTTCAACTGCCTCTTTCTTATTCTAAATATAAGTGACTTTTTGGTTACATTTTCCTTAAAACTTTCTTGTTACTCACATGGTCTGCTTATGGCATTCCCAGCATCCTTCTATAGAACATTCTTGTTGTCTCATCTGTGAGGAAATTGCCCATCATTCACTACTATATATTATAGGAAGATTGATATTATATAACAGTTGAGCATTGTTTTCTTTGTTTCTAACAAAATTTTCTTGTTTTTTAATACTTTGTTTAGTTTTTGGAAGTCATCTTTTATCATTCCAGTGAACCTTAATATTTCTGCAGCTGCTTGATTCTGATATCTTCACTTCACTTGATTGATTCTGATATCTCTAATTCACTTCATTGATATTGATATCTCCAATTCACTTGATTGATTTTGATATCTCCAATTCACTTGATTGATTCTATTAGGTTGGTGCAAAAATAATTTCGTTTTCTAACATATGTTACTATGTGAGAAAACGAAATTATTTTTGCACCAACCTAATAATATCTCCAATTCATTTCATTGATTCTAATATCTCCAATTCACTTCATTGATTCTGATATCTCCAATTCACTTCATTGATTTTGATATCTCTAATTCACTTCATTGATTTTGATATCTCCAATCTGCTTGATTGATTCTAATATCTCCAATTCACTTCATTGATTCTAATATCTCTAATTCACTTCATTGATTCTAATATCTCCAATTCACTTCATTGATTCTGATATCTCTAATTCACTTCATTGATTTTGATATCTCCAATCCGCTTGATTGATTCTGATATCTCTAATTCATTTCATTGATTCTAATATCTCCACTCTGTTTTATTGATTCTAATATCTCCAATTTGCTTGATTGATTCTGTTATCTCCAATTTGCTTGCTTGCATCAAAGATGACTTCTTTCTTATTGCCATACATTTTGTCCTTTTCAAGTGATAGTCCTTTTATTCTGCTTTCCTTTACTGGCTTGTCTAAGAGTTTCTGCAGTTTTCTTTCTATGTCTACCATCTGCATGGTGTCATCTGCTTATTTATGTATTTACCCATCCTCCCCACAGTGATATGATGTAACACAAGGTTGACTTTAATGTGAAGCACTCTAGCGACCAACCATTGCCTGTACTGACATTGATATCACTACCAATCTCCTCTCTCTAATGCAATGAGCTGGGTACTGCCATGGGAAGCTGTTCTTCAGGACTGAGCACTGCTCAGTAATCTGATAATCCAATATTCTTAAGATTGTGCTCATTAATAATAAATCCTGGTCAGAATTTTAGATCTCTTAGGATCCCTTTGCTTTAGATATTAAATACCATTCCTAAAATCAACAAAGTCAGTCATCATTTCTATGAGTGTCCCATCTAGGTCTGCTGCTTTGTTCCTCTTCATCTTCATGACTGCTCTTATATTAGATTTTAGTATCACAAGTTCTTTTATGCTTTTATATAATGCATGTTTCTCTCTTCTGTTATCAAGAAATAGCTTTCCTATGTATTCATTCCATCCTTGTCGTATTTTTTCCATTATGATTGTTTCCTTGTGGGGTCACTCACAGAAAACATAGCCTCATGTTCACAGGAATAAAAACATACAAAGAAATAATACTAAAAAAACATGTTAAAATTGTAAATTAAAATCATATAATTTTATTTCTGTATACTGGTGTGTATGTATTTTATGTGTTTTAAGGTTGCATGTTATAGAGGAAGAAAGTCACTTCAGCTTATGACAAGCAAAGTGTCAAGGTGAGGAGAGGAAATGGATGTCTTGACCCTTTGAGGGTCTGCAGCAAAGAGAGTGAGTTTAGCATTTTGGGGGCATTACAGAATCTATTTTCCTGGCAGGAAAGTTTTCTATTGCAAGCTGGAAGAAATTATTATTTTGGTTTTATTTATTTTATTTTAAACAAAGTTTTAATCTTATTTGTTTTATTTTATTTTATTTATAATATTTATCATTATTATTTTATATGTTTATTTTTTATTTATTAATAATAATGTTCCTACACCCTCTTCTTGCTAAAGAGTACATTTTCTGTCTTATTATTTCTTTTATTTTTGTGTTCAAGCCTACTGCATCTGTGTTCTGCAGTTTTTTGATCACTTTCCATTTCTCATTAAATCACAATTTTTTGGTATGCTAATATATATGTCTAATGTTTTCTGATTAACCTCATATATTTTGTACTATTTCTATGCATTATTTTCAGCCCCTCTCATTCAGTTCAGAATTTCACTTGTTGTTCTATTTTTCTTTTCTTGTCTCTCTTCCCTTAAGAGGATTTCTTTTCCTGCTTTCCTTAAAGTGTTCCACTTTGAGTTCTTGAACTGTTTCATGGTTTCATATTTGTTCTTAGCTTCAACTGCAGATGTTTGTTTGCAAATTAAGTCAATTTGTCATATTGCAGTTTAGGCATTGCCTTGGGTTTCTTTAATATTTATAGTTACCTTTAGATTGCATGTGAGTGATTTTTTTAATCCTTTCACACCAAGCAAGGCAATAATGCCACTAAGACACAATGGGGTTACAGGTAGCAAATGTGAATGAGAAAACTTTAGTGAGGACAAAAGACAATAAAGTAACATGGTTCAAGAAAACAAAAGATGATGATTGACACTGCATTTAAATTTTTGAAGACTGTAGGTGACAAGGAAGCAAAAAATCAGAAGATAGTTTCTCAGATAAAAAATTAGAGAAAAGAAACTGTTAGAATGGAAGAGGTGGGTGTATCTTATCTAGTTCAACTGTAAAACAGTGAAACCTAGTTGTCAATCTAGTAGTATACTTAAATTCATGTAATCAAGACACTAGGGAAAAAAGGATTTGGATTTTATCAAGAATCTCTAAATATATAGCAGTAGCACCAAACCAGATAGGGCAGCAATATTCAATGCATGGACAAATGGTAGATTTATAAATGTACAAGATGGTATCTGGTACAACAATCAACTAACTTTCCTATTCTTGCAGTCAGTACAAAACTAATGACTTTCCATCATCACAGAACAGATATTGAATTTTCACCTATTGTGTTGAATAGGTGTTCTCCCAGGGAGGCCTTATGACTTGAGTGCTTCTTAGGACTTAAGGTCAACAGAGACCTCAAGTGTAACTCGTACATATGATCTATTGCTAAAGATGCTGGGAAAATGGTTCCCTCTACCACTCCAGCAATTACCTGACTTCCTCTGCTATCCTCTACCTTTACAAAAGGGCCAGATTAGTCCAAAAATGGAGTACTGCTGTCATATATGAGCAGAAGCTGCCCAGTCTTCACTTTCTAGTCTTGATAGAATCCAAAAGCATTTCTGCATCCTTATGGTTGATGAATTATTTTCCACCCTACAATCCTTTTCCTACATTGCAAGCCTCTTTCTACTCTGTCACTATTTCCATGAAAAGTGTTCCAACAAACTACATTCCTTAATTCCACCAGTTCTAAACTTCACAGCTAAGACTCACTATGCCACAAGCATTGTAGCAAACCAGCCTCATTCCTTTCGTATTTCATTGGTGACATGTAAGTTTTATTTGAGCAGCTTTTTCCCCCAAACTGCTGCCTTGTGGAACCAACACCCAAGAGAATGCTTCCCTGATCACTACAATCTTAACCTGTTCAGGTCTAGGGTTAACCATTATCTTCCCCACATATCATTATGAATTGTATCATTCAATTTATGTTGTAGCATACCTATGGATAATAATGGGTATGTTCCCATTCACATAAATACAGTAGTAAATACTGTATGTTGGTCTGCAGTTGCAGATTCATCTCCAGCTGTGCTGGTCAAACTCTCTGCCTCTGGGCAGAGAGGATCCCCAGATGAGGCTATGTCAAAGGGTGGAGTCTCATCTTGGGAAACAGTTACCCGACCCCATTTTATACAGGGTCTATGGGGAATTTTTGGTTGATCCTATGGGCTTTGATATGCCACATTAAATTTGGCTTTGTACCACAGCTGACCACATAGTGTGGTTGGTAGATATCCTGCAGTTGGAGATTCACTGTGGAATTCACTTGACTCACTTCTAGCAGTTAGCTACATTTTCTACGTGCTGCTAGTGAATCTTATGTGTTGTTCATGTCCTAAGTATTATCATTCATTACCAACCTTCATTTTATTATTTTATTTGGTAACCTTCCCTAGGTTACAACACTCTATAACCCTCTGCATTGAGTTGCTCTTGAGCCTTGTACACAGTGAACATTATTGTAAAAAAAATGTGGGTATGTTTTAGAGTATAGAGTCATATTTCGAAATAGTTTATTGATGGTTAAGTAGACTATATTCCTAGGTTTTTCAAAGTTTATTCTTTAAACCAAATGTTTTTTATTATATCATCATTTGCTTTGTACCAATGAACATTTTTTTTCTCTGCAATCATTACAAGATTTATGTTTATACTAACCAAACACTTCTAAATTTTTGTTACTTTCCTACATTTGAAGGCTTACAACCATATCACATTGAAACATTGGTTTTTCATATGGTCACTAAAGTTCAGCAATGTCAAACCTGGTCAGGACCTAGATGTGTAACCACTTGGGAATACCAGATACTGTAAGTGGATGGTGTAATGGATAATGGCCTGGAATTGAAAATATTCACTTAGGCACCAGTATGCTTGGGAAAAGTATTAATCAATGTCTTCTCTCACCAGCTATGGGTTAATTAGTAAATTGTTATCTCCAAAAAATTCTTACAATCTAAAAATATTTTCTGACTTTAAATAATTTGCAAGAGGTTGATAAACTGTAAAAAACAAATCAGTCAATCAAACCTACTTTTGAATTTAGCTCACACTTCAGCCATAATAATAATAATACTTTCTTTTAACTTTTATTGATATCCTTTCTAGTGTCTCATAAAATTTAAGTCTGACATGGAGGTATATATTATTATGATCATCATAGTGAATGGCTCCTCTTTCAGTTTCACAAGAACTCTATTTGACAGCTGTCAGTACCACAAAACACACTTCTCCTTGCCTTTATTTAATATTAAACAGACTACTCTTTCATTTTTCTTTGCTCCTATACATATAATTCTGTGTCACTTATAAAATCCCTGCTTCTTTCCTATTTTGTTTCACAAACTCCCAGAATGTTAATATTCAACCTTTCCATTTCCTGTTTTGCATTTTCAAACTTTCTGCATTAATACAGTGTCATAATATTACATTTTCCAATTCTGATTTTACCTTTAATGCAAACAGTCGCTGGATAATAACCAGGTAAAATCTTTTGAACAAATCTCTCCTTACTGGGTGAAGAGTCAGTTCCAAAGGAGCTAACTTCTTTTACACTGATCTGATATTTCTATTGTAAATTGCTATGACTGTTCTTGTTAGTAAAGTGGTTTCTCATTGCCTTCTCCAGAATGCTTTTATCGAAACACTAACACTATTTATTTAACACATCTTGAGAAGTCCAGTTTATTCACTCTCATACATTCTGTCTTCTTACAATTAATGTTTAGTCTTTTCTACTTGTTTTCATTAATTATTTTTCTAATATATCTTTGAACTTTCCATTTGAGTCTGCCATCAACACAGTGTCTTCTTCATAGTGTATGCTTTGTGAAACAATAAGGTTACATTTGCCAATAATGAAAAAATACACATTACTCATATGTCACCAATGAGATATATACAGGGTCCGATGGATAAATTGTCGTCTAAATTACCCAAAAATGAAAATAACACTGACATCTCATTTTAACAGGTATATCTACAAATATTACACAAAAATATCTTGAAATACTAAAGAGTAAATTTATTCAATAAAATTGCCATTGTCTTCAACCACAGCCTCCAGATGATTTTGGAATCTCCTGCATCTCTTATGGACAGTTTCCTTGGTGACTGCTGCCATAATCCTTGTCCTTTGTTCATCTTTGGTTGGTCTCTAGCTCAACTGCACCCCACAAATAATAATCAATGAGGTTGCAGTTTGGGGAGTTAGGTGGCCAGATGTGTTTGCAGAAATTGTCTAACAGCCATGATTGAGTTCTCCTGCTTGTTTGGCATGGTGCAGAGTCCTATTGCCAGACATAGGGTCTTCCAGAAACCACCCTCTTGACCCAGGACAGCACTACCTTCTCAAGGTACTTGATGTAGGCCTCCGTGTTGAGTGAGGCCCTCACCAACAAATTTTCTTATTAGAACAATCAGAGTGAGTTTTCCAAGCTGCCATACCTTTGTAATCCCTGTTAGACTCATTCAACTCTTTCTGAATCCTCTGCACTGTCCTCAGATTTACACCCAAACATTCTGAAATGTTTGTATTAGAGCTTCTGGCACAAATGCCAATCAGTACAGTATGCTGTTTCCAAATTTCTGGTGGAGTGAATTACATCATGGTGCTCTTTTTCTCACAGAACTGACCCTATCCTCTACTGTGCAGTCAACAAAATCAAAAACAACCAACATGTGTGTGCAGAATTAAAAATATAAAATGGTGACAATATATCTATCACACCCTGTATAAATTGCTGAAGAGTAAACAAACAGGTCTGCCTATGAAACTCTGGAGTCAGGATGCTGAAGATAACATCAATTAGCTAAATGACAAATCTTTACTTATATTAAATATATATCTTTGGTGTCAAATGTGAAATAGTTGCCCTTTTAAAATCCAATTATTTAGGATTCTGGTCCTGCATTTGTGCCTAGGTAAACTTGTTTAGAAGTAACACTGCCCACCTCAATCAAGCAAGGTCTGAGAAAATGTGGATTGAACACCAGAAGACATTATCAGTGCCCTACTGTGAAACTGCACATGAAAAGCCACCCACCATGAGGTTGAAACAACAAGAAACTTAAGACTATCACTATAATCTTTGGAATATAGAATGTTTGAACTCATCTCAACACTGATAAAACCAATAAACCAGAAAGACATACAGCTCTAGTCTCAAAAGAACTGACTAGAATCAATGTGGATATTGCAGCTCTGAATAAAACACAGCTTTCAGGAGAAGAAAGACTCATTCTGGCTATACATTATTTTGGAAAGGCAAGGATGAAGGAAAGAAAAAATCCAAGAAATCAGTTTTACTATTAAAACTTGCATCATACAAGACAATCACTTAACACCAAATGCCATCAACAAATGACTTATGACTCTTTGTTTACGACTTCCTAAAGAGAATTACATCTCTTATTTTTGCTTATTCTCCAACTCTTGATGTTGATGAAGATACAAAGAACTAATTTTACCAACAACTAAGTAACATCATTGGTAATATACCATCGAGTGACAAACTCTTTTTATTATGGGATTTCAATGCAAGATTAGAAAAGGATCATCACTTATGGAAAAATGTCATTGGTAAAGAAGCCATCAAGAATTGCGACTCCAGTGGACATCTGCTACTTGGTCTATACATGGAATATAATTTATTCATTATGAGTACACAGTTCCAACTTCTAACACACTTCAACAACATGGATGCATCCCCAACCCAAACACTGGCATCTGACAGACTATGTCATCTTAAGACAACAAGAAAAAAAGAGATGTCCTAATCACAAAAGTGGGTCTTAATACCAACAAATGCTGGACAGATCATCACTTTGTCACCACATACATGAGAAACACTATTCATAAAAAACAAAAATCCAACTGCAACAACCATCTTGTAGAAAATGACATTTCAAAATTTCAGGATCCTGACAGTGCCACTAACTTTGAATCCAAAATAAATCAGAAACTTAGTTCTAAGCAAGTCAATGAACAATATATTGAAGAATGGAGAACCATTCATGACATAGTTGCAGAAACAGTAAACACTATCATCAGTTTCACCAAGACCACAAATTAGGACTGGTTTGATGAAAACAATATTGAAATCAACCACCTTTGTGAGGCAAAATGAATGCTCATTTGACTCATGAATGAGAGCGGAGATCCAAACTCAAAAAGAAGCATTCCCAGAAGCTAAAACAAGAGTGTCAAACAAAACTAAGAATATTTGGTGGTAAAAAAAACAGTTTAGCTTCAGGGTAATTCAGATACATATGAGCTCAGAAATTTCCATGTTGGAACAAAACTATTTGAACCAGTATGAACATGAATTGGGTCCCTTCTAGCTGCTGCCAATGCAAACACCCTGAGCAATTAACAAGACATACTTCTATGCTGGGAGGAACACTTTTCCATCCTCATAAATAGAAATTTGAACACAGCTGAAGACTTCCTGAGAAATGTTCCAAATTATCCTCCTTGGCTTTGGATGAATATGAGGCCTACTTTTCAAGAATTGAAGCAAGCTATATATATATATATATGTATACACAAATGTAGGATTGGTATATATGGAATAAATTCCAATAACCAAAAAATAATATTCTTAAAAGAGTGCTCAATACAGAGTAGACCAAATATAATTTATTCAAAAATTATAACATAAATATGTTATAAAATCACTAGAAAATATCCATTTTGTTTCAACACTTCTTATGTCTTATCAAGTGATGGTGTTGAATGCAGAATAAAGAGTTTTAAAAGGTTCAAATCAACCAAACACCTCTCAATAGAGGAAACGCTGTTACATAAGCTGCAATGATCAATCAAAATACAAGTATATGAGAATTCAAAAAACCTGACAACAAACCTTGGTTATAATAATTAATGCCTTAATGTTAGGGTTAAACTAATATAGAAATCATTCTAACTAATTAATATTAACTTTTACTATAAAATTGAAAATTAAAAATTACCAATTTTGCATTTAATCTGTATTAAGTCTAAAATATTATAAAATTATTTAAAGACGAAACTGAGAGCAAAATACATATATTTTATTATTTATTTGGTTTTAATTGAAAGGCCAAAATTTCCATTAAAATAAACGTTAATCAAATGGGGATGTATATCTTTGTTACAACTTAGATACATTTGAAGTAGTGATATGGGCAGGGGAGGATGAAATGTTGCAAAAGGCAATACATACGCAATCAAATTATAATACACGTATTTAGATATATAAACATGCAAAAAACTAATATTTGAGTAGACACAATTTATTAAACAATATATTTATATATTTTCAGCTTCTGGCCTGAGTATATATATATATATATATATATATATATATATATACACACACACACATATATATATATATATATATATATATATATATGTATATATATAGTGATTTTCCAAGCATAGCTTAGATGTGGCACAAGGCCGAAAGTATATATTATATATATATATATATATATATATATATTAGGTCGGTGCAAAAATAATTTCGTTTTCTAACATATGTTACTATGTGAGAGAACGAAATTATTTTTGCACCAACCTAATATATATATATATATATATATATAATAATAATAATAATAATAATAATAGCTGGCCACTTGTATTTGAGGATACCCATCTAATATATATATATATATATATATATATATATATATATATATATATATATATATATTTGTCTGATGACAGCAAAAGCATGAAACCTATGCATTGATTTGATAGTTGCTGACAAAGCCATAACCATTAAAGATGTAAACATCATAAAGTTAACATAGAAAGCAATCATAGAATAGCAGCTAGTAGAATCATTTTTTACTTTAAAATCAAGAGAAACCAAATGATTCTCAGAAAGAAAGCATATCCTAATAAGGTCTGGGAGAACATCACCAAATTTCTGATAGAAATCAAGAATGGAGTCCATTCTTTGGGGAATAATGGAAATAGAAAATGTGAATAACAAGCTGGTAAGAAGCTGCAGAAATAACAGGGGAAATAAATGGAAAGAAAAATAACAAAGGGAGATAATCAATGTCAACAGTCAATCTGATAAGAAAAGAGGAGACATTAGAGACATAAAAGTGAAATTTATTAAATGAACTAATAAACAAAAAAATGAGACATGAATAAAGGAAGATGAATATGGAAAGAGTAGAAAAAGCTATCAGAAATTGGAAGAGCTTGAAATATTTTCAATCTGCAACCTAAGCAGACAAACAACAATCACTTGCACTGGAAGACAGGTATGTAGAAGTTATCAAATGCAGGAATATAATATTAATGATCACCAAAGAGTAGTATATAAATCTGTATGCTTCAAAAATATGAATACCAGCAACAATTACTTAGTAGATACTAATAGTGTTCCTGAGGTAACAACAAATGAAATATGCTCTTCATTACAAATTTAAAACACAGAAAAGAACAAGATAAAGTTGGCATAGTAACAGATTTTTTGAAAATTTCTACAAAAGACTGTCACAACTATTTACCCAGTGAATGTACAACAGAAATATATCTTATAAATTCAGTTTATGTATTATTATCCAAATTTATAAAAAAGGACTAATAAAAACCTTGACAGCTATCAGCCAATCAGACTAATATTTAACATATGAAAACTATTCTCAAAAGTACTTACAGACAGACAAACACACATTCCAAATGAAAACCAGCCACTGAAACGGGCAGATTTTAGGAATAGATCATCTGCAAACAATAGACTAACTAATAAAAAACAACAGAATTCAGCAAACTACTTTGTTTAGTTTTTGCTGATTATGAAAAGGCATTTGACTTGGGAACAATGAAAGTAGAGCATTAATAAACATTATATAAAAGTTACTGTGAATATATACAATAATAGTATTGCAATAATTTAGCCACACAAAGATACAGATAAAATAAAGTTTGGAAACAGAGTGAGGTAAGGAGATAAACATAAATTCACCTAAACTATTTATAACAGGCTTTGAAAGCATCTTTCAGAAAAGCAACTGGGAAAGGATGGAAGTAAAACAGAATATTTGAACAACCTATGATTTTCTGATTTCAGGATCATTGGATAAATTGCAAGAAATGCCAAATGATTTAAATAAGGAAAGTCTCAATGTAGGTTTTAAATGAACAGAAACAGAACAAAAATAATATTCAGTTGTGACATTCTGAAAAAGATCATAATGTTGAAATGTAAAGAATTTGAAGAGTTTTCCAAGAATACATATAATTAAGATGGTGGCCACAATCTTAAGAACATAAAATATGTAGATGACACAGTGCTGATAGTAGACACAGAAAGGAAACTACATAAACTCCTACAGAAGGTAGTAAAGGAAACTGAGAAGAAAAAAACTAAACATTAATTGCATGCAATAACATGCAGAAGTTTGGTGATGCCCAGGGCCAACTCATTGATTGTATGCCCCTAAGACTCAAGTAAGGGTGCTTACAAAGCCTAGTACTGAGAAATGTGAGAAAGGAAGATAATTTAAATATGTAAAAACAGATGAAACAAAAAAAAAACACTTTATTCAAATTAAATATAAACTAAATTTTTATTTCACTTTTTGCTTGGATGCCCTCCAGATATGGATGACTGTGGCTTTCACGTCCTCTGTCACCCACTTCTGTATGCTACTGATTTAAAAAAAAAAAAAGAAAAGCAGAATGCAGGATTCTTAGCAAAAGGAACATCCCAATATGCAGATCATAAACTAAAGATACCAAGATCCAACAATTGCAATAATTTAAATATCTGGGAAGTGTTTTAACAGAGGGTGGAAAGTGTGACACTGAAATCTGAAGGAGCATTGGGATAGTGAAATGTGTTTTCCAGAACCTAAGCGAAGTATTAAGAAACAGGAAAATTTTGTTAAAAACAAAAAAAAAAAGAGTACTGAACCATTACATAATATCAGTCTTCCTATATGGCAGTGAATGCTGGACAATCTCCTCTAAATTGAAGAAGAGACTTGAAGCAACAGAAATGTGGTTCTACAGAAGAATGCTGAGAATACCATGCACCAAACATGTGAGCAATGATGAAGTTGTAGAGAAAATGAAAATAAAAAGCACCCTTATACTTAACACAAGAACAAGAGCATTGAAATTTCTAGAGCACATAATGAAGAAAGAGGGCTTAGAAAATTTTAAACTCACAGGGTAGATTTGAAGGCAAGAGGAAAACAATGCATAACCTACCTATCAAGCTTGAGTAAATGGATATCAGAACAGGTTTTATGAGAAATAAGAAAAAGACAAAATTTATTAAAAACTACAAAGAAGAGGAAATTGTGGAGAGCCATGATTGCCAGCATCCTGAAAGGACATGTAGAGGAAGACATGAAATAAATGACCACAGAAATGTAACAAAATAGTATCTATGAATAGGGAAGAAAGCATTTAACAAAAACAGAGACATAATGAAAAATGCCTTACAATGTAAATTACAGAATATAAAATAAAAAAATGAACAAAATTGGTTGCTAACAAACTGAGAGATGCACAAAGACCAATGAAAAGAGCAACAGGATTAAAACCACTCTATGAGATTGAATGCAGTCAATATGGATCAGGGAACAAGCCAAAATAATAGTTAACATTGAATGATTAAAACATAAATGTGGAGATGGATAGGACACATAGCAAAAAAAAAAAAAAAGAAAGGATAACAGATGAAATAAAAGGTTGCTTGACTAGTGCCCAATGGGTAATAAACACAAAGGGAAGAGAACAGATAGAAAATAGGGAGATTAAATAGAGGGATTTCTGGTAAAACATGACATTGTCATAAAAGGATTTGTGAAAGGCCTTTCTCCTACAAGGAATCAGCAATGGCTGATTACACACACACACACACACACACACACATAAATAAGGTATATTTGGGCAGCAAGTATTCATCCATATAAGTTTGATTAAAGGGAACTGACAAGGTTGGTCTGTCTACTTTTTTATTATATTTTTCAGTTTTCAGATAGGGAGTTAAGTATTGTGCTCAAAGTTGTGGAAAAACTGTCCAAAGTTTGTATTTTGTTATTTTTGTTCAAGTACTTTCAACTTTTGCAGTCATTATCATAAAATCAATGTGGTGTTTGTGTGGTAGAATTCCTTTGTTTGCATACCGTTATTCTTTGGAAGGTGGATATTTTAAATGGTCTAGCATGACGTCATATTTAATGGCTTTTGGGAACGAGGATGCACAAAAAAATGTGATTTATTTCATCTTATTTTATTAATTAATTAATTAATTTTTTATTTATAATAATAATATTATATATATATATATATATATATATATATATATATATGACTAAGTTGGTTGTATTAAATTTAGTATAGACATTTATAACAACTCTTCTCCGTCAATTGGCATTTTTCAAAAACCAACATTGTATATCAATTTAAATGCCCTTCGGGAGATTGCATCACTTATAAAAGTGTTAATAATATGTATGTTAGTGTTACTACAACAAGCATGACAAAAAGGCTTACATCTCACTTAAATGATCATAGTTCAATCTCAGAGCATTTAAAGGAATACTCATGTCCACATTCAGTTTAGACAGATATTAATTCAAAATACAATAAGGAAAACTTTAAAATTCTAGAAGCTCTTTGCATAAGAGAATTGCAACCAAAAATTAATATATTCAACTACAAGTATAGCAACAAAGTTCTTAAATGTTTATAACAGGAAAGTTTTTAAAATTAAAAATTATAATTGTTAAAAACTAAACCCATATAATATACTCCCAAAATCACATAAGTGATTGCATATTTTGAATTTTACAGTGATCATGCATGAAAAATATACTCCCAAAAAATATACTCCCAAAAAATTACATACTATTGCTCCCTTGTATAACAGATAAATATTTTGAATTTTGCAGTGTTCACACACACATATTCATAGACACTCAATCCCTAAAGATGATCTCGAACAAGACTGAAAGTACTTGGAAAAATAAAAATTATTCAAAAGTAAATTTTTGAATTTTTCTTGATCACTTTTCTACAATTACCAAGATATTAACCCAGGGACTTTAAAGGATTAAAATTAAAATGGACATAATATATCTAAATTATTTAATCAAACATGCTTGAATAAAAATACGCTGCCTAAATATATATATATATATACATATATATATATATATATATATATATATATATATATATATATATATATATATATATATATATTGCAAGGAATAGATACAAATTATTTCTTAAAGGCATTATGAAAAATAAAAAGTAAGAGATGAAAAACACTTACAGAACAGACCAACCGGTTTCATTCCCAAGCTCATCAGGGTCGACTGGGAACAATTATTGCAATCAATATTAACTCACACAAACACCCTTCATACAATTAAAGCATTAAAAAATGAAATGATTAATGGTATAAGGGGGGAAGAAAAAAAAAAAAATTCAAACCGCACGAATATGCCCAGCACAAAAAAAAAAAAAAAAAATTATTTGGGGGGTAGTGTGAGGGGAATGTAATATACACACTAGAGTCTAATAACGTGAAGTCCAAGAAGACAGTCTCTTTGCTTACAAAGAGACGGCTCCCTGGACCGAATATACAGAGACTCAAGTGCTCGCAAATGAAATGGAGAGTGCGAACTGGACAGTACGGTAAACCAGTTCGGACTGAAATCCTTTGCACAATCCCTGCAATTTATCAAATGTTCTGTGATCGCTGACCCGGAAGTATTAACCAACTGGCTCTTATGGGCATCCGGATTAAGAACTCGCAATGGGACATGCTGCCTGATCCTACAATCTAAACGTTGGGAAGTCCTTCCTATGTAGTTGCTACCGCAACCACATTTTAAAGAATAAATCACGGAAGAAACATGATGGGGAGGAAGAGGATCCTTACGCATAGAGGGAAAGGCAGAACGAGTCGCAAAATGAATCCTAAGTTGAGCCGAAAAATAACACAGATGGACAGCAGACAAGACCCGCCTGGCCAAAAACTCGCCCCGCGAACCAATAAATGGAAGCCGCAAGTAAACGGGACATTTCTGAGCTAAATATTGTTTTTCCTTTCGAAAATTAAGAATCTTATCACGCATAACACTATGAAGAATATCACTAGGATATCCATTGTTTAATAGCGTGCAGCGGACAAAATCCAATTCTTCATCCAAATATTGTTGACTGCAGATCACCAAGGCCCTATGAGTTAAGGTCTTGATGAGATTAATTTTACACAAAATCCAATTCTTCATCCAAATATTGTTGACTGCAGATCATCAAGGCCCTATGAGTTAAGGTCTTTAAAATTTTTTTTTTTTCTTCCCCCCTTATACCATTAATCATTTCATTTTTTAATGCTTTAATTGTATGAAGGGTGTTTGTGTGAGTCAATATTGATTGCAATAATTGTTCCCAGTCAACCCTGATGAGCTTGGGAACGAAACCGGTTGGTCTGTTCTGTAAGTGTTTTTCATCTCTTACTTTTTATTTTTCATAATGCCTTTAAGAAATAATTTGTATCTATTCCTTGCAATATTACGGTTCTGTACCTCCAACAATTTATTTAATATATATATATATATATATATATATATATATATATATATATATATATATATATATATATATATAACCCAAAGTTTAAAGAAAAGAAGATCCAAAAATAAAAAGGACAAAATAACACATTTAATGCACTTATATGAAACTGGGACTTTCATGATCATAATTTTGATCTGGGAAATGCAGTTTTACTAAAGAATTAATATAACTTACTCAAAGAAAGCTGCATTTAAAATGCTATGATCTATGACTCTTTCCCTCGTAATAATATATGACTGGGCTATTTCAGTTTATTGCCTCTTCTTAATAAACTAATACTGAAAAATGTGGGATATGAAAACCTTGATAAAACCCATAATTAGTGAGTGATGAAGAGATGGAAATGGAGTGAATGTTGCAAACTCAACTGGAATTTGATCTTGGCTATCCAATTTCTCATTCGAAGCTGCTATCCATTACACCCCCCATAAATAAATATATATATATATATAGGCACTTGCTATGAAGCAATAATCATAGGAAGTGTAGTGAATTTGATTATCATATCATGATCCACATTTGTGATCTTTTACTATATTAAGCTAAGTAGTAAATCTCTCTCTCTCTCTCTCTCTCATAGATAGATAGAAATGTAATGTAGATATTTACTTGAAAGGCAGTTAACAAAAACAATTTAATTTAATAGCTTTCTTTTTGTTTGAATACTTTAACAATAAAAAAAGGATTATCAATATTTTTGCAACTTAACAACAAAAAAGCATTTATTTTTCAACATAGTCTCCTTCTCTGCCAATGTTTCTCCATTAATCACAGAGTTCAAACATTTTACAAATCAAAATTCACATCATAACTGTGTCTGGTTATAGGATTTATTGATCCACACTTATAAAATTGAAAATAAAATTTACAAATTTAAAGAATCATGCCAGTAAAATAAAAGGTATTTCATTGAAAATAATGACAGACACACCTTTAACTCAAGCATAAAGAAAGCATATTTATCTCCTACTAATATCACACCCAGTTATTCTTTGATATTCCTTTTTTGACACTTGCTTGTCCTTTTTTCAGTTCCAACTGAATTAACTGCTACTTTTAGAATAAATAGCAAAAAATAAATCGAAGAAAGATTAATGAGGTTTCAACTTTCTTAATGCTAGTAATTTTGCTGGAAACTTTCCTAACTGAATGAAAAACCTGTCTTCGGTTTTTCACAAATTTTACTCTTGCTTTTTATAAATTAAAACTGATATTAAACAGAAAAAACAAAATCTTTTAAAAAAAATAAGAATACAAACATGTTTATTTTTGTTAGATTTTTAAAAAAATAATCTTAAATAATGCGTATTTCTAGATTGCAAATTTTGATCTTATTTCAGTCTTGTCCTCACATTTCATTCCAAGTAAATATTTTATACAATGTCTGTTAGATTCTTACAGTTAGATTAGTGTGGAGTTGATACAATAGTTTCCAATACCATCTCTTGTACAATATTAGAGAAATCTTAGAAATGCCTTTGAAGTTTAATCAGTTCTTAATTCTTTCTGCATACATATTCTTTAAGAATTCTTTGTAGAAATATAATCATTTTAATTTATATTTTGCGAAAATTATGGCTGAGTATGAAATATTCATTTGACATTGTGTTTCATGCTTAATCTGTGAAAAGGTGCAGCAGATTCTTAGTAAGAGATCATGGAAAACTACAGAATTTGTGCTGAAAATAATTTGCAAACAAGATTTTCAGCTCAAGAGCAAAGACTGCTTTGAGATCTCTGAACTTGAAAATAGATGAACTGAAGGAAATTTTGATGCAACACTTTTTCTTCTTCATGTTCCATGTCCTCTCAGGACATAGGTCATTGGGCTCTCTACAATTTCCTGTCCCTTGTAGCTCGTAATAAATTTTGTCTTTTTGTTATTTCTCCCAAACCCTGTTCTGCCAACCATTTAGTCCAACTCGCTAAGTATGTTATGTGTTGTTTTCCTCTGTCCCTCTTGCCTTCAATCTGTCCTGTGAGTATTAGATTTTCTAAGCCCTCATTCCTCATTATGTGCCCTGGAAATATCAACAGTCTCTTCCTGATGTTAAATATAAGTTTCCATTTTGTTTCCATTTTCTCTAGAAATTTGTTGTTGCCAATATATTCAACCCATGGCATGCCTCTGCGCATCAAAAAAAATTAGATGTGAATCTGCCAACTTATTTGGATGACACAATGAAAGATAAAAAGATATTTTTCCTGAAAAAAATTAACTAATGATCTTACCCCATAAGGATACCCTGTCTTCATGTTACAAATGTGGTGCAGCAAATGATCATGAAAATTATTGTTTGGCATATGATCCTTTGATAGGGAAAAAGCCTTACAATAATAATAATAATAATAACAATAATAATAATAATAATACATAAATAATAATAAGCCTACTTGTTTACTGAGATGGCTGATGTTGAACCCAGGTAAAAATTCAAGATTTTCAATGTTGATTATCTAGACATGCAGGTCTTCCTTTCTTGGAAGATTGGAGCAACATATTTTCCACTTTCAATTTCTTACCATTTGGTCTTGTGTTGCACTAGGATATGATAAATAAATGACTATCACTCTGTTGTATGAAAACAAAAAGGACATTAATATTTAGAAAGAGACGACTGAAATTTCTGACACATAAAATGAAATAAGAGGAGGTTATAAAATTCACAGAACATATTAACAGTAAAAGGGATCAGAGGAAGCAGTAGGCAAGCTACCTGATGTGCCTATGTGGCAAAACATAGGGTGGGAGGGACGGTAAAAAGACAAACATTAATAAGAGCTACAAAGGAGAAGAAGTTGTGGAGAGACATAATCACCCATCTCCTGAAGAGACACAGCATATAAAAAAAGCATATAAGTAGTTAATGTTTGGATGCAGGTAAAAGCTAGAATTACTAATACTGGTTTTCAAGTGAGACAGTTCTTCCCACTTGGATAATTGATGCTGCACAATCTTCCTCTTCCCCTTTTGTCCCTGTGCTGTTAAGTTGTTATAATAAAGGAAATTATTATTATTATTCTATATTTTATATTTTCATGTTTATTAGACATAGAGATTTTAATTGTTTGTGTATGTAAGTGTGTGTATACGTGTGTATATATATGTTCATCTGTCACTGGATTAGAAAAACTGATTACATGCAGTGTATTCTTCAAGTCTGTCAAATTCAGACAATCATATTCTATGCTTGTCTGCTCAGTGGTTACATATCCAAAATATTGAAAAATTCCCCAAAGAATTAACCAAATCAAAATCAGAAACATTTTTTTTTTTATTTATGATGAAATAAATGATTTGTCTAAAAGTTTGCAGAAACTTATTATAGAAAACAGGGAAAATACTTCAGTGATGGAAGAATGATGTTTTGAATAAAAAGCATTTTGACAGAAAATGCTAATCAACAACTTGTTGAGAGATTTTTGGGGAAAAAGGGTTTTAAGATTCTCAATTCTTCATGCAGGTTTGCTTTCTTGATGTAAATAATCATAAGCCATTTTTCTTTTTTGACTCAAATATAAATAATTATACAACAGTTTTGTTACTTTTTATTTTCCTTTTAGCTATAAATAAAATAAAAGATTTCTTAGTAAAGTAATGCTTAAAATAAACTAAACCCAAATGTATATAAGTACAGGCTGTTGTAAAAAATATATACACAAACATACATATATGATGGCTGCCTTTTCGTTATTGAGGATGGCCATCACATATCCCACACAGATTCACCAGTGCCACACATGGAGATGACTTTTAAACCTGGCTAATGACTTGCATTGTTTTCCACAGACTCAGTAGCCATGATCACTCACAAAATTGGGTATATTTGGATATATTTTCTGGCATTTGATTGCCATGAAACTTCCTTGCCAGTGTCTCTAATATTGTTGTACTTCATCATCATAGTCATGCCTTTTAAGGCAATGCCCAGCCATGTGCACCACTCAGTCAAATCCCCCAATACATCATGCAATTCCAGTGCAGGAAACTTTTAAAGTGAAGAGTGATGGTGCACGGGGTCATTCCCACTCTCTGAGCAACACAAGCAATGATCTGAAAAAAAGAGAACATCAGCATCATCAGTTGCTAGTGTGCCACAGATGTCATATCACAATTTTCCTACTACAATAGAAATGTTATAAAAAGGATTAAGAGCTCTCTCTGTCACCCAATTTTTCTTATTAGTGGTGTTGGATTATCAATGAATTACCTTCATCTGCCTTCACTTATTTGCTCATCAATGGGACTCTAACAGGTTTTACTACCTCGGATCAGGATTGACCTTGGAACAACAGCAATTAAGAAGTGGTTGCATACTACTCAAAACTTACAATCACCCAATTAGAAACCTTGCTGCTGGATGTAGTTTATTGTCATACCAAAGAAAAAAAAAGAAAAAAAAAAAAATATATATATATATATATATATATATATATATATATATATATATATATATATATATATATATATACAGTTAGTATCAGAAATATATATATATATATGTATCAGAAATATATATATATACAGTTAGTATCAGAAATATTCATACCCCTCCCATAATTATGAATAAATCAGACATTCCTCAAATTTTCATGGAAATTTTATGTGCATTTTTCACAAATGATGAAATAACGGATTTCAAAGAATGTGTAGTTATGTCCATAACAAAATCAATGGTCCTCTTGCCTCTATAATCAATTGTGTAAAATTTATTCTCAATTATTACTTTTAACTGTTCTTGATAGTTCCTTACAAGATAATTAGACGTTGACAGATACTTTGCTCCATTCTTTCCCTATCAATGGTTTCTTCTGCTTTCAAATTCAAAGGAGTTCTGTCTCCTAAATTTTTCTTCAAACAGGCCCATAGATTTTCGATGGAATTTAGGCCAGGACATTGTGTGGGAAAAGCCAATGACTTAATTTTGCTGCCATTTAAATATTTCCTAAAAATGTTATTGCCATTTAAGTATTTCATCAAAATATGTGCCATGTGCTTTGAGTCATTGTCATGTTAACACCCCAGGGACAGCTTTTGCACACTTTTATATTATTCTTAAGAATATCCAAATACTGCTCTTTATCCATGATACCCTATACACTCAGTAGTTCTTCTAGTCCAGAAGCAGTGAAACATCTCCAAAGCATAATACTCCCGTCATAGTGTTTAATTGTAGGGGGGAGTATTTTTTGGGATTGTAAGCTTCATTCAATTTCTTCAATACATACAGGGTGTTCATGTGACCAAATAATACTTCTTTGGTCTCATCTGACCATAAAAGTTACAATATCCACTTCCATGTTCTATATAGCTTCTCGTATAAAGCTAATCTGCTTTTTAGGTGTTTAGCCTTAAACAAGGGAGTTTTTCTTGGATGAAAAGCTCAAAGTCTTGCTCAATGGAAGCATCTAGTAACTCTCTTCATCAATACATTCAACCCTGCTGTCTGTACATCATTGACAATGTCCTTTGCTGTTAAGTGAGGATTCTTTGACACATCACTAACAATTTTCCTTTCCATTCTCTCAGAAATTAACTGTTTTCTTCCAGTTCTTGGCTAATTCTCAACATAATGATTTCTATTGTACTTCTTGATAATGCTCTAAATTATTGATCTAGGAACATTAAAACACTCAGTAAACACTGTATATCCATCACCTTGCTTGTACACATCAACTATTATCATTTAGAGCTTCTTGTTCAGTTCAGCAGTTTTTTCACCATGGCTGCAGAATGAATGCGTTATCATGGTATGCAACATTCACATATTATTCTCTTCAGAACTTTCTAGAATGTTACAGAATATTACAACAATGCTATTTTATTTTCAAAGTGTGCTTGTACTAAATGTTAAATTAAGAAACAAAAACATAATGATTGGCATAGAGTAAATATTATTGGATAATTTTCATAAAGTGGAGGGATAATACATTTGGAATGCATCAATTTTTAGAAAAAACCTACAACTATAAAGAAAATAGAACAAAGCTTGTAAAAAATTCACAAATTATTCAAAACTAAATGCAGAAAAAATTGTTATTGAATATTTTGTGGAGAGTACTTGATTAACATTTTTCCTACATTTTTTTTTATGTTTTTGTGTACGGTGAGTTGAACCATATAATGTTTCTATTCCTGTTGGCTTTTTTGTCCTCTGTGGTGTGTATGTGAGTGTTATTGAGAATTCACCATTTTAGAGCTTTTTCATAGTCTTTCTTACTTTCACTGAATTTGGATTCATTGAAAGAATTGATGGAAAGCCCGCAATTAATTGATTAATTTATATACATGTCTAACACAGTAACAACAGTTGCACCAAGAACATGACACAAATAATAAAAAAGCACAAGAGAAAAACTATCAACAAACTATCAGGACAAATTAAACCCATGTGTCTAACTTCAGAATAAAAAATGAATGTCCCTTAAACAGCAATTGCTTACAAAGCAATGTAATATACCAAGCCACTTAATAGTTAGTCTGATCAGTTCGATATGGACTAGTTGGCAGCTGGTTTTAAAAAAATGTTGTTAAATGTGGCAAGGAGTGGCTTATTAATTTTAACACCTCCAAAATGAAACTGCTCTCTTTTAATCATCATTTTCCTTCCATCAATATGGCTGATTCTAACCTCCAGGAGAGCACACCTCATTGCACCTTCTTATAATAACATTTTGCACTGATATTTAATTTCAATATGTCCTGTGAGTTTCAAATTTTCCAAGCCCTCTTTCCCCATTATGTGCCTGAAAAATTTCAATGTTACATATAAGTGTCCTTTTTGTTTCCATTTTCCATAAAAATTGTAAAAATAAGTCAAGTAACTTGTTCTTAGTTATTTTTCTTTTTGGCATAACTTCTAAATCTGTATAATGAGTGAAAATAAAAAATATTTTTGTGCACAATTAATGTTTAATGAATAACCAAAAATGCAATAAGGATGGCTCTGTAGAACGGATTTGTTTTGAATACAAAAATTATCTTGAAAGTAAGATAAACTTTTGCTAATATTTCAATGTTTACTTACATTATCTTGAGAAAATTATAATTGCCTTGAAATAATGCTAATAATATGCATGAACTTTATCTCTTATAAGCTTAAAATTGTATTGAAATGAGCCAGAATTCTAAACATTGTAAAAATATGCATGTTACACAGCCACTAAGGGTTGATGCATAATACCCACAAACACCCCTACAGCACATGCAGTGCTTTGTGATGTTCACTATCTTATCAGCATTTACTTTCTTCTACCTATATATATATATATATATATATATATATATATATATATATATATATATCAAAATAAACTAAGGAAAACTGATTATTAAATAATGAAAATTGTCCACAGATTTTGTTATCATTCTGTAGTCTTTTTTCAGCCAAATTGGTGAATCTGTTTTGCTCATGCTAAGTCTCAAAAAACACGAAATAAAATTCACTATTTTTTATCTATAAATCTAAAATGTTGAATCTGTTAAATTACTTAACTTTTCAACAAGAAAAATCTCAAGCTGATGTTAAAAATTGGTGCAAAACATTGTTGATTTATTTAAGATGGAATGATCTATTATGACATGTCTGTAATTTGTATTTAGATATATTGTAATTATTTTCAAATCTATATATATTGTTAATAGTATTGTAGTTGTAGGCAAAGTTTAATAAATGAAATAAAAATATTTCTTAAATCTTCAGAAAAGTATCACCTAATTATCTCCTGAACACCTCATTGACATTAACACTGGCATTCTTAAGGACAAGTCAGTCAGTTGATTTTGTTCCTGAAATCAGATACTTGGATAAATGAAACGAAAGTCAAAAACCAGTACTAAATCAAAGAACAATCCCACATGCACTCCTTGACCATGTACCAATCTCAATATAAAGCCAGAAAAAGTAGTGTTTTCTCTATCCTTTCATTACTTTGTGGAACAGGCTCTCAAGAGGATGCTTCCCAAATCACTGCAATCTTAACCTTTTCAATTCTAGGGTCAACTATTTTCTATCATATATGTCCTTATAATCTGCACTTACTTCTTCCTCTTATGTCCATACAACAACTTCACTCAGTAACCATCTAATTTGAATAGCCCTTGGACCTTATAATGGGCAGTCATTTAGTAAAAAATAATAAGTCTTGCTTTGGTGCTTCACAAATCTAGCTTAGTGCCAGACAAGATTGGTTTCCTCAAATACCTATTAAATTTGATAATTGTAGTAACTGAAATAACTACGATGTGAAATTGGCAGGCTGCATTCTATAGTCTTCAGTGGCAATCAGTCTAAAATTCTGAATTCCAAACTGCAGAGAAAACAATGTGAAGCCATTCCACTATCTTTTTCAAGAATGCATAGCACTTCACAGATAATGCTAATGGTAAGTGTAATATTGACCATTTCTTTATAAGGAAACATTCAGCATTCACTGACCGAGCAGCTAGTGATACCTACAGTTCTGGTTTATAATATCTTTCTATTAAAACAATTTTTCAGAAAAATAAGTTTCTCAAGTTTACTAACTCTACTAATTGCTTTTTTCTAGTATTAATAGGGGCTTTCTTACTAACTTTCTGTAGAATGCATGGTAGAGTAATGGATTGTTGCTCAGACTGAGGACTCAGAGAGCAGAGTTCAAGTTCCAGTCAAATTCATTACATTCATTTACATGCTAATACCCTTAGGAAAGGTATGAATCCATCTCTTCTCTACCCAGCTATGAGTAAATAGCCGGACAGACTGGGTTCTATAGCCTTGGCTGGTATCCAGCTTAGGAGAAGGAAAACTGAATTCAAAACTGTATGTAGCCTTCATGAAGCACATACTATGTAACAAAGGAAAGGATTATTTGCATTGACTTAATGATCCAAACTACGGTCGATTCCTTTTTTTTACTAACTTTTTATTTGAAGTAGTGCAGTACATCAACATCTTGATTACATCATTATTTTCTCTACGAGTTACATGTGCTAGCCATTTTAGTTCCTGTTGCTGATGTGGGTTCTGCAATTTGGTACAGTTCCTTGGTAATGATTCTGTAGTACCATAGAAACAGAAACAGAATCTGTGGACATTCACAATCAGCAAGGTCCTAGAGGAACATGACATTGTAGAAAGAATAACTGCAAATATCAAACTATCAACATATGTCTATATTTCTGAGATGAGGTATTATAACTATTTATACTATTTACATTGGTTGGACTTTATTGTGACATTCTCAACTTTTGGCTAGTGTATGCTCTGGCCCTACTCAGGTGATATACGTTGGAATTTCAAACTGAACACTTTCTTTCATCCACTGGGGTAGATTGTTCTAGTTCCACATCTTTTCTAAATATCTCAGTTTCAATTATTTCCCTTTAGTAACTCAACTCTCCAAGTTTTTTGTTTACCTCTGTTGTAGCCAGGTATTAAACTCACAACTCTTTGTGTCAAGTCACTGGATTACTTCAATCCACTATGCCATGTGTCCTTGACAACAGCAGAGGTGAACAAAAAACTTGGAGAGTTGAGCTACTAAAGGGAAATAACTGAAATCTGAGATATCCAGAAAAAGGGTGTGGTACATAGAACAATCTACCCATGTGGACGAAATAAAAAGTTTGGTTCGAAATTCCAATGTATATCACTTGAAGAAGGTCTGAGTGATCAACAGCTGAAACGTTGTGAATATGACAATAAGGATGAAGACAACAGTCCAAACAATGTAAATAGTGTAAATATTAAACTACAGTGTAACCCGGATATAAGAGACCTGGATATAAGAGAGATTTTCTCTGGTCCCAAATTAGAGCCATATTTACCAAAACAAAATAGACCAAACCCGGATATAAGAGAAACCCCGGATATAAGAGACTTCTTCTCCGGTCCTGACAGCTCTCTTATATCCGGGTTACACTGTATCACTTCTGAAATTCCAAACTCAGATAATAATATTAGGTTGGTGCAAAAATAATGTCGTTTTCTCACATGCGAAAAAACGACATTATTTTTGCACCAACCTAATATTTTGTAGGTGGCATTGCATTTGAAAATACCAAACTAACTTATTATAAAATTTTATAGAAGTTGAGTAAATAAAAAAAAATATATATTAAAGGATTTGCTTAACCTTAAGTGTATAATATTGATAAATACTTTGCCTTATGTTTAACTTTTGCACTATCAAATCATGTAGTATAGTTTGTTTTTCTCCTTACATTTATATAGAATGAATATCTATATTTACTAAGTTTATTTTAGTATGCTATATATGGCGGGGGGAAATGGATCATGAAAGATTTTGAAGAAGAGACAATGTACAATATCCCTTCAGAATATTGGTGAGCATAGCTCTCTACAACTTCCTATCCTTTGTAGCTCTTAGCAATGTTTGTCTCCTTACTCACCATCACAATTGCTTTTCTGCAATCCATTTACACAAGTATGTTATGTACATTATTCGCTGTTTTTCTCTGCCTCTTCTTGCTTTTAATATATCTTGTGAGTGTCAAATTCTCTAAACCCTCTTTTTTTTCCTCATTATGTTGGTCCAGAAATTTCACCTCTCTTTCTGATTGTGTCCTTTTTGTTCCATCCATTATATTTTCAGCATTCTTCTATAGAAGTACATTTCTCTGTTGCTTCAATTATCCTTTTCATCTCTGAAGAAACTATCCAGCATTCCCTGCCATATTGGAGGATTGATATTAGATAGCAAGTCAGCATTTTTTTCTTTCCTTCTAATGAAAAGTTCTCATTTCTTAATAGTTTGTTTACCTTTTGTAAGGCATCTTTTGCTATACCAATGTAACTTTAGGGTTCAGTGTCACATTACCCTCATCTATTAAAACACTTCCCAAATAGTTGAATTTCTGTACTTACTAGCTTTTGATATCTAGAACTTCATTTGTTCTTCTTGCATACATTCTTTCATCTTACAATTGATGGGTCTTTCTTTCATTCCACATTTCTTTACTACTGTTTAAGTGTTCCTGCACTTTTAAGCTCAATATATTATGAATATTGCAATATTTATTAGGCTACATAGATATAAATAGCTCGATAAGATCATTCTGGACTATATGTTAGCATTCTGACCCTGAGATCCAGGTGTGAATGTAACCATGGCTGATTTGTCATTGAAGTAACTTATTAATAATAATTGCCTGCGGAGACAATTCCAGTATGCCTGAACAGATTGTGAGTGAAATTGGGTAGATGAAACTGTTTGGAAGCCATTAAAGGTTCTTCTAGCACAAAGACATAAGTCATCATGACCGAGGGTTTGAGAATACTGAATTTATTCAAATACGGATTATGGCAGATTATGCGCTTTCTTGTCACTAAGTTCAGCTCAGAATAGCTATAGTAGAAAAATCACAGGTTGACTGAGTTTTGAAGAAACAAATGTGCCTGATCAGGATTCTGCAACAGTGATCAGCTAGCCACACCCTAGCAGATGAGTGTACTCAGAAATGAATAGCCAGTCATTATTACATTATATGTTACTTCTGGAAATAAATAATTACTTTTCTTCTTTTAAATCTAGTTAACATTTAATGAATTTACTCAAATGATAATGGAAATAATAATATTAGCTGTTTCCTTATAAGGAAACATTCAACATCCATTGGCCAAAGAGTCAATTAAAATTTATAAAATCTTTCACCTAAAACAATTTTTTGGGAAACAGGTTTCTCAAGCCCAGTCACTGTTAATGCTCTTTCTAGTATTGATGGAGGCTTTCTTCTTTCTATGCTTTTTGTTTGGGGTAGAGTGGAATGTCAGCATCTTGATTATGTTATTATTTTCTTTTTGAGTTACATGTACTACCCATTTTATTTGTTGCTGCTGTTGGTAATCCTCAAGTGATGTGGTTTCTGTTATCTGGTACAGTTCTTTTTTTCTGATTCTGCAGAGTCCACAAGGTTAGAAGGAGTGTCCTCACTGAGATCAACATGTTTCAATCAAAGCCATTTTAACAATCGAAAACATTTTTATACATCTGACAGTTTAGATATTTCTGAATGAGTTTGGCACAAGGCATGACATCCATATGAAAGTCTTGATCTGATAAGATCATTTAAGAAAATGCCTCAAGTTTTTAGATTAATGTTTTACTTTTGTAAAAGATTGTAGTGTTGAACAAAATTATCCCTAACACAGCTTGTTCTATGTTCAAATTCCTTACCTCTTATATTATTTATTGTAACAGATCCATACACCCAGGTATCTGAAGTGTACTAATTTAACATCCTGAATTTTTATGATGGATTCCAGGTAGGTGCCATTACTGCTTTTATTCCAATTCTAGATCATAGTTTTGTAGTTAATCTTGAAAAAAAAAAAAAAATATATAAACAAAAATAAAAAGAATTAAAAACTAAAAAAAGGCATTTGCTTTCTATTATAACTCTTATCTTTTTCTCTCTCCTCCTCTCTATATACTCTCAACTAATAAGAGGGCAACCCCCAAATAAAAATGAGGAAGAACAAAAGACTGAACCTGGCCACAAAATAGCAGAAGTTCGCTGGACCAGAGTTTGGCCATTTGTGACTAAAATATACTAAAATTCAGAGAGGCTCTATGTACAACTACTGCTATATAAAAAAAGAAAAAAAGAAAGGAATGGCAAAAAATAAAATAATTTTTGCCAATCAAAAAATTAACACAAAAAGATTTTGATGTTAGTCAAAATTAATTTTTGTGCCAGTGTGTCCAGTGTTGAAGTCTGATGCAAATTGTTTTTTTGTCAGACCAGGACATCTCTTCTGTTTTGGTTTCTCTGCATCTCTTGCTTTCTATATGTCCTGTGAGTGTCAAATTCTCCAAGCTCCCTTTTCTCATAATGTGTCTGAGAAATTTAAACTTCCACTTTCTGGTTCTATGAATAAGTTTTTGTTTCTATTCTCCCTAAAACTTCCCCATTGCTCACATGTTCTATCCATGACATTCTCAGCATCCTTCTGTAGAACCACAGCTCTGTCCTGCATTTACTGCCATATTGATTGATATTATATACCTGTTCAGTATTATTTTTCTTTGTTTCTAAGAAAATTGTCCTGTTTCTTAATACTTTGCTTACCTTATAGAAGGCATCTTTTACTTTGAATTTCTGTGTCAAATTTTTGTCATCTGTTAAAACATTTCCAAAGTAGATGACAGAAACTTTATTATCTAGAAATGTAGCAAACACATTTTAGTAATTCTGACCAATATAGCATCCTTAAATTAACAAAGCGATTAATATGTAACTGTAAGTTACCATATAATGTAGCACTTTTTCACCCTACCACTTTTCCTCTTAGCTTACAGCCACATCATGTTGAAACACTAATTCCCTTATGATCACTGAAGCAATGTCAAGCTAGATCAGTGACTGCTTGGGAGTACCAGTGAGTAAGCTTGGATGTGTGGGTCATGTAATGGATAATGGCTCGGAATTGTTAATGTGAGAGCCAAGTTACAATTCCCATTGGGTTATATTCACTTAATTGCGAATACCCTTGGGAAAGGTATGAATCCACCTCTTCTCCCCCAGTTATGGGTTAATTAGTAAGACTTTTATCACTAAATCATTATTATCTCCCCACAAAATTCTTACAATCTAAAAATATATTTTCCAGCTTTAGATAATCTGAAAAGGTTGAAAACTGTAGAAAACAAATCAGTAAATAAGAATAATGTTTTTTTTTATTCTTTGTGTGTGTGTGTGTGTGTGTATGTGTGTGAACTTGACACAGTTATTAGCTGAATTTTGATTTTCACTCTCTAATTTTTAAGTTACGTGATTAATGAAATATATTGAATTTAAGTACAGTCACAATGAAAGAGATTACAAGAGAATACAAAATATCCTGTAAAATAAAGTCTTTTTCCATCATTAGGCTATGGACTTATTGATATGCCTCTCTTTAATACAATTCTTCCATTGTCCATAATCATGCAAAATTTATCACCATTTGAAAAGTTAAACAATTATTTTCCATAATGGATTCAGTATTGTTTAATTTCAAATTGTGTTTTCATTGATTATTATTTTTTTCTATCACTCATTGATCACAAATCAGTATAATTTAATTATCTAGATTCTCAGGTACAATTATTTACATTATAAATAGAGTCACTTCACTTTCAATATTTGTGCTTATAAATGTTTTAAAATTCTGAAGAATTTTTGTATTGATTTAAAGTAAAGCATTCAGGGCCTCAACTTCACGTTGCAAGGGAGGTAACTCTTATATATTTCAATTAGTAATAGATAAATATTCTTGTATTTCCGACTACAACTGTCCAATATGGATTTACAAAACAAAGATTTTATATATTGAATTGACGAAGCGGAAGCAAAAAGAGGAAAAAAAATCACATTACTATTTATAATTTTCGTTGAATTGCTGAATGATTAACTTATTTAATGACTAGAGAATTACGTTTGTTGCCTCAATGCTTTTCCCCAGTTAAAGGGAGATAGTCTGCTTAAATGGAAATCCTTCCTATTTTTACTGATAACTGCAGGAGACATAATAAAATTGTTGTTTACCATTGAAGAAAATTATATCAAAATAAAAGCAGGCCAAGACAAAATCTGACGTTTTCGAAATAAGAAAATTCTTGAATTGAATGTGAGTGTCTGCTAACTGAGAGGCACATGTACATATTAACAAACATCTTCAATATATATGTAAGAGTGGCATAAATAACTAATTCTTATTTGTCCAGCCAACACACATATTGAGAAATCAAATTGAAATAATTGATGTTTTAATAATCATAGCAATAATAGACGCTATCACGTTTATAGGTGGTTGCATATTTAACAGTTTTTTAATTATGCAGTGGAAGGATAAAATAATATAAGATATTATTAAAAGAGAAGAATGTCTGTACAGGAAATGGAAGCAAATATTTTTTTAAATTTTAATAGTGAAAAGAAAAAGTTCTCAGAAAATACAGAAATCTATGTGAGTGAAGAAATAAAATAAACAACACAAAGCCACGAAACACAAAATAATTGAATATAAAGATTGAAATAATTTCCTTCTCGATCGTTCTTTAACAGAGATAGGTGTTTGTGTAACAATACAAAATATCTGTCATTCTCTTCCTACTTTAAATGCACACATGTAAAAACGTAATAGATTTTTTGAATGTCTAAGTATATATATTTTTTTAAATCTACAAAACTGTGTATTTTTAGCTCTTATAATTAAATTAAAATGTTTCACATATATTTAATTGGATTATAAATAAATAAAATTTCTTATTGAAAAGATTTAAGTGAAAAAATATAATTGCTTTCTGGTACAGACTTTCAAGAATTTTGACAATTTTCTTGGAGTTTCAGATTTGTTGAAAGGGTACTGATTTTTATATATACTGACATCTATATGCATTACAATTTCCTTTGAAATGACTTTCTTTTTGATCAAGAGATAAAGTCGAAAAATAATAATTTTTAACCAAAATATTGTTCTATTTGGTAACCTAAAAACTTTCTTCAATTTGGTTTTTACAAATAAAAGGCAAATTTTTCTTTAGGACATTAACTTTACTGAACAACATATTCGCCATTTCATTTCACTATCTTCTGGCATATCTTAATCATCATCATAATTCCACCCTCTCAAAACTTTCTGAGAAAGAACTCTTCTCAGTGCTTTTTGCAGTCTCCTATGGAATTTAAAGTTTTCATAATAAATTTTCCATAATAACTGAAATAACTGGTTATCCAAAGACACAATATCAGTTAAGTGCAGTGGATGAGTGTTGTAATGTACAGCAAGAGTTTGCTGAGGTTGGGGGAAATACCTAAACGATTGCTCTCCCAGCAACTATGGGGTAAGAGGCAGAGTGGAATAAGAGATGGGAGGTAACAAAAATAACACTGCCTGGGAAACCACACCAACTTTAGGAACAAAATGCCCACAGAACTGACTTCACAAGACACTGTGTTTGCCAACTGCTGTTTTTCCTGTTGCTTTTATTAACATGAAGATAGTGACTAGTTGCAGAGAGACCCGTATCTAGATATACCAAGCTGTCCCACTGTTCTCGGGGAAAACCCAGATGTAACAGGTGTTAACAAACATATCCACATGCAATCTGGGGACTCTTTTGTACAGATGTGCATTTGAGGGAAAAATCAATCAAGTTGTAATCATTTTTGCTTCATTACCAAATAAACTTGTAATCTGGCTTATCTTGACTGAATATTACACCTGTTGTTGTGTTAGGTTTTGGGTCATTGTTTGAGGTTGAGAAGGTGTTGTGTGTTAATGAAGAGTAACTGCAAGAAATGAATTGTTAGAGAAAATAGACAAACAAGAGATTGAAATAGACAAACAAGAGATTGAAATAGACAAACATGAGATAGAAATTTTTATTCTATCAGGAATTTTAAATGACTTGATGTTTCTTGCTTTCCTGCTTATTGGAAATCCTTTTCTGTAGTTCCAGTCTTTAAGAACTCAGGTAAACCATCTGATACTTCTATCAGCCTATTAGCATTCTACCTCTTTTTGGCAATGTACTAGAGGTTCTAATCAACTCTGAATTGGTTAAGCTTCTCACCTTGCAGGGTCTTCTTTCATATAAGCAATATGACTTTCACTTCATTAGGTCAACTGCTGATGCATTAACAATTATTACTGAAAGATTCTATCAAACTTTAGATAAGAATGGTGAAGCTCGAGCTGTTGATTTGAATAACTTAAAGGCATTTATCAGGGTTTGGTATGATGGTCTTCTTCACAAGTTAAAAGTTTATGTTATTTCTAGACAAATTTTTGAACTGATTCAGCCTTTCTTATCAAGTCATGAAATGAAAGTTCTCCTGAATAGTTACTCTTGTAGATCTGTTTGCATTAATACAAGTGTCCAACAGGGCGCTATCATTGAACCTGCATTGTTCCTGATTTTTATCAACAACGTTGCCGATGCCATCAGTTCTCAACTTTGTATCTCTGCTGATGACACAACTATTTACTTCTGTTTTAATAGTAAGTTTGATAGGTTTGATACGGTCAAATTGGAAGCTGATTTCCAAAATGGCCTACAATATACTGTTAGTTGGGGCAAGAAATAGCTAATTTTAACACCTCCAATATGAAACTGCTTTCTTTTAATTGTCTGAAAGAACCCTTTTACCTTCCATTAACATGGCCAGTATTAATCTCCAGGAGAATGACACATTTTCCATGGACATGACGTAGAAAGATTATATTGACTCAACTGTTAGATCTATTGCTGGGAAAGTTGATTCACTGTGTCTGCTAGACAATTTTTCTCACCAAAATTTATCTTACATACATAGTCTACCATACATTCATGCTTTGAATATTACTGCCATATCTGGTCTGATGCTTCTGTTATGTATTTAGAGTTTCTTGATCAAAAACAAAGAAGAATCTGCAATGTTATCAGTCCTGATCTGACATTTTAGTTTCAATCACTTTCCCACCAACATAACATAGTTTCCCTGTGCCTTTTCTGTAAATACTTTCATAGTAATTGTTCTGTTGATCTTTCCTATATGATAACTAAATTTTATGAATTTAAGTGCAATGCTAGATTGGAGGCGAGGTTTCATCATTTTACAATTAAATAAGAAAACTGTGGGGATTAGCTCCACATTATCTGCAAAGAGGCCCACTAGATGATGCTGTTTCATTATTATAAAAGAAGGGACATAAACAATCTTTCTCTTTTTTTTTTTTTTTGCTCTAGAATGTAGTAATGAAGGCAACAGGGCCTCTCTTAGCTAGGTGAGATTTCTTAGCCCTTGGAAGGCAATCTTCTTAATTTCAGCTGGCTGGCCACATATTTTCTAAGAGCAAAGCCTATAAATTTTTCTTGGTTTTTCAGCTATTTGTATACATATTGTATATTTTCTCACTTCTTGAATTGTTATTCTTTATATAAAAATGTATATGTAAAACTCCTCTATGTGTTGAAATTCATTTCTTTTGAAATTGTTAGCTTTGTTTCTTTTGAAACTTCTCCACTTCTTTGTTACAATTCTTAAACAGCTGCAACCATTACAGTACCTCCCACTATGACCTGGTAACTAACAGCAACCTTATCCATTCAGACCTGTCGCTCAGTTTCATTACAAAACTATAGAGCAACTTGGTATAATTGGCATAGTATAAAGTGTATCAAAGCTGAGTTCATATTAGATAGCCCAGTTTTTCCATTGCTCTCAGTCAAAATAGTGGATTTCTCTACTTGTTTCCCTAATAATTCTGATCAACATGCTTCTTTATTTGATTTTTTCCTTACATCCACTTCTGACTCTTGTTGAGCAGTGCAACTCTGTCCTCTATTGTATCTGTTGATATTTCTTTTGAGTTGTCTATTAGAAAGGAACCTTTGATAAACAAGATTTCTTTCTGTTACCAGCATGCTGATTGGGATTCATTTTGTGGCTTTCTTCCTGATGCTCCTTGGATTGATATTTTTAACCTTCCTATTGAGAACTGTGCTACTGGCATTGGTGCTTTTGTACCTTCTAAAAAATATCAAGTAAAACAACAATATTCTTGATTCACACCTGTTCAGCCACTATAGGCCATAGGCATCACTATTGTTTGCTTTTAATAACTGTAAATGTATTCTCAAAGAGGCTAAGTCTTAGTTTTGCTGACAGTAAGAGGCACCATATAGCCTCTAACAAGTTTGGTTCATGTAACTAATGGCAGCTCTATAATAGTGTATTAAATAAGAGTAAATCTTCTATCCCTCCTCTCATCAATCAATTTGAGATGTTAGCATTTGCTGCTGATAAAGCAGAATGTTTTGCTTGTAAATTCTCTTCCATTTCTACTTGACATCTGAAGTATCTTTGCCTGACTTTCCACTTAGAACTGAGTCTCTACTGAGTGATGTGCACATAATTCCATCCATATTTTCTGCTATCATCTCTAAACTAGATCCCTACAAAGCATGTAGACTTGATGCAATAGTCCTTAAGAAATGTGCTTCTGAACTGGCTCCTGTTCTCTCTAAACTCTACAATAAATCCCTCGCTGCTTCTTGCTTTCCTGCTTGTTGGAATTTCTCTTCTGCAGTTCCAGTCTTTAAGAACTCAGTCAAACAGTCTGATTCTTCTAACTATTGGCCTATTAACCTCTTTTTGGCAAAGTATTAGAGGCTCTAATCAACTCTGAATTGGCTAAGCTTCTCACATTACTGGGTTTTTTTTCTGATAAGCAATGTTTTTCACTTCTATAAGTCAACTACTGAAAGAGTCTGTCAACCATAAGAATGGGGAAGTTCATGCTGTTGGTTTGGGTATCTCAAATCCATCTGACAAAGTTTGGCATGCTGGTCATTTTTACAAGCCGAAAGATTACAAAACAAAATTTTGATCTTATTCAGTTTTTCTTATCAAATTATGAAATGAAAGTTTATTAGAATGGCCACTCTTCTAGATCTTTTTTCCAATAATATAAGTGTCTCCCAGGGCTCTATCCTTGGGCATATATTGTTCCTAATTTTCATCAACCACTGAAATGAAGTGGAAAGATTATATTGAATCAACTGCTGTTGGTTCACTTTGCCAGAATCTCACTTGCACATTTATAAGTATAACATTCTTCCTTGCTTTGCATACTGCTGTTACATCTGGTCTAATGCTTCTACTATGTATTAGGTTGGTGCAAAAATAATGTCGTTTTTTGACGTTCAACTACAAAGAAGAATCTGCAATGTTATTGGTCTCGATCTGGCATTTTGGCATCTGTCACTTTCCCACTAAATAACTTCCTTGTGCCTTCTCTATAAATATTTTTGTGGTAATTGTTCTGATAAACTTTCCTCTTTGGTACCTAGACTTTATGAATTTAAGTGCAGTACTAGATTGGCAACAAGGTCACATCATCTTGAAATGGTTAGATAAGTTCTATGCTATCAGTTTCTTCTCTTTTAATTCTTTCTTGCAGAACTCTCCTCCAGCATCTTGTTTTCCAGTCAACTCTGATCTTTATTAATTTTAATGCAATGTCAATCGTTATCTTCTGTCTTCTTAATTCCTTTTTTTTTTTATTGTTCTCTCTTTGTAATAATATTTTATTTTCTCATATTCTTTCATACTTTGTAATCCTTAGCATTTAAGTGGCTTTCTTGCCTTGCTTGAGGTGATTTTTTCAGCAAAATAGCTGTTTCCTTATAAGGAAACAATCAGTATTCATTGACCAATTAGCCAGTGCTACTCAAGTTATAATTTTCTTCACTCCCTGGCAATTGGGCTGGAATGAAAGTGTAGCATCTGTTCTGCTTGTCTCTAGTCTTAATGGTAATATTAATTGTTTTCTTATAAGGAAACATTCAGCATTCATTAACTGGTCATCCAGTGCTACTTGAGCTATGCTTCTCTTCACTCCCTGGCCATCAGGCTGGGATCAAAATGTAGTGTCTGTTCTCTTCATCTGTAATGTTAATTGTAATGTTAGCAGCTTCCTTACGTGGAAACATTTGACATTCATTGACTTAGAATAGAGTGCTACCATTGGTTGAAATTTACAAAATCTTACTGTTAAAGAATTTTTCAGCAAAATAGGTTACTCAAGTCCAGTTTCTGTTATCACTCTTTACAAATATTAATGACGGTTTCCTACTTTTGTTTGAAGTAGTGTGGAATGTCAACATCTTGATTTTATCATTATTTTCTCTTCAAGTTACATATGCTCTCCATTTTAGTTGCTAAAAGTCCTCCAGTGATGTAGTTTCTATTATTTGATACAGTTTCTTGGTTGTGATTCTGTAAATCCAGTTCATCAGGTTTGAAGAAGGATGGTCCTTGCTAAGACCTACAGACTTCATTCCCACGGAGCCATTTTTAACCATAGATCTGAGAAAGCTTAAGCAGTTAAGAAAGCTGGCAGTTAAGGTATCTGAACGAGTTTGGCACCATGCATGAAATTCATATGAGTCACAATCTGACAAGTAAGTTTCATCATCATGGTTCACTAGTTTTATTAAAAAATTGTTTCAGCCATTGTATGCTCTGGCTTCCTTCAGGTGATATACATTGGAATTTCAAACTGAACCTGTTATTTAGTCCATGGGTCTAGATTGTTCTGATTCCACATACTATGCCTTTTTTGGATATCTGTTTTAGTTAATTCCCTTTAGTAACTGAACTCTCCATTTTTCGTTCCCTCTACTGTGGCCAGATATTAAACTTGCAACACTTTTTTGGTCACTCAGTCAACACTTTTATCCACTGGGCCATGTCCTTGTGGGCTAAATAAAGTATTCAGTTCAAAATTCCAACACCTGAAGAAGGCCGGAGCATACAATAGCCAAAATGTCTTGAATATGACAATAAAGGTGAGGACAATAGTCTGAACAATGCAGTGTCAGATTTAGGGTAAATGAGACCCTGTGCTAGAAAAGTTATGAGGCCTTTTACTTGGGTACTGAAGAAGGTAGACCCAGCATGTTTACACAGGCATAGAAGGAAGATGGGGCACCCTGTCCAACATAGTCCTGTTCTTAAGCACACCTAAGCACAATGGTAAATAGTTACAGTATAACAGAGCCAACCGTTGCTCAATCCTGGGTCCTTCCCACACTGGTTAGTACTGCTGCCAGTTAACTCATACTTATCTGCTGGCTGCTCCATTCCTTCATCTGCCTTGCTCCACATGTTCCTTGATCACAGAGCAGTGAAGACCAAATTTTCTCTGTACTTGAGCACTGGATTGAGCTGTAGTGGAAACATGCTACAAAGTACAAATAATTCCTTCACTGACAAAAATACAAATATCATAACAAAATAACGAAGAATATTTTAGACTGATTAAAATCTTATTGTCTACATTCTGGCTTTGTGGATTCATAACAATTCCATTTGCCCATTGGTTTATCAAGGAAAAAACGTTTCTCTTTTTTCCTTTGCTTCATATTTCAGTTCATGTTTTCACCTTAACGATTTTAATGTTTTTAACCTTTCCAATTCTCCAATTCTTATAGAGGGTTTCACGTGAACCATTTTAATCCTAATTTCATACTACTAGTGTCTCATCTCAGAAATATAAACAAACTTTTCTTACTCAGAATTTACAAGGGAATAAACTTATGGAAGATATTTGAGTCAATCGAAAGATTAACTTTGAACTCTGGGTACCAAGTTTAAATGCAGTCATAAAAATACTTAAATAGTCTTTCTTATTAAAAATGTGGAATCTAATATTCCATCATTAGTTAAGTATACTGCAATAAATGATCAGAAAGATAGAAAGGAAAAAAAAATGATGTTTATATATGTGGAGTTGATAGTGAATCCAATATTGACTGACAGTTAAAATAAGCAGGAATCATTATTTTATTCATGAGAGAGTGCTGAAAAGTTCATGGCCTGATCAAGAAGTCCTTTCTAAAAAAATTCTTATGTTTAATCATTTGGTCAGATTTTTTGAAGTGGGTTAAGCTGAGAACTTTTCAGTCGTCCCTTGTGTATAAAATGGCTACTGGCTTTACTTCTTCTTTGTTGTGAAAAAGTAATTCAAATTCAGTACTTTCTGAAACAAATTTCAGCAATGTTTAACCTTTGTACCCACAAAAAGATGGTGTGTCAAAAAGACAATTTTTCTGTTGACACCATGATTACTTTAAACTACCAAAACTCCCTTGGCAATATTTATTTACAAGGTTATAAAAATATGTGAAAAAAAATATGTGAACAAGGTACAATGCAATATTTATTATTTACCATTTTATAAAGATTTATTATTTATCATTTTATAAAGATTTATTATTTACCATTTTATAAAGATTTATTATTTACCATTTTATAAAGATTTATTATTTATCATTTTATAAAGATTTATTGTTTACCATTTTATAAAGATTTATTATTTACCATTTTATAAAGATTTATTATTTATCATTTTATAAAGAAACATATTTGAAAAGAAAACTGTTTATTCATGAATTTATAAAAAAAAACTCCAAAATGCTCAATGTATTGCAGAATGGTTAGCAAAACATTGGTTAACTGCCAATCAGTTCAAACTTTATAAAATGGTAAATAATAAAGATTTCATTATAGTTGGTTCATATATTTTTATGATTTAGTAATTTTTTGTAAATTTATGAATAAAACATTATTTTTCATATTTTTTTCTTTAGAAATTAGTAAATGATAAACTTTGTATTTTATTAGTTGATTTGCACTTTTAGAATTTTGTAAATATAAAATTATTCTCATAAATAAACAGTCTAAAAAATAAATAGTGTTTAATATTTTTGTTGTAAATTCTCAAAGCACAAAGAAAATTTATAAATTCACTTTCATATGTTTGGGTTTTATTAAAACTCTAATCATCACTTTTTAAAACAATAAATATTGCCAAAGGAGTACAAAACAATAATGGTGTCAAGAGAAAAACATCCTTTTGATACACTGTTTTATGGTGGACACAAATGTTAAACGTTGCCCAGATTTCTATGTCAATTGGTCACATTTTACTTTTCTTTTTTTTAACCCAGAACCCTATTAGGCTATAAAACCTACTGTTTTGCTATTTACCAATAGTTGAGGAGAAAGAGTATTAGCATGTAAGTGAATTTAATGAATCTCGTTGGAATTTAATCTCAGTAATTCAAAATTGGTCACTGTCCTTTTATTTTCCAAGCTATAAACAGTTCAAAGGTCGAAGAATCTATAATATAAAACTGTATATTCTGAGCTAATCTAACAGAAATTTATTAACTTAAAGTCTTACAAAAAGGCAGTTGTAGGGAAAACTCAGAATTTATTTTCATATTCTGCTATTTTTTATTTTTACTAATTTTCATTCAATACAAGGCTCATGAGTGACTAACGGTAGGTGGGGGGTTACTGTGTGGTGTTGTATGAGCATAAGAAAAGGCAAGTAGTGAAATTCATGAGGTTATATAGTAAAGTTAACCCTAGGCTTGAAGAGGTCAAGATTGTAGTGATCGGGAAAACATCTTACCGGTAGTCTGTTTCACAAAGCAACAGACCTTGTTATTCAGTCTTATGCTAGTTGATTTTACAAGCTGAAAATGTAGATAGTATATTTATCATATAGATATCAATATATACAAAAACTTTTAGCAGCATCGGTTGGTTAATACTGTAACATTATCATTGTACAACAATAATTTTACATATGAGATATTTAGTCTAATAAAAATATAAGACTACATCTCTTATATATAAAATTGTTAATATTTCACTCCAAACTTCATCAATTAATAATGACGAGTGGGTGTGTGGCTTTGGGGATTTTCTTCAAACATGGATGTCTTTCCATCTTGAGTGGAGTGCTTGTATATCTTCCTGTCATCCAGTGGTCGCATGTGCGCACAAACTATGCACAGGTGAGTAGGCTACCTGTTTACATGTCAGGAGCAGCTACAGAAAGCTTGTCATGTGTGAATTTATACCTGGTGATCATGAAGGCACCTTCCAGGTTAACCTTTCATGCACCTGGCTTTTCTAATGATCTGATGTAACATTGAGTGCAAATCAAACTTGGTATAATCTGGGGTAAGCTTAGTACATACTAGGGTCATCACAGATCAATTTCTTTATTGACATTAAATTAAATTCATATCATTTGCTATTTCTTGGCATGAATCATATACAATAATACCAATTTTATTGTGAAAAACGCTACTGTTTCTTTATGAATACAGCATGTGTAGACGATATGCAAGTGAGGAACAAAATCAAAATATTTTATGAATATTGAATGCTGAAATGAAATATTGAAAATGTTGGATTACCACACCCTGACAATAATCACAGGTGGCACAATATTTGAAAGCCTCCAACTCTTTGACTTTTGGATTGGCAACACATGTTTCCTTTTGCTCCAGTACAGACGAGGCATATAAGTACTTCAGAGACACAGATTGAAGATTATCTTGAACTGTTCATAACTTCAACTTTGTTTCTTTCTTCCTCCCTCTGTAACATGTCTTCTTAATACATTTATTAACTGTTGTTTGTTTGAATTCCATGTTTTGTGTCCTTTTATCTGGAATCACATGAGTCCACCAAATATTTGCAGGACAAAAGTAATCAGGAAGCATAAAATAATAATACTTTCTATTCCTGCAACAAATTTGAAATTTTTTCAGAATAGTCAGTCATACTGTCCTGCTTAGTAAAGAGGTTGGATTATTTGCCCTTCATAACATCACAAAATCAAATATTTAAATGTTTAATCATTGTTTTTTTTTAAAAAGTACAGTTTTATGTTGAATATAATACAATAAAAATGTACACAATTTTACTATAAATGAAGGTTCAAATCCAGGGCCTTCTCATGCTTTGGAATCACTGATTGATTATGTCTTCCTTACTCACCATGTTTGACTAACTGCAGGTTGGTGAAGTTTTAAATTCAATGTTGTCCTTCTCCTAGACCAGCTGCTAACCAATGTTATAGGACCCTAGCTGGTGGAAGAAGAGATGGGTTCATACTTTTTCCAAGGGTATTTGCACATGAGTGAATGTAACAAACTCAATGCTACATTAAATGAAGGAAATCTTGGAAATGTCGCTTTAATGTTCTTTGTCCAATACTAATATTTGTTGAACCAAAATCAACACATTGATAATGATAATGATTGCACTATAGACAAAAAGGTTTCTAATTTATTATTCTCTCTCTCTCTCTCTCTCCCTCTCTCTCTCTCTCTCTCTCTCTCTCTCTCTCTCTCTTAATCAGTGTTTCTCCAACTTTATGGAACACATATAAAATAACTAAAAATCTGAGGCACATTTTAAATTTTAATTTTTTGGTTGATTTCATTTAGCAGCTCACCAACCTCTATGGGTTATTTAATGCTGAAATCTAAATATTTTGAACACAATTGTTGGCCATTTTGCTAAAAAGCATTTATCGTAGTTTATGTATTGCTGGTCATTTTACTGTAAAAATGTATTTTTATACTTTCATAGTGTTTTGCTTTTGTTTGGGTTTTTACTATTTGCCCATACCCGGAACCCTAACAGGTGCTTACTACCCTGGGTCAGGGTGGACCTGGGAACAATAGCAATTAAGAGGTGTTTCCATGCTCCACAAAACCTCCAATCTTCTGATCAGAGATCTTGCTGCTGGATGTAGTTATATCATTATTCCTAGTACTATTAAATTTTAATAAGGAAAAATTAGACAAGAAATTTGAAAATATGAAATTTTGATTTAGCATTCCCAAAAAAGATTAGCAGTACAGTTTACATTTAAAAGGATTTATGAAGAATCCAATGCCACATTATAATCTTTTAGGGTCCCTCAGCTAATGAAATTATGGTGCCCCTCACAACCATCTTGAATATTTTTTACTTGTGATATATTTTTACATAGCCTGAAGTAAACTTATTGCAAGTAAGTAAACTAGAATAACTATCTTTTGTTAATCGATAAAAATATTCCTTAAGAAATACCATTATTTTACTATTTATTTAAAACCGAATTAGCACATATTTCAACAAAACCATATTAAAAAACAGATTTTTTTATAACAAGCATTATAACCAAGCTTGAGGTGAGCCTATATGAGCCTATAGGATAATGGAAGAATCAGCTGGAAGATCTGCTATCTTTTTTTTTAGAGAGGCAAATGATCACTGAATTAAATCCCTTGAAGAGAGCAAATGGGAAAGCATTATCCACTCTTCCTTAAAGATTAAGGAATTTAGCATCCAGTTTAAATTATCAAATAACAAAGACTTGACTTAGACATGGAAACCACAAGTTTGGTGTCTCTAGCTTTTTAAAAATGAAGATTTTTTAAATATAAAAACAATTCATGAATTATTCTTCTGTTGGCTAGCTTTCAGGGTACCATTACTGTGTCCAGGTGCATCGGTAGAGAAATGCTACTCTAAATAGATATTAAAAATACTAGGAGAAAACTTATGACAAAATTTTATAAAAGGCATCCTTCTCTTAGATTATAAGTGTAATATAAGAAAAGAATATCCTCTGGCTGGTTTAAATGCATCAGGTAAATTAGAGCATTCCTCTTTAAACATTATCTAAGTGTAAGAAGAAGAAATGGAATTGGAATTAGAATACTAAGTTTGTTTTTTTTTGTATGTTTTTTTCATTTAAAATAAACTCATTGTAGAATAAAAATCAATTCATGACAATGAAAAGAAAACATTTTCTCAGACTTACTTATTATCCCTGAATAGAAAGAAACAGTACCACAAATAGATTGAATAATAATGAAATTCTCCTCATAACTTTTTATAACTAAAATGCTAAATATCAAAAAAGAACTTTACTGTCGCTATTATTAAACAAAAGGGAATACACATGAGCAACTGAGTGTATAGTTCTCTTAAATAAAAGTGACTATATTTTAATAGAAAAAGTCTGTTTTTATTTCAAATAATGTGAAGGCTACTTGCAATTCAATTTTAAATCTATTCAAAGACGCGACTAGGAAGAGCAGCCTAATGGTTACTAAACAGGTCTGAAAACAGCAAAGTCTTTGATAGATCTTTAAGCCATATCTCCCTGGCATCAGTTTAAATTGACATCTTTTTTTACATATATTTTGACTGTTTTGATGAAATCTTGGAAATTTTCAATCATATTTCAGCTAAATTTTCATTTTCTAAAATTATATTTCATAATTATAGTTTAGACATATAGAAAAAAATCTCTCAGTTTAAACTGATTTCAGGATTAAGTAAAGTAAAAATTTTATTTCAAAACTGAAATTCATAAGTCAGTAGTCAATGGCAAACCAATTAATGAAGGACCCTCAGGAAAGCATGCAGTCTTATGGAATGTTAAAATGTTGTGTGTATTTTAGGTGAAAGCATGTGTTCAATATATAAACAAAGGAGAGAGAGAACCATACAAAAAGGTGAGTTGCTGTTGCAGAGGTTTATTCCTTTTATGGGGAGTATAGTGAAACAAAGTTATCAATATCTCTTGGGTATATTTGTTTTCTTTTGAGTTCAGAAATAAGTTAGGATAACAATGGTTAAAATGGTTTAGATTCAGTCAGCTATATGCTGACTTGGAATGGCCAATTCACTTAATTCATGGGTAAGGCTGCCAAAACATATCCAAATGATGTCACTGGAAAGTGGAAATGAGAAAGATTCTATCCTTTCCAGAAGTGGGGTCATAAAATTGAGTTTGAGGCCAGAAACCCTTTCCTGTTTCCTCATAACTTGCATCATGGGAAAATTAATTTATTGTTTTTTTTTTTGTTATTCTGTCTGAGTTTATCATGCACAAACATACATATATACATACAAATACAAATCACATACAATGCCAAGCATTCATTGGTTAATTAATCACTATTACGCTATTATAGACAATTTACAAATCGCAGCAATGCGACAATTTTGTAATCACTCTATTTTCATGTAGTCAGTTTTGTGCACTTTTGGGACAGCTTTCTTAAGTCTCTCCCAAAGCTCACTTGCTGATTGGTCTATGCCAACCAATCAGATCGTCTGCACATGAAGAATAATTCTCTCGCGCAGTGATTCGGAACCTATAGTCACTTATTTAAGCAAGAATTTTTCTTAGCTAATTAGTGAGAATTCAGCTGCCAAACGATTCCATGACAGTTGAAACCATACACCAACCTCCTCACTCACACACACCACTCACATGCTAAACATACCTTGTATACACTCACATAATCTTTTCTAATACAGCAAATCTTTTAAGAAAAGTCATTATAAGAGACTCTCATGAACATTATTCCAGTGAACTTTGAAATACTAAAATAACAGTTAAAGAGAGACAACTCTTGTTTATTTCAACCTTTTCTTACTTAAATGCATGCTTTCTTTCACATCTTTGTTTGATATTGTACATCTTGTTAAATACATATTTTATGTGTAACAATGTCTTTGCTTATTCTTTTCTGCATCAGCCATGTTTCCTAATTTAAAGTTAAATTAATGTGGTGAAGTCTGCCACAATTCTTTATTATTTTTTTATTTACTGTTTTAATTTAATTTTCTCACAGTATCCTTAAAAGTAGAAATAGAAAAATGTTTTAAAACACAAAAATAGGAATGCCTTTTTTGTAACTCAATTTTCAGTGCTGGTTCAGTGAAGCCAGTTAATGAAATATTTTTCAAAGACCAATGTTTCAACTCTTTTCTGCAAAAGTACAACTCTTAGTACTGTATTTATTAGTAATTCCCATCCAGCTAGAAGCATTTATGTTCAACCCTAAAACAGCAAGTAAAATAAAAAAAATGTGTAAAAAGCAAAGTGGAATAGCAATCAGAAAAAAAGAGTAGTCATCGATAATTGTCAGCAGGTACTTATTCCCTGTTTTTGACTGAAGTGGTCCCTTAAAATCCAGAGCAAGTTTTTCAAAAGATTGAGTGGCTTTTATAACTGATACAGTTCTAGGCTTGTAAAACCTAGTCTTGAGCTTCACAGATATTTGGCAGGTCTTCATCACACCCACACCGCCACTTCACATTTTCAAGCAAGAAGGGCAAGTTTCTAATTTAAACCATGTGGATCATTCTTGTCATGACTTGGTAGCACAGTTCCTTATGTAGTTTAAGGAGATCTTCTCTACATGTAATTGAGCCACACATCCTTGTCAATGCAACATTCTCTTTGTTGGTGTGATAAGTTACTTCAAATGAGAAGCAAGAAAGCTCCATCCTCCACCTTGCTATTTTTTATTCCATGTTGTTTTAGGGTTGAACATAAATGTGACTGATTTCTGGTTTGTAATTAGCTTAAAATGGTGTCTGATTAGATAGTGTTGCCACTTTCTAAGTGACTTGACTATAGCATATGCCTCTTTTTCAACTGCCAAGTGCCACTGCTCAGACCATGTGAGAGTTCTTGTAAAGAATGCTATGGGTCATCCAGATTCTCTTAATAAGTAGCTATGGTGCAGTCCTATGTGTCAGTCTCAACTACCAGGGTGTAGAAGGGTTGATTGTTGTGACAGTGGCTTCTGCAATGTTTCTTTTTAGATCTTCAAGCACACTGATGGTGTGAGGAGGCAATGGGAACTTGGAAATTGCTGTTAATGAATGTACTTTTTCAGAGACCAAAGGTATTCAATGTGCGGAATGTGCAAATATCCCCAGTGTTCATCAAAGAGAGGGTAAATTACTCTAGATTGGCAAATTAAAAAGTGTTCTTAGTAGTTCTGGATACTGGTTTCATGTTACCGTTAACTAACAACATATTCAAGTAATTTAATAGAAATTTGCTTAAAAAGCATTTATCTATAGTTTATTGCTAAGTTATATTTTTCTACAGCTGCCATAAACTGCTTAAGATTCCTATCATGGTCAGGTTGGTCATAGTTACATATGGTTACATTATCTATATAGATGAAGATAACTGTTTTTTAATTTTTCCACGCCATTTGTTACATGGAAGGGAATTCTTCAAAATTGGTACAATCAACCTCCCGCTTCAAATGCTGTATAGGCTTTGTCACTTGGTTTTATTATGATCTAGTGGTAAGCACTTCAAAGATCTAGTGTACTATATATGCCATATCTAGCAATCTTTTCGATCATATTGTGGATACATGGTATACATGCATCCAGCAGGGTGAATTTATTAATGGTTTATGAATAATTGATAATCATTCCCTTTCTGTGGTTTTCTGAAAACAGAAGGAAATGAATTTCAGTATTGATGAAATTTTCATTATTTACATTATTCAGACTATTGTCCTCATCTTTGTCGCCATATTTATCACAACGTTTCAGCCATTGTACGCTCCGGCCTTTTCAGGTGGTTGGAATGTCGAACTGAACCCTTTATTTCACTCACTGGGGTAGACTGTTCTAGTTCCACGTGCCATGTTTAATGGAAATGAAAGTGATAAAATAATTTACTGAAACCTGAACCTGCCACCCTGCATGCAAAGCTTCTTGTCCAAAGAGGGGGGGGGCAGTTGAAGATGAAAGAAAAAGAAAGAAAAACAGAAGTGTTTTTTCTACTACAATAAATTGTTTTGATAAACATGAGTTTTTAACCAATAGCAACTTGAGCTAGTTGAAATCTGAAATGCTAGTTTGACCGCCAAAATTTTGTTGGGTAAATCTGAGTCAAACTTAGGCTATAAAAATGCCTGCAATACAAGCATCTCCAAGCAGTAGGATACATGATGCTATAAAGTGGTAGATGTGGCTGCCAGAGCAGTAGTAGACACAGTGCCAAGGAGTGGGTGACAGAACGCCTTCCAAAACATCTGGAAACCTGACCGAGTGGCTGCAAAAACCCACTCCTCAATGAAGTCTTGACAACCAAATTGTCATTTTCACGATAGAATTAAGCCTTATTTTCACCCCAACTATTGTAACAAAATAGTCGTTTCCATGACAGAGAATAAGTATTGAAGACTCTGAACTCTGAAGGCACAAAAAAAAGGATTCCGTCACAAACTTCAACAACTCAGATCAAATTACAAGAACTATCAAGAACATTCACATTTGATACCTTCAAGGTGAATATACCCTTTTAACTGAGTTCAGCCTCACTGAAATCCTTTATTGTACTTTATCCATTGTAATTTGCATTGTTTTGTATACGCCAACATTTCTCTTGTGATATCTCATGTTATTTGATTGATATTGATTTTAAAGTTGATCTTTTTTTCCCACAACTACCATTGAGTCTTATTTCTAAAAAGAGAAGTTACTTATCCAGGTATTTACTACCCTTTTTTCTGGGCACACAAACCCCCAAATCTGTGCATCCCTAATATGTGCTTTTATTTTATTTTAATAAAATTGTTTTGGTTCTATATTTCCCTGAGTATCTCTTGTCATTTTTCATGGCACACCTTGTTGCTGTTTGATTTCCATTCTTCCCAATTCTCCCCAATCTCTTTTAAACAAACCAACTAAATATATACTAATGCTTTTCTTTTTTCTTACTTTTTTTTCATACTTTCAGCATTTAGAGAATTCGTATCCATAGTTAGTTTGTCTGGGCAGAGCATACGTTCCATCATTGCAAAAAGAAATTGGTCAAATAAAGTGTAATAAATAAATATAGTAACAACTCTCAGCTTATGAAGCTTTTTTCAACCAATTCAGCTTTTGCACTGAAAAATGTTTATTTTACTTTGATGGATGGTTACAAGCAAGTAGGGAGATGGGATGTGCTTATTTTATTACCACATTATATTTACTATCATTTTAGTACTGTGGTACCATTTTCTGGTTAGTGAACCCCATAAAAGGAACTTTACTTTTTCTATATGGAGCATAAGTTATAGAAATATTATTGTACCATTAAAACCAACAAAAAGAATGTGCTAGATAATGCAAAGAACTCTTGGAATTATTTACGGTCATGTCAAGTATGATGCAGTATTGTTGCTGTTCAATGATTTTAAAATAGCAATGAAATACGACATGTAGTTAATATACAAGTTGGTCCCGATAAGTGGAAGGTTTCAGATTTTATTCTAAAAGTTTAATGTTTTTACAGCAAAACAAATATCAATCAACTGATATTGGTAAAATATGCAGGATATACAGTGAGGCACATATTGAGAATACAAATTGAAATTCCATTTTATGATGGTTGAATTTAACATTTAATATATTATGAGTTTTTGTATGAATCTACTAGGAGTAAATTTTACTGCATGTAACTGTTCTGAAAATTACTTTTTTGTAGATTTTTTTAAGTTGGTTATGCTAAGAATATTAGTCATTTTATTACAAGAAAAGATTTAGGATTCATTGATTGAGAAGCAAGTATTACTTTTGGCTGAAAACAATTTTTCAGGAAAATTGGTTTCTCTAGTCCATTAGCTGTTATCACTCTTTCCAGTATTGATGGGAGTTTCTTTCTGAACCTTTTATTTGAAGTGGTGTGGAATGTCAACATCTTGATTATATCCTTATTTTCTCTTCAAGTTACATGTGCTAGCCATTTTAGTTGCTGCTGCTGGTAGTCTTCAAATTTATTAACAACAGGATGAAAAATCCTTGAATAGCCTAATATATCAGGCAACCAAATAAGTTATTATGAAAATTTCTAATATAAACATATTGTAAACTGAAATTTAGCTGGTATATTTTTTGTATAAGTATTCATATATCCTGAAACTTTTAGCAACATTGGTCAATTAACACAGAAACCTTATCATTGTATAGACTAATAAGAACATATGACTAAATCTCTCATGTGTAAAATGATTGTTGCTTTCCCTCTAAATTTTGTCAATTAATATCAACTTGTAGGTGTGTGGCTTCAGGGTTTTCTCCAAACATGGATCTTCATGTAAGGATGTCAGAAATTCTGTCATTTTCTTCCTGAGTGAAGCACTTGAATATCTTTATGTTATTCAGTTGTCCCACATGCACATATTCTGTCCGCAAGGTTTGATGAACAATGGTCCTCACTAAGACCTACATGCTTCACTCACTCAAAGCCATTTTTAACCATCAATCTGAGAATGTGGTTGTATAAAAATGACAGTTTAGATATTTCTGGATGAATTTGGTGTAAGGTATTTGTAAAAATATTATAAATTATTAAACAATAATGTTCATTTACAATCTTTAATATTTTCAAAAAATCTTGATTTTTGAAAAACTGAGAAAAAATTATCTCAGATTTAACAGATGATTTTTGTCTAACATTCTTGGATGAGGAGTTATCTTTATTTTTATTATTTTCAGTTGAACTAATATCTTTATCTTTGGCTGTTGTCTGTCTAACATTTTGTATATGTCTTTCTATCTAGATAATAAATGCCTTACATATGTGATTTGTTTCAGTACCACAAGAAACCATTTTTGATGTTGTTGGTGAAAAGTCTATTTGGTCAGCACACCTCCATGTTATCCTCTTCATTTGGCATTCTCTATTTTAATACAAATCAATCATTGCTGCAGAAACTTCCAGTAAGATACAAACTCTGCGACAGCCATTGTTAAACACTTTCAAATTTTTTCAAGCTGCTTCAGCAGTTTACTAATGACAACACATTATCAGACAAAAATTCACAGATGTATGGTAATTATTACCTGGATTGACAGATACCTGAAGAAGACCAGTGGGCATAATGGCTGAAACATTGTGAAGGTGAGGACATTAGTCCAATTGAAAATAATAAATAAAATATAGAGAGATGCTTGAATCTGTTGTTGGCTTCATAATATTTTTAAGTTTGTAAAAAAAAACAGACAAACTTTTAAACTTGTAATAAAGTTGTTGCGACCTGGGGAAGATTACTGAATAGAATAATCACACAAAGGTTGATAATGAATGATAATACTTAGGACACAAACAACACATATAAGATTTGTCAGTGGAATGTAGAAGAAGTAGTCAACTGCTAGAAGTGAGTCAAGTGAATTCCACAATGAATCTCCAACTGCAGACCAACATACAGTATTTACTACTGTATTTATGTGAATGGGGATATACCTATTATTGACCATAGGTATGCTACAACAGAAGCTTTATTCAATGTATTTTGACTACTGCCCATAAATGAGGTTCGGCCATTTCTTTTATAGTTGAATAGTTCAAGTAGGAGACAACTATGGTTGCCTTAGCTAAAAAGTTAGAGAATTTAATGTGATTTTGTTTTACAATTGACAGTTGTATGTATTGTGGATTCTGAATGAATCTGCTTTATTTCTTAAAAATTGAAAGATCACCAAGAAAATAAAAGTTTTAAAATTAGATAATTAATCCCAACTTGCAACTGAAAGAAATAATAAAGGCTCAAATTACAACCCAACAAAAAGAAAGACTGAATCAATCATTGCTGCAGAAACTCCCAGTAAGATGCAAACTCTGCGACAGCCATTGTTAAACACTTTCAAATTTTTTCAAGCTGCTTCAGCAGTTTACTAATGACAACACATTATCAGACAAAAATTCACAGATGTATGGTAATTATTACCTGGATTGACAGTGGAATGTAGTTTTTATCAAGAGACCTAATTCTTCACATATTGCCTTTGACTTAGTGCCAAATAAACGTCCGCCACTATTAGTTAATTTTTAGATTATTTTTTATTCCCATCCAGAGCTTATTAGGACCTTCACATTGGCCTATTAATTCTTGAGTATTTATAGTCACCTTAATCAATTTAATTTTTTTATTTATTATTCAATCAAGCTAGCCTGGACATTTATGAGTCTATCATGCTAGCCAACACTCTCTTGCATCAAGGTCATTAGGATGGCATTCTGTGGCATAATATAGCTGGTCAATGTTAGTGATCTCTGGGTGACCAATTTGTCTTGTTCCATGGCTAGGTGTTCAGAGCAGTAGATCAATTGTGAGTTCTTGTTTTGCTCACTAGCAGTGTCCTGCAAAGTGCATTCTGTATAAGATTGTAGAAATATCAGGAATGAGTCCATAGAGCTGTGATTCAGTTGGATGTTGTCTCCAAGAGATGTTAAGTATAGCTCCCTGCATCCACGTGTAGGTTCCAACAAGCTTAGACTTTAAGATTTTAGTTAATGTCCAGGCAATGCCACCATACATTAAAACCACTTCTATAGAGTCTCAAAAGGATCTTTGCTTGAAGTTGTAAATCAGATTTCCAGATTTCATCCATTTTATTCAAGGCAGTCCAGTCTTTAGCTATGTGAATTTTCACATACAAGGTATGTAAAAGATTCAACAGATTTTATTGATTCACCTGAGACAGTTTGTATTGAACCTTGCTGGTTGAAGCCTATGAATTAAGTCTTAGAGGCATTGAAAATAGGGCAAATTAAAAAATGTAATACATAGGGGGTGCTTAATAAAAAATCTAATTATGCTTATGATTTCATATGTTCATTTGTTCAACATTGTTGGCAGCATTTTCTAAATGATGTAGGAGAACTGTGGCATTGGTAATGGTGTCTGCAGTGATAGCTAAGGTCATCTGCATAGTCAATATCTGTCAATATTTTTGTAGGATATAGACTTGAAAGTCTTAATGATAAAGTAAAAATTAGATGATGATGTTTATTGAGGGAAGTTCTTAATACATAGTCAAGGGTGATAACAAAGAAAAAAAAGGTGCAAGGGTGTCACCCTGAAGGACCCCTACTTTGATTTCAAAAAAGCTAGTATCTCTGTCTGGGGTCCTAACCAAAGATTTGGTATTTTTGTATAACATCATTAAAATTTACATCTCAATGCTTGTCAACAAAATACAGCAGAAGGTCCTCCAAAAAAGTCAAAATGGCTTTTGAAAAAAATAGATAAACCGTTGAAAAAATCCTGAGTGTTTGGCAGATTATAAAGGGTGTCAGTGCAAAGAATCTACAGGCCTTTTTACTTTTTGAAGGTTTCTCTAAAGCCTTCAATTCTGTACATAGGGGAAAAATGGAGAAGATCATTCTGGCATATGGCATCTGCCCCAAACAGTAACTGGCAAAATGATTGCTTACTCAATAGATTGCCGAAAAAGTATTGTTATAAGGAACCATCGCACTACAAACTTTCTTTTAGTAAAATATCTCGTGGGTTTAATTATGTGTTTAATTACATGCTTAATTATGTGTTTAAAATATAAACATAGCTACATTCAAAATCAGTGAATAACAATTTGCTCTTGAATTAAAATGAATTTGTTGAAACATTGTAGTATGGTTAAGATTAGGATTAGGTTAGGATTAAGTTTAGATTTAATTACTTTTGTCTGTTGCGACATAAGCTTTTTTTTAACCATTTCATCCCAAGCAAAGCAATAAAGCTACTAAGATGTAAGGGGTTAGTGAGCATGAAAGAATATGAGAAAAAAATACTATTAAGGAGAGAGAACAATAAAAGAACAAGAATTAAGAAAACAGAAAATAATTATTGGCATTGCATTTAAAATTTTGTTGATCAAAGTTGACTGGGAAGCAAATAGTGTGATAGAAGAAACTGTTAACATAGACCTTTCAGTGTTATCTAGATATTTCAACTGTAAAATGATGAGCCCTTCTTGCCAATCTAGTACTGTGCTTAAATTCATAGTCTAAGTACCACAGAGGAATATTCATCAGAATAATTATCATGAAAGTATTTATAGAAAGAGGAAGCTGTTTTATAGTGATGAGAAAATGACTGAAGCTGAGATGCTAGGTAAGGACCAATAAAATTGTAAATTCTTCTTTGGATCTTATCAATAATCTCTAAATATATATAGCATGAGCGCAAGACCAAATGTGGCAGCAGTATTTAAAGCAAGGATGAATCATAGACTTATAAATGTGTAAGATAGATTCTGGAGAGAAAAATTCTCTAGCACAACATAAAAACTAACTTTCCTAGCAGCGGTTCTAGCAATTGGTGCAATATAATCTTTCCATGTAAGCAGTGAAGGTTAATCTAGGGACTTTCAGATTTCAGTTAATAGAAAATTTTCTGCATTGTATTAGATGATTATGAGATGAAAGAGCCAACTTGTACATAATTAAGATTTTCTTTTAAGCATTTCCCAACCTTACCATTTATTGAACACACCTCTGTTTATGTTATGGTAATTTAACCACACATGCATGGACTATACCAGCTATAAATAGGAGCAGGTACTGCTTTTGGAGAGGGAAGTTTCCAGCAGTCAGCTCTGACAGTCAGACCAAACATAAGTTCATATTACTGCTTCTGTTACTATTGTTGAACTCAATTCCTCTCTTTGTGTCTTTATTTCTGGCCCTAACAAGGCCACAACAGTTTATTAGATTTCTTATTAATGCTTCCCTGTTCATTACATTCTCTAATTTGCTCCTATGCTTATAACTATTTGGCATTCAGAATCTTTCTTATAATTGTTATACTCCGCTGTAAATTAGATCTCTTTCTGATTCATGCAACATGTTTACCAGATGTGAGCACTAAGAAAGCAAAACCCAAAATAATAAAAGTTGTCATCTGCACAGAGGCTCCTAGCATCACATCTGACACACAAAACAATTGCTTGCAAAAATCTAAAATACATCATAAAAGAGACCAATCACAGAGATTGCTGCCAAAGAAGAAAGTGAGCTCAGGAGCCATTAAATTCACTTTTAAGAAATCCGCTCATAATCAACTGACACAGCTGTCATTCTGCCTGGTGGTTCTCAACATCACCACTGTGACTTTGGTCAATCGACCCCACACACATATCTGCTCAAGACCCACCCTCCTCCAAACACTCACACCATACTCACATACAGACATTCTGCTTGTATCCTTTATATCGGCAATGTCAGATTTGCAGCTTCACTAATCCACTGCAGGCCTTTCTCACTATCACCACCATGACCTTGGTCAACCAACCTGATAAACACATCAACTCCAGCTTTACCAACTTTACCCTTCCTAAAAAGCTACCTCCCTTGTTTATATTTAGAGAAATACCAGCTATTTGTTGTATCAGCAATACAAAAAATTTTATATTTACAATCCTTGTCATCTTTTCATTTCACCTTACCAGCAGTACTGTTTCATTTGTTCTTCCATGCAATCATATAAATGTTATAACGCTGTTAATTAGATTTCTTATTAATCACCCCCTATTGATGACATTTTCTAATTTGCCTCATTTATTGCAATTACCCTTTTATTCGGCACCCAGAAGTATATATTAAGTGCGTGGACAAAATTTTACAATGAAAAATCATTTTTTACTGTATATTTAATCTTTGATTTTTGTGCATGCCTAATATATTTTTTTAAAACAAAAAAAATTTATTTCAAACACACAGCCACAGTATCTTTATCATAGCAAATTTATTCGAAGCAGAGTTCATTCTTTTAAATATCTTTTTTCTATCTATGGAATGGAAGCAGTCAGATAGTTTTTACATACATACAAAAATTTTAGATAAGTAAAAGAAACTTATATGATAAGAGCATATTTTCCACTCTGCAACTAGAAAAATATCAGCATTAAGTAGGCTTTCCTAGAAAAGAGAAACTGAGTAATTTTGTAATATCTATTAATTCACAAGTCATATGGACGAATATCCTTATCTTTATTGGCAATATCTATATTAAGTAATAAAGAAGAGACAGACTTGACACAGTGAATAACATGAGATTCTTTTATCAAAATGAATTAACAATTCATGTTACAAATGCAATAAAGCCAGCCAGAAAGTGAGGGTGAGAGTTTAAAATGAAGGCAGAATTTATCTTTACATAAATTGTAGTTCATTCACATAAGAAAAAAATAAGCTTGCTATTTTCTTTCTTTTAGTATTTTGATTTCTTATTATTATTTATGTGTTCATTTATTACTGACCCTCCCCTGCCTAAAGGCAGCTATGGAACTGATATAAGCATGAAGATAATGACTTAGCTGATGATATGCAGCAAATATAAGTGAAGATAGAAAATGACTTTTTAGAAGTTCCAACAGGCTAAGAACATATGAAATCATAAGGACTTCATAAAAGAAAAAGAGTTGGATTTGCAGAGAACTCTTCATATTATGGAAATAGAATGCTTACATCTTAAGAAACGGACAAAAACCAATGAAATAGCTTTTTCAAAGGAAATACTATTTTCAATTGAAAATTATATTTATTTTGCTGCTCTTACTGAGAAAAAGTTGGTCCTGAAATAACTTGAATGTAAAAGGGGTGGCAGATATGATTTAATTTATTACAAATGTTAATTAGGGACAAAGTTAATTTCTACATTTCATATTATATTTTCACAAGTTATTTCAAGCAGCTATAACAGTAATGAAAAAATTACTGGCATGAAAAATAATATTGTCAAGTTGAGTTTATAATTCCACCTGAAGTTGTTTATGTTCCCTGTGTAATAAAGGCATGAACCACTTTTCCCTGGGTTCTATCCCATGGCCAGGTATTTTGACAAAGCCCTTTTCACTGGTATGCTATGATTGCTGAAAGAAAAGTGAATGAATGAATAAGCATTTGAGTAAGTCATTATTCACCTTACCAGCAGTACAGTTTCATTTGTTCTTCCATGCAATCACACGTTTGTTATGACACTGTTAATTAGATTTTTTATTAAGCATCCCCTATTTATTACATTTTCTAATTTACCCCATTTATTACAATTACCCTTTTATTTGGTACCCAGAAGGTATATCAACAGCCACTTCAAGGTGCTTCCAACAACAGGGATAATTTTGGTTACAAATGAAACCAACAGCAGAAACTAACTCTCAACTACTACAATGTGATAATGTGTGTTAATTTTCTCCACGTAGCTATCTTGACTTCTACCTTGAATGAGCTCACAGTCTTCTACTACTGATACATGATATCCCGAAAGAAGTATCTAATCAACCTTGTAAATCATGAGAAATAAAATCCGTTTTACTTATCTTATCACTTGATTATACTTGCTATTTAAAGTTTAAGAAAACAGTCATGTGCTTAATTTCTTTTCAAAACATGTTTTAACTATGCGTAATAGTTGCCTTACTAATAGTAAGGCCACCTTTACACATGGTTAAAGAAATTTCTGAAAAGAAATAAAATAGATGGCTATTTTCTTTATATGTCTCCATCTCCATGTACGCTCTATGTGTTCTTAACTTTTGAAATCACTAATTTAAAATGTTTGTTCTAGATGCATTTTTGTTTTTTTGGTTTTTGGTTTTATTTCTCACCCTTCAATTTTTCTAAGTTTATTATTACTATTGTTATTTCCTTGGATTCATGTTGTAGACACATTTCCTTCTGGGTCCCAACAAGAGACCTAAGGTCAGAAATGGTGTCATTATATTTTCCACTGATAGCTTTTGTAAAAAAGAAAGAAAAAAAAAACTCACACACATTTTACATAGATAAAGCTCTTTGTAATGTGTGAACTGTACTTGTGAGTACAATTTTTTGTATTTCTTTAAGGCATAGAATACGAGGAATCCCTTCATTGAGTCTATCAAAATCTTTTCCAATCAATCCGAGGGCTCCAACTACAACTGGAATTATCAGTGTCCTTATGTGCCACATTTTTGAGATTTTTCACAACTGGTCATTTTGGTGATTGAGCGTCTTTATTGTACCTCTTAAAAAAAGCAGTGAAATCAAGAGAAAAAATGTCTATGTTTCATTAATTGCTGTTTCAGTAGAGATCAGCAGATATCATCAATTGGTGATATAGACTTTTTTCCATTCACAATGCAAGTCTAAATAATTAATTGTCAACTCTATAATTCATGAGATTAGTTTATCAAGATGTTACATCATCTCCTGCAGTATTTGCCTGCAAGTTGGAAGAACAAGAAAAACAGTGCTATGTCTGCATGCATCTTTCTTCAACAGAAGAGGAACAAAAATGCTGACAAATTTATGTATAACTCCATTTTGCATGGAATGTTTCAAAGAATATCAGACTATTAAAAACATTATGTCATATACATATTCAATTTATTTCTCTTTCTTTATTTATTTTTATAATCAAAGAGTTAAAATATCATTTTGTATTTTTGTATGTAATTAAAAGTGAAAATAAGCATAAAACCTATCATTTTAAAATGAAATTTTACTCATTTTGCTTGTGAGACCTTTTCCTGCCATTTAAAAATTAATGATGTTGACGACAGAAATTTATTTATTTACTTGGACAAATCTCGGTCCTTACTATACAGGAACCTGTGCATGCGCCTACTTTAATTTCATTTAATTTCAATTGCCTTTAATTCTTTATTAATGGGGAGTAAGGAGAAGACAGTGCATATTATTCTACAACTATTAAGAACACTGATTGTTCAACCCTGTACACTGTTCTCTCAATCTCCCACACAACACAGCAACTCAATGCTGATGCTAAATTTGCAATTTTACTGACACTCCCAATAATTCTGCACAATAGCTTCTTGTTTTTTAGATAGAAAATTTTTAGTCCAAAGGGGAACATCACTCCCCACAGTTACTTGTAGGCCTTTAATTTCTGGTCCCTCAATTACATTAATTACAGTAAATGTTCTCTTACATCTTTTGTTAACATTTTGTAACTACTGAGTGTTTAAAAACATGCATTTTATCATTATTTCATTGTATTATACAGACATATTGAAGGCAAGAGGGACCAGATGAAAACAACACAATAACCTGCCTAATGAGGTTTGTGTAAATGGTTAACAGAAGGATGTTTAGGAGAAATAGCAAAAATACAAAATTTATTAAGAGCTACAAAGGACAGGAAATTGTGGAGAGCCAGGATCACCAACGTCCTGAAGAAGAAAAAGATTATACAAACAATGTATTATTTACACTATTTACTATTTATTCAAACTTTTGTCCTCATTTTTATTGCCATATCCACAACTTTTTGGTCATTGTATGCATCTACCTTCTTCAGGTGATATATATTAGAATTTTGAACAGTACCCTTTATTAAGTCCACAGGGGTAGATTGTTCTAATTCCATGTGCCCCAAGGATACATGGCTCAGTGCATAAAAACATTGGTTCAAGTAATCCAAATGTGACTTGATCCAAAGAGTTGTGAGTTCAATACCTGGCCACAACAGAGGGAGCAAAAGCTTGGAGAATTGAGTTACTAAAGTGAATTAACTGAAACTGATATCCAAAAAGGCATGGCATGTGGAATCAGAACATTATTATACAGTATTATATTACTATTTTCAAGTATCAAATTGTTTTTAACAACCAAATCCCACAGGATTTCAATTGCTATTCAACTACTATGGATTCAGCCTGGCATCACAGTATTGTTCAAGATGGGGCTAGGCATGATTTTTGTGTTTTAAAAGGATTACTGGTCTTGACTGGTGTGACATATGCCGGCCATGCTGCTCTTCATTTAGTTAAGTGCCATATGTGATAAACGCTTGGGCGATCATGACTCATTCAATTTATGATTGACTAGGCAGGAGATTTTCCCACAGTATGTTGCATTTTCTTTCTGTGGTAGAATGGTTGCCAACCAAGGCTATAGGACTAGTTTGTCTTGCCATTTAACCCATAGCTGAGGGAGAAGAGATAAATTCATACTCTCCTTAAAGGTATTTGCACGTAAGTAAATATAACAAACCCAACTGGAATCCAAACTCAGCTCTCCAGTTAACAATTCTGAGCCAATATCCACCTTCATTATGCTTACTATATTTCCCTATAGTGAACTCACTTTCCTTCACATTCCAAAGTGCTCTATGGAATTGAGATCCTATGATTAAGGGGTCACTTTAAAACAGAAAACTCATTACAGTGTTCCATGAACTAATCTTCTATGATTTTTGATTTATAACACTGTGTGTTGTCCTGCTTTGAGTTGCCATCAGAGAATGGTTGCCTTGTAGTCATAAATAGAGGCACATGGTCAGTCACAGTATCAAGGTAGGTTGTAGCATGTAAATGGTCTTTTCTTGGTATCAAGAATCCCAATGAATATCAAGAAATCATTCCCTATACCATTACATTAATACAAGGCAGGATGGAGTCATACCTTCAATTTGTTTATACTAAATTCTGACTCTACCCTTTATTAATTTGTGGGGGTAGATTGTTCTTATTCTGCTCTCCCCATTTAGGAATATCTCATCTTGTTCTTTTTGAGCAATTGACACCTGTTGATTAAATAAAGGATTTAGTTTTAAATCCCTAAAGGTTACTCAGATCAACAGACACCTGAAGAAAACCAATGGTGACAACTGCTTAAATGTTGCAATAATTAAAATGACATTACCTTGAATGTAAATAATGAAAATAATAACTTCTCACACAAAAATGATGGACTATAACTGCTTAATATAATAAGGTAATGCAAGTGTAGCAATAACAACAAATAAATCTTTAAATAACTTCTAATCTTTAATACTAGATTATATAGGAGTATGAAACTAAAATAATTAATAATAAAAGAAAAATTAAAATTTAAGTAAAAAAAATTAATTTAAAATATAAATAAGAATGATAATTGACAATAAATAAAGAAAAAGTGAGATTATAAAAAAATAGTTGAATAAATATGAAAACTCACATCATATACTGAAACAGGCATTTTAATGCCAATTGAAATAGAAACCAAATGTTTATTTCTCTTCACCTTCAACAGCCAAATGAAGCAGATGTCTGCAGACAGCACTCTGACAGACCATGTGGTTCCTACCTAAACTTTTTATCTCTGTATATGTGGTATGTAATTTGAAATAAACAAATATTTCTCTGAAATGTACACAAAAGCATTTTATCATTTTTGTTTATGTTTATTGTGTTGTATTGTGATTTGCTTGTAATTTATATATTTCTCTTGTAGGGTTGATGATATCTTTTCAACTCCCAAACAAAATTATATCAAGTTCTCTGAGTCACTGGTGTGTTTATCTAAAAATAAATACACTTAAATTCACCTTCATCCCTGTCGTGCACCAATGGCTTATGGGTAGATTCTCCGACTGATGCCAATTCAGCTGGGTTTCGATCCTAGCTAGCTAGAGGCAACCAGATATCTAGCCATACTGATGTGCTGTGATACAGTCTGTCTGTGGATGACAATATATGTGTGTGTGTGTGTGTGTGTGAGTGAGTGAGAAGTACATTCAGACAAGGCCAACATATCATCAGAATAACCTAATAACAAAGGTATTATATTATCCTCCCAAGAGACCTGAATGGATTAGTTCAAAGCACAGTTACTTAATAAATGATGGCACAGTACACTTGATAAATTCTTCTAATATCAATAAACATTAAATATTACAATAGTTCTATGTTATTAAATCTATATGAAAAATATAAAGTGTTTTTTGTAAATTAAAACTGAATTTGTTTTAGTGCTTTAATAGTAAAAGTGCTGTTTGCTAACTGATTAAACAAAAAAAATGATTTATTCTTTATTATTAATATTTGTTCCTTACTATATATATATATATATATATATATATATATATATATATATATATATATATATATATACACACACCAGGTGTAAAAGCAAAATTGTCCAATTGTTAGATTAAGCTTTGAACCATTGTATCATAGAAATCATTAAAGATATCCTACTGGAATTCTCTGGGGGTTTTATAACACTATTGGACTCTACTTAGAGCAATAAGAATGTATAATTACTCTCCAAGCTTAACAGAAGAATTGTGAGGAAATCAATCATAAACGTAAATGACATGTTCATCATTAATTAATCATAATGAAGGATCAGAAGCTCATGATGGATTGAAATAAAGTTCAAATATATATAGGTATTATTCCAGAATCATTTTCCACCTTATTCAAAATAATCTATGCCCTCCCTAACTTTCTAACTTTCTGTCCTGGAGAAACAATGTGCCTCACAGGTTTCATGTACAATTTCATTTCCAAGTCTTTTTTCACAGATCTTTGAACTATCATAGGTGAAACTCCTCTTTCATGCCAAATGTATTATGGATTGAGATGGATCTTTTCTAATTGATCTCTTTATCTCTACACTGAAATGATGATCCCTCTCCCTGCTGTACCCTCCTGATCCAGTTTTCATCTCTACTGTTCTCTCTTTTTTAGACTTAATCACCATTCTCTTGATGGTTCTTGAATGGACTTTCAAGATGGAAGCCAGAGTATGAATGTTTGTACTATGACTGAAGGCCTGAATGATTTTTTCCTCTCACTATTACTCAGTTGAGAAGGCAGTGGTGCTGACACAAAATTATTTTAACCTGTTCTCTTTCTATCTGAATAACTCAAAGGTTTTTCAATGATTCTCATGACAAATGATATCAAGATGGTTAAATGTCTTATCTGAAAACCTAGAAAAAAAGAAACTCTATTAGTTTAGTGGGATTTTGATATTAAACATTTTGTGAGATGGACCATTATGTTGTAACACGATTTGGACAATTTTCCTGTTACATCCATTATATACAACCTTATCTGTTATCTGTCTATATTTCTGAGATGAGGTATTATGTACATTATTTACATTATTCAGACTACCGTCCTCATCTTTGTCACCATATTTATTACAACGTTTCGGCTGTTGTATGCTCCGGCCTTCTTCAGGTGGCTGGAATGTCAAACTTAACCCTTTATTTCGTTCACTGGAGTAGACTGTTCTAGTTCCACGTGCCATGTTTACTGGATGTCAGTTATCAGTTATCTCCTGTTAATTTCCCTCTAAAAGTTCTCCACTGCCTTAACTGAGTATTGAACCCACACTCTTTGGGTCCTGTCACTGGATCAATACCCAGTTAAGGCAGTGGAGAACTTTCAGATTTGGTGGACATTTGGGCGATATTATTTTTCACACATGATTGCCATGACTTAAATAACGTGATCCAATAGAGAAATAAATAAATTTTCACCAATAACACTGATTTATTTACTGCTGACTTTAATTCATCTTAATGAAACACCCTTATATATAATCCGGCTTAATGAAGCACCCTTTATATATATATATATATATATATATATATATATATATATATGATTCTAAAAGTAAAAATTCATATATTTAAATTGTTTGTGCATTGCTTAGTATAGCCAGAACAACTGTTTAATTGGACAAAATTGATCTCTTCTTGGAGGTCACTAGGTCACTGGGACATCCTCCAGAATCTGCTATATATATATATATATATATATATATATTATGATGGAATTATGATCAATCACTGTTATCTGCCTGCAAAACTGTATTTGATGTCATATAAATACGCCAGTCTCAATTTACATTTAATGTTACAGTATTATATAATTAGATGAATTAAATGTAATGGTAGTCTGTGGCATTTTTGTAAACATTAGTCTAACCAATACATTAAATTTGCATTAAAGTTGTGCAAGATTCCCAACACTTTCAGTTGTCAGTGGTGGGCATATTAATATACCATTAATTTCGAAAGCTATATAGTTAAAGTTAAATAAAAATCAAATGTTAATATGATTAATATAAATCATGTTCTTTCTCACCAATGTAGATCTGGTTGAAATAAAATTCACTTTTTGATGGCACTGTTTGATTGGAGAAACATGTTAAAATAAAAGTTTTTCAAATTGTATATTTATTATGTGCAGGTGATGTGAGGCAGTGATTCCCAATTTTTTTGCACAATGGAGCAGTATCATGCAAGGCAATTTTCCCACAGACCCAGGGGTGGGGTTAGTTGTCTGTCACCTTCATAGTCAATAAAATTAACAAAAATGTTATTTTTTTGTGCAATCCAGTACCAAATGTTCTACAGGCCAGTACCAGTCCACAGCCCATTGGTTGGGAACTGTTAGTGTAGGGAACAGCAGCTCAGAATGAGAAATCAGAGATTTGAGTTTGAGTCAGGTTCACTTCATTCACATACACATAAATATCCTTGAGAAAGTTATGAATCCATTTCCTCTCCTCAACTATGGGTTAAATAGTAGAACTAGTATTTGGAAAAAAAATCAATGTTATTCTCAAAAACAACTGTTGATTCAATGTTCACTAAAAAAAGAAATATTCTTCCAATCCAAAATATGTTTCAGCTTTAAATAAGCCACAAAGGGTTGATAAGTTGTAAAAAACAAATCACTCACTCAAATCTCATTAGTTAATTCATGGCCTCATATTCACAGAATTTATAAATAAGTCAATTCTGAAATAATCTGTTGCATATTATCCAAATAAGTTATCATTAAATAAATTAATTTCTATTTACTTGTTCATCTGAACATTGAAGATTTATAAACCTGAATGCAATGCTTATGAAGTAATCTAATATATAAGATAAATTTTACCAATATATTTAAAAACTTAGGGAAAAAGTTATAAATTTGTATTAAAAAACTGTTTTACATATTTACTTAAACAGTATCTCTATTTCATTTGAAAGTGCATTTGTAAAAATTGGAGCTTGAATTGTATTAGTCAGCAATGGACAAAAAGCCTTTAAATCAGTAAGTAAATTTGATTGTATCAATTTTTATCTAAAGTATAAAATAAAAAAAATATACAAAACATTATTAATTTAATAATCATGCCCAGAGTTTTCTTTATATTATTCCTGCTTTTCATCATAATTCTAGATCAAAAATTCTCCTATGAAGGACACCACAAAATAAAATGTTTAACTCATGTTAAAAGCAAGGTGGGGGTGGGGTTCAAATCAGAGTTTCAAGATTACTGATTGTATATGTTTCATCTGATTTTTGGTTGCGATCTAATCTGGAGAGGGATGGCTTCTGCCTGGTCTACTTTACCCAATGCAGACTATGCATGAATGAATACCTACCAAGATATGTGGAGAGAGCTGCTCAGATTTGTATCACTTTAAACGTTATTTTTAGTGGATACTCATATTTCAAGAGGCTCTCTATTTATTTATTAAACAGTATATGATATTAAAGTGATACAAATCTCTCATATAAATAAAAATCCATTCTAAAAACATATCTTTGTTTATATTTGGATATGAAACTATGTGCAGATATGGAAAAACTTTGAGAAATCTATGATATGAGAAATTGACTTTGCCTGACTGTCTGTTCTTTTATGGCCAAGCAGTAAGGTGTGCCAGGATAAATAGGAGATCCCACTTCCTTGAGGGATGCATGTTTGCTTCCTGCTGAAGGGTGTAAATTTTTCTTTAAATAGATTTCTTGAATATTTAGGCTGGTAGGTCAAAATAAATATATTGTTTGATAAATAAACGGAGTACCTACTCAAATCTGATTATCCACTAAAAATAACATTTAAAGTGATAAAAATCTGTCTAATAAAAATCCATTCTAAATATATATATACATAGATAGATAATATATATATAGATAATATATATACATATATATATATATATATATATATATATATAGATATATAGATATATAGATATAGATATAGATATAGATAATATATATATATATAAAATCTTATTTTTATTTTTAATATAAGAGATTATAACAAAAACATGTGGAAATCACTACACAATAGCTTTTGTCTTTCAGCATCTTTGTGCCTGTTCAGGTGATGGTAAGTAACTGGTGATTAAATGATTTTTAAGAAAATTTCAAAAGCAAAGTGTTACCTCTTTTACAAAAGATGAAGGGAGTGGGTGTGGAAACACAAGGTCAAAATTAAAAATAGACTTGTGGATTTGTCTTGATCAACCAATTAAAAGTCTGATCTAAGCTAAATAGAAAATTAAGCTCATAGGATGGAGGTGCAGGAGTTATTTCTTCATGACATGAAAACTGGAACTTATTTTTTAGAGATAACACTTACAAAAATATGATATCCCTTTCTAAATATTTTTGGAACTTAAAAGAAGTTAACAAAACCTCTATGGTAAAATGGAAAGTACTAAAAAAAAGCTACAACCTGTAATTATCTTATTTTGTTTATTCAGATTTAGTATTGCTATGTATTGTCATCCAGTTAGTATTATTAATATATATATCTTCCATATTTTTAATTTTATCAACAGGTTCCATTAAGAAGCTTCCTGAATCTGAAATTTAAGTTTTTCTATTGAAATTAACTTTACATCTGATTATCCTCCTCCCCCTCCCCTCAGCATCCTTTGAAAAATTGAACATGTCATATTTGTCTATAATCATGATACATTTGTTGCTTACATGTTTTCTGAAATTGTCAATAATGACCTGTCTAAGTTTCAGTTTGCCATGCCATAAAGAAATAACTCCTGCACCTCCACCCTGTGAACATAATTTTCTATTTTGCATAGATCTGGTTTTTAACTGGTTGATCAAGACAAAGACAAAAAGAGGTAACACTTTGCTTTCAGCGATTTCAACATTTTTGTTATAAGCTCTTATAATGAAAATGAAAATAATATATTGCTCTACTTTGTATTGAGCACTTTTTTAAAAATAAATGCTACAAACAAATGGTATTTTACTTAATTTGTTCATTCGCTCATTTGTATATATATATATATATATATATATATATAAATATATATTTCAAGTGTCAGTCACCTAATGTTTACAACTTTAGACACCATAATATTTTGTTTCCTAAGTCTTGAATTGCTGTCATTATTTGGGGAATTATTTTATCTTTTCTTCTCATCTTCATTGTTTTCATCACAACCCACACCTGAAGATGTATTGCAAAGACACCAGCCAAAATTCAGTAAACAAAACAACCATGATGATATTGGTCCAAAAAAGCCATAGGAAATATTTTCTATGGATTACAAATATTATCCCTATGTCTTCAATCAGTACATCTTTCTTGCCACTTAACTTTACTCCTGTCTTTTTTGCTTTTCATGCTTCATATCAAACCATTCTTGGCAACCATACTAATACCACATGCAGTATAACAAACTTGTCCATAAAATACATTGAATTATTTCTCATAATGTTTGAAAATTAAACCCAAATCAAATTTTCTACTGTGGTAATTATTTGGGGTTAATAGTGAACAAATACGCAGCCTGAAAATGGAAGTTGGCCAACATTATTATTACCTGAAATTGGCCAGACAGAGAATTCAGTTTTAATATCTAGCACTAAATATAAAATGAGGATAGCATCATAATTCTGTCAAGCCAAAACAGCCTGTTTAAAATGGATGCTTAGATTATTAGATTTCCTTCCCTAGAGGAAAAATCTACTTACAAACTTCAATTGAGGAAAGAATTCTATATCCTAATATTCTGTAATGTTTTTGGTTTGGGATTTATATGATTTTCTGGTCTTTTCCTCTTGTGAATTGTTTGTTTTTCTCAAAACAAGCCAACATAAGCCAACAGAGACTGGCATCTACTCATTTTGGTAAAATAAAAAAGAAAAACAAACTCTTTAAATTCTAAACAAGATTGATCAGAATAAGCACATAGAATATACTACTTCATCACTTTTCCTATTGCTTTTAGCAGAAATAGTCATAATGTTTCAAATCCTCATGCTGTGTGGTATTTTAATAAATCACTATTGAAAATTATAATATGTTCTAAGACATTATCTGTCTATATTTTTGAGTTAAATTATTTACATTACTTGAACTGTTTTCATCATATTTGTTGCCATATTCATGTTTTAGCTGTTGTACACTCCAACCTTCTTCAGATGATTGGAATTTCAAACTGAACCCTTTATTTTGTCCACCAGGGTAGATTGTTCTAGTTCCAGGTGCCATGCCTCTTCCAGATGTCTCAGTATCAGTTATCTCCCTTTAACTCAACTCTCCAAGTTTTTTGTAGCCAATTATTGAACTTAATACCTTAACATCAAGTCACTGGATTCTACCACTGCTTTTTTCCACTGGGTCATGTGTACTTAAGGACATCAATTTATGAAATTTTGGGACTTTTAAACCTAATGTCTCCTTTCTATTTATTTTTTACCAGAGCTCATATTGCAATTTTGTTGTTATTGTTTTTCTCTAGCACTCTGTATTACTGGTTCCCATAATGTATTCATTTCTATACTTGGTTGGCTTAGAAGATTTTTGTGGCCTAGATCCTGGTTAATTCCTTCTATACTGTGTGTACAAGGCCTTAGTCAGTGGTTGCTGGCTCATCTCATCCACTGTGTGCATGTGCGTAGGTGTATGTGTGTGAGTGCATGTGTGTGGGTGCATGTGCATGCACGTATAGCTCAAAGTGGCCTCTGAAATTGAAGACTATATTTACTAAGTGGAAATTAAAAGATCACACCAAAAATTTTTACCATAATTAAAAATATTTTTTTGTGCATCAAGATGTTATTTTTTTACTATGGTGTATCATAAGTGATATTATGATTAAAAGGTCACATGTTTCAAGGTTTGTTCCACTTAGGGAAAACTCCTTGACATAAACATTTTCAGCAGTTCTTTCTTTCGTGTTTCATCACCCCTACGTTTCAACAGAGTTCTTTTTAAATCTTGAAGAGGTGATTTCTAAAGTTTTTTTTTTCTATTTCACTAAATATTTTTAATTTTGCTATCTATTCATCTTACTTTTATATAGTGTGTATACTTTTCACAATGTGGTGTCATGCATCAAATAATTTGTTTTATTTATTAGTTATTTTTACTTGGTTAAGAAAAATGATTTAATTTGTTTTTAGTTTTTTTAAGTTTCTTTTCTTTTTTGTGAGTTAAATAAAATAACTTTAACAATTCATAACCATGAATTATAGCAATTAATAATAAAGAATATAAATTAATACTGAATACGATAAAATTTCAAATTATAGAGATACCTCTATCATTACATTTTATATAATCTCAGTTAAAAATTTAATAACTGAGAGTGATTTAATAATTTAATTTTTAATTTAATAAGTGAGATAATATAATTAAAATTATTATATTATCTCAGTTATCAATCTAAAACTTTAATAATTGAGAGTGAGATAGTTATTAATTTATCTTACTTTCAATTCTTAAATTAAAAATTAAATTGAGATCATAAAATTATCTTATTTATCAATTTAAACATTTAATAACTGAGTGAGATAATTTAATTATTAATATAATAATAATTTTATTAATTATTATCTCAGTTATTAAATTAAAAATGTAATAACTTATAATGTAATAATTAATAAAATTGTTTATCATTATCTTAGCCATTAAATAATGAAATTCCATTGTAGAGGTAACTCAATAATGTAAGAAACTTTTATAGTATTTTAAATTATTATATTATAAGAAACAAAAAACAAAAACAAACGTTCTTACTTAGAATTTGTAAATTTATGTCAATTCTGGTGCACCATACTAAACCTGACAACACCATCAAATTATTGATAGAGACATGAGAATAACAATACCCTGGGTCAAGAAATGTTTGTATAGAAAATTTTATGCTATTAATTTAACTTTAAATTTGCTAATTTTACGAAAGTAATGTTTCAGAAATGTATATTTTATGTTTGTGGGATTTTTGAAACAGAGAATCAAGTTTTGTTTACATTTCTCTAAAAAAAAAATTAAAAATGGCTGTTTCGATTGTTTTGTTTTTCGGAAGAATCAACTAAAAATCATTATAATTTCTATTTGAAATATGGTACAGTATTTTTTTCTGAAATTAGAAAATTTTATCCTTTAGCTTTCAATTGAAGCTGGGGAAAAGCTTCAAAAAGGATTTTTTTCTTTATGAAAAATACATTTAAATCTTAGCTATACAAATTTTTGCAGGTACCTACTTTTAATCTTAACTTTCAACCTGTCATTCAACAATTGTTGATATGTGGAGTGAAGATGGAAATAAACACCAAGACAGTCAATCATCAAATGACAAGAAAATTGTTTCTGAGTCAGACAATCTGCATATAAATTAATCATTTGAAAATAAATATTTAACATTTTTCTACCAACAGGTTGCATTCCCACCAACAATAAAAACATGTCTCATGATCCCTTTGAAGAGTATTTAAGCAAAGTTTCTAGATCAGACAAGTCATGAAGGAGATATAAATTGCAATATACAACAGCAGTTTATGAGATGCACCGCTTAAAAGATATTCCCTTACTCATTCACCCATCTTTCTCACTAAGCTACATGACTCACACACCTTTTCAACACATTCTCATTTGTCTTTCTTTTTCACATATGCACACAAAGAAATCACATTTCTTTTCTTCTTAACAAGCAACTACAAAGAAAACTGTAAGAACTTTAACACACATACACACTGAGAAAAATTTTGTTGTAAAAACACGAAAATAAAAATATTTTATATTTAAAAAACTTTCTTGCTTTTTTGATTCAAATGTTCAACAAATATACAGTTTAGACCAGAAATAAGAAATAACCTCTGGTGAGATTAAAACTTGTAATATTTTTTCTTCAAACAACCTGGATGAGCAGATGGTGTAATGGATAGCAACTATGAATGAGAGCTGTGTTCAAATTCCAGTCAAATTCATTACATACATTTTCATGCAAATAACCTTGGGAAAAATTATGAATCCATCTCTTCCCTTCAGTTATGGGTTAAACAGTATGATATGTATCTGAAAACATATATTTTATTAAAAAAAAGAATTGAATGAAATATTCAGTTGTAAACAAAGAATTATTCTTATAACCCAAGCTGTTTTGGCTTTAAATAACCCACAAAAGGTTCTGTCTTCTTAATTCCTGTTCTTTCAGTGTTCTTTCTCCTTAATGATGTTTTTCTTTCTCTCTTTCTCATATTGTTTCACACTCAGCAAACCCTTGCATCTTTGTGGCCTTATTGCCTTGCTTGGGGTGAAATGATTTTTAAAAAATCAATCAATTAACCCCATGAAACCTATATGGTAGTTACAAAAACAATTTAAAAAATAAGAATAAAATAAAAATAAACCTTTTCTTGTCACATAAAAAGAAACAACTAGAAAGGTATTAATCAACTGATCCTGATCCCAGAATTCTAAAATGAGACTCCACCTCTTTTGACTAAATATCTTTGCTGAGATTGGACATTATCGTATCACTTTGTGAATATGTGAACACAGGCCTGAATGCAATATAGAAAAAATAAGCACAAACTCTTACCCTATCTTTACATAATGTTTTTTTTCTAATATTTACATTCACTAATCATATTTGTAGTAATATTATTTTTAATTTTTGTCAAATATTTCTTTTATATTATTTCTGTTGATTTTTATCACAAATAAAATAAGATGAAAGAAATATAGGTAAAAAATTAATAGGACTGAATTGCTTAATTTTAGTGTTGGATGTGATAAGTTTAACGTTTAAACTATTCAATTGCAAACTATTGCTAAAAAAGAAAAGAGAAAAGACATGCTAAATAAATTAAAACACTTTTAATACATTTTTCCTTTCTGGATGTAATAACTCAGACTTTGAACACTTTCAGAATATTTAAATTGATTATTTTTTTTAAATTTTCAAAAAACAACTTTTATTAAAAGACTTGTGTTGTATTCATATAAATTTTTGTTTATACAAGGGTAACTAAAACGTTTTCAGATTGCCCCACTTCCCAAAATCTAACCAACAATCACATTTGTTAAATTCCTTTTTAGTTGGGTCAAGAACTTTTCCACATCTCTTCATATTCATATTTTATTCCTTTGAAATATATTTTGTGAAATAGTTTTAGTTTAATAAAAGTTTTGAACATGGAACTTTTATTGGGTGGACCAACTATGGATGAATAAAACCATCTTTGGAAATCCACGTTTAAAGTTCAAATGTAGTTATTGTCATTTTACAAAATCTTAGAATGTTCCATGAGAAACAAAAAGTTAATGATTGGATATTCTATAATGACTAAAGTAATAAAAATTATATCCCATCTTATTATAATTCTGCTTGACCCTCACTTAGCATGACCATCACATTCTGTCAGTACCTAATAAATAATGGACTATTCCATTCTGACCACATGAAAAAATGGAAAAAAACATATCAAAGACACTACATGGCTTCAGTGAGAAAAATGAAAGAAAAAAAAAAGAGAAGAAAGAAGTGTTTAACGCCTCCTGTCAATACTTCATAAATAATGAACTATTCCATTTTGACTGAGTGGAAAGACAGAAAAGACATATCAGAGACTCTACTTGGTTTCAGTGAGAACATGAAAGACAGAAAGAATGGAAGATAGAAGTGTTTAATGTCTCTTTCAGTGTATTGGGAAAAAGTTGGCAATTTCAGTTATTTTCATTTGTACTGCCTTACTTTTTAAAATAATAACCAACATTCATATTTAGGATTGTTACTGTAATATTTTGTTAAAGTTGTTAAGCTCAGATATTTAATAATGAGTTAGAGGAAATTCTACAGATATTTTATTGTTATAGAACTTGCCATGAGCTTATTCACTCATTAACTTAAGATCAATCAGAAAATTAAAATAAGAAAACCCTGACATTTTCACAGGTTTTTCTAATATAAAGTAACTGGCTGGCTGGACATTTCTGAGTATGTCTGTCTGTTTGGTTGGTTAGATAATTCCTGCTGCAAACACATTTCTGCTTCTTTAACACCCACAAGGCCAAAATTTGGTTTCTACTGCAAATTTTCTGAGCAGACTTTAGTTACAGTTTCTGTAACTTCATGCTAGCATGCACCTTGACAAGTTCCAATTACTCAATTTGACTCACATGGTTTGGATCAATCTGGGATATAGTTTTCAGGCACTTCCTGAAGGCAGCACATGATGGCATTATCACCCCAGGCCAATATTATCAAGAAGTCACCAGACTGATAATGATTCAGAGTAATAAAAATTTTATCCTATAAATATTAAATGTTTTTATAGAAAAAAAGAGATTCTAATTTTCCCCTGTTTTCACCTATACTCATTTCAAATAAAACCCAGATAAAAATCTCCTGAATATAAATCTTAAGGACTCAATAGGACAAAGCCTATTCTAGACCCTTTATTAATTTTAACTACAACTTTCAAAATGGACAAAGGCATGTTTGCAGGTAGCTAGTAATTACCTACCTTGCATACCTGTCTCTTAAAAAGGTGAAAAGGTTCATAATAGCAGCTGTCACTAAGAACCTCCCATTGTCAAACCACTTATTCAATGCTAACATCACATTTCCCTAACCAAGACACATTTATCTACCCTGACAAAACTAGGCAAGGCAAGCACCCGTTTTCCATTGACTGAACAAATCAAATGATTCCAGATGGCTGAGTAAAAAGAGAATCTGAAAATCTAGCAGAAAAATTTCTTTTTGGTGATTTTTCTTCACGTACATTTACTACTTGATGGAATTACAAATTTTATGAGTAAATACTGATTGTTTGGAAAAAAAAGGTTTCTTTGCTTGATTTTAAAAAAGTTTTGGGGTTTGTTTTTTTATCCTATCTTAACCCGAAGTAATGAATATCATTGATCTTTCAGTGAGGATAAAGATTTTTAAGATCTGATGACACAGAGATCCAGACTTTTTCCCTGAGCTGAAAGAAACACGTGCTGTTTGTTTGATTCATTAAAAAGAGAATGTCTCATGAGAAATAAATGAAATAGATGTGACGGACCAAGGAAAAATAAGGAAAGGATATCAGAAGAGATTTTTCTTGCTTTCATCCTTTGCATAAGGAATTAAAATATTCATTACACAAAAGATAATTTCCTTACAAAGTATGTACCGACTCTTGAAGACCTAATTTTTAAGCTAATTTTAAGTATATGCAGTAATTAAAAATTTTATGGGTTTTTATATGACATTTTCATTCCATAATATTTGACTGATGTGATTAACACAAAAATGATAGCTTAAGCAAACTGACAAAGAAAGAAATCTTAATGAAAAATAAATATTTGTTGTGTAAAATAAATGCTTTTTTTCATCATTAAGCTACAAGTGTACCTATGCACACACACACACAGAGAGGCACACACACACACACACATATATATATATATATATATGATTAATCTGAGTAAAAGCTTTTCACTTAGCTGATTGATGTTGCCTTCAGAGTTTTGGAGGCAGACCTGTATGTTCACATTTCAGTGGTTATCAGCAATTTACTGCTTGTATTTTTCAATATTCTCCCTTTTATTCACATTTAACACTGGTGTAAGTTTTCTTCTGTATTCTCTGTGTTCGTATGTGCACTTGTGCGCTAGTGGCCATTCACCTGTCTGTGTGGATGTGTGTACGTGCAGGGAGTCAAGATTATTTTATCCTTTTCTTCCTACTTTTTCGGGGTTTTTTTTCAATTTACACTCACTCATTTAGTCTCCTCCCTCTTTTTTTTTCTTTTTTTTCTCTTTTTTCGACTGTTGTTAATTTAGTCTGGGTTTGTTCCGACTCTAGGACTGAAATTTCTTTATGCCCATTAAAGTTTTTTTTGCTAGGGAAGTTGTATTTAGATTTTTTATGTATTTTACATAAATAATTGATATTAATGCTTAAATGATGAATAATTTATTATAATTTATATTTTTTTCTAATTATATATATATATATATGTATATATATATATTATTACTATCATATATATATATATATATATATATATATATATATATATATATATATATATATATATGATAGTAATAATATTAATAGTATCAATGCTTAAATTGTAAATACTTATATATACACACATGCACATATATACCCATATTTCAGTTTTTTTGTTTAATAGTTTATTTTTTTCTTTAAAACTAATTATGTCTAATTTTTCCTCTAAGCATAATTAACAATTTTTACTGTTAATACTCTATGGGGCTACTCATTTTATGATTTCTCATTTGATTTTGTTGGGGGTATTGTTTTCTTTTTGGCTGTATATGTATTTTGATAGGGTTGTATTATTTCTGTATATATATATATATATATATATATATATATATATATATATATATATACACACACACACTTACACACCCACACAAAAGATGAAACAGTTTTTACATCATCATTGGATCAAGTGAGAAATTTTCAGCACCGACTTGTACATATATATATGTGGAGGCAGAGAATATAATGTATAAGCTTCTACAAATCCAAATGCATTTTGTATCTTAAAAAGCCTTCATCAGACTAAAATACTTCAGTTTTATAAAGTCCTCTTGAACGACTTTTTAAAATGGGCTACATGGAATTTCAGTTTATTCATACATCTTACTCTCTCTGCACTGTCACTCCACACTCAAACATGTGTATGAATTTGTAGGTGTGATGAATTGAATTATAATTACAATTCCAATGTAATAAATTATAACCATGGAATATTAGTGTTTGACCCTTTTATATTATATTATATTATATTATATTATATATATATATATATATATATATATATATATATATATATATATATATATATAAATGCAATCGTCAGCCACGTGTGCTGTTATTTTTCTCAGCTATTTATATATATACGGGTCAGTGGTGCATTGTGGGTAGTCTATTATGGCGGTTATTTTAAGTCGTTTGTTTATTTATTTGGGTTAAATTATATTGCTTGTTTTTATTTTTATTTTTTGTTTTTTATTTTATTTATTTATTTTTTTTAATCGGTGTTTTTTTTTTTTTTAACATAGTAAAAATTTGTTTATATCACTTATTTAATAGTTTTGTTTAATTAAAGCTATTTTTTCAATTTTGGGGTTGATTGTTGTAGTTTATTCTAAGTATTATTTTGGCGGGAACAGTTTTTAATTTGTGTTTATTTGGGTTGATTATCTTTATTTGTTTTGTTTGTTTTTTTTAACGGTAACTTTATCGGGATTGGTTTGATTATTTATTTACTTGGATGAATTTAGGTCAATTTATTTTACTTGTATATTTTCTCTTTTCGGTTTTTGATTTTTAAGTGATGTAGTATTTATTTATTTTTATTTTTATTTCTATTTTTTATTTTTATATTTTTATCATTATATAACAGGTATAGCTATTTTTTCGTCCGATTTTTAGGTTTGATTTTTTTAGTCTAACTAATATTTTGGTCATAATGGTTTGCTAATTTGTTTATTACTTACTTTATTTATTTGGGTTTGTTTGTTTTTATTTTATTTTTTGTCATTATTATTATATTTTTTTGTTATTATTAAGATCATCAGCCTACAACAACCAATCAAAAACTTGCAAACTTTCCTTGGAGGAAAAAATTATTATTATACTTTCCCAGACCAAAATAAATTATTAAATAAAAGATCAAAGCTCATCTCAAAATGCAGTTACTTAAAAATTGAAAACGGAAAAAATAAAAATAAAATAAAAACAAATAAATAAACAAATAAACAAAATAACAATGAAAATAAGCAAAATTAATTAATCCAAACAAATTACCAAATCACACCTGTTAGAATAGATGAAATAGAATAATAATAATAATAATAATAATAATAAAAAAATAAAATAAAATAAAAAAAAACAAAACAGCACACGTGGCCTGACGATTGCATATAGCATGAAACAGACTGTTGCCTTTAAGTGTTGACTTCTATGTTCACTTTTATATTTACACACGCTCTATCTCTGATATTGAGCACTTTATTCCATAAATATAGCACATCTTAAGACTATATTTCTTCATATATATATATATATATATATATATATATATATATATATATATATATATATTATTACTTAATTATAATTATCTCAAATCCTCTTAATAATTTCTGTCACTTGTATATCCTTGCTTGAACCGGCTTCCAGTGCTCTGAATAGAGCAGCTTGGGGATAGTAGTCATGGCTCATGGGGGCACAGTCCTATGTGTAAGGAAAACTCGGAGGAGTTCCACCACAAAATATGTGATTGAGAGGCACTAAATCAGGTCTAATTCATTAGCTCTTCATCACCAAAACCCATTTGTACAGTTGATATGACGTTTGCTTGATAACATAACTTTCCAGGTTTCAATTCTCGATAGTGGATGCACACTGCTGATAAGTCCTAAATATAGGATGAAACGGCCGTCCAATGCTTTCTGCATTCTGTTGAGGTTTCTTCTAGACTCGAATTACTTAATTATAATTATCTCAAATCCTCCTAATAATTTCTATCACTAATATATATATATATATATATATATATATATATATATATATATATATGTATATAGGGAATATATATATATATATATATATATATATATATATATATATATATATATGGGAAAAATATATGTCAAAGTGGAAAAAAGTTTTTGTGTGACACGTTTCATCCTTAACATCTGTTACATTGGTGTGATTAAGCATGCACATGAACAAGGGATGCTGGTAATTTTAAATTAAATTCTTTTTTTTATATAATCTTATTTCACTTAGATTCTTTTTCTTTCCATCACTTTTGTTATTACAGTGTAACCCGGATATAAGAGAGTTGTCGGGACCGGAGAAGAAGTATCTTATATCCGGGTTTATCTTATATCCGGGTTTGGCCTAATTTATGTACATTAACACAGGCTCTAATTTGGGACCAGAGAAAATCTATCTTATATCCGGGTTTCTCTTATATCAGGGTCTCTTATATCCGGGTTACACTGTACATATCCCACACTATGATAATAGATCTTCCAGTAATGGTGAAATATTGTAAAGAGGAATTTACTCTATTGCCTGTAATAATTGTCACAAAAATACATAGGAGAAACCTCAAGGAATCTAAATAAAAGATTATCTGAACACAAAAGGGTCATTTTACAAAACAATACATCAAATCCATTGGTTGCATGAAACTGATCACAATATTGACATACAAAATGCTATTCTGATTAAAGGAGGAAACAATTCACTGAGACAAAAATGTTTAGAAAGTGCCTTGATCACAAAGTCATCCACAGTAAATTTGCACCCTTACTCTTACAATATCTCACCATTCCTGGCAGATATTCTATTATCAGGGTGTGGGATATTTAATAACAAAAGGGATGGGAACAAAAAGAAGAACATCTAAATGAAATCAACTAGGTTAAATACAAAAAAAATAATTAAATTTAAAATTTCCAGCATCGTTCATGCACATGTGTAGTCACACCAACCTGACAAATGTGTTTTGAGAGTGTTGTGCTATTAGCATATTTTCCATTGCTACATGATGTTTTTGTGTGATTAGTGTCTCTGTTTTCAAGATCCTTCTGTTATTTTGATATACACACACACACACACGCACATGCACACATATATATATAAATATGCGATACACTATTTTTATTTGATATATGATGTTGGTTTGTCAGCTGTTACACTTTAATAGGCATTCAAACTTTGTTCTGTACTTACAGGTGTTATAGGTGTTTGTGGTGTACTAGTGATGTTTATGTTGTGTTTTTTATGATTTGTAGCATATTTTCAGTCCAACTATAGATGACTTATAAAGTACATCAGATGAATATTTTGTGCAGTTTACTTGATTTTGAGAAGTACTTGCCAATTTGGTTGTCTTCTCATTCTCTTCCAATCCCAGTAACCTCTTGCATCTCAGTGGCATTATCACCTTGCTTGGGGTGAAATAATTAAAAAAATAAAAGAATAAAAAACTTCAATGGGTAACACATGTAACTAGAAGGGAAAATAATTCTATAAGATGTTAACTTTCCATATTACAGTAAACAAAAGGTTTCTAAGAAAAACTCTCATCAATATCAGAAAGAATAACAATGGACTTTAGAGGTCTATTTTCCTGAAAAACTGTTGTAATATCTTAATTGCCAGAGGCCAATTACTAAATCTGATTTCAAATGCCAACTTTATAATAACCATCTATGGAAATCAAAAGTTTTTCAGATGATTTGTTTATGTCTTATATTTTTTTTTAAATTGTTTTTAGTTACCAATAAAATTTTTAATTTGATGTTAGGTACTAGTTATTTGCATTAAAAACAACAAAAAACAGATGGTTGTAACTTTGATGGCAAGATCACAGTAACAAGATATTTTTTTTATAATGACACTGACCTCAAGTTATCTTACTGGTTGGCAGTCAATGTGTTAAGAAAAAGTTATTATAAACTTCAACCAAAAGTAATGTTAACAGTTTGGTTAATGAATGCTGAATGTTTTTTACATTAAAAAAGTTAATCTAGTTTTACTTGTAGTTGGAAAAAATTTACAAGTAGAATTTCTAATTGGCACATCTTTTGATTACAACAGTTTATACTTTTTCTTTTCAGCAAAATATCATACTTTTGAATTGCTTCCTACAAGGAATAATACAGTGGCCATCTAGGTTAAAGTGTATGAATTTAATTTAAACATTTCATTTGTATAGAACCAAAGACACTTTGTCGATTTTTTCATCTGAATCTCATGTTCAATATTGTCTTAAATTGGCAATGAATTCTGCAGCTGTTATAGACAGGAAGCCAATTACTTTTAATCAAAAAGAAAATGACTACATGCCTTATTGAGAAGAAACAGGCAATATGCTGGAAATACTTCTCATAAATAAAGATTCTTATAATCCTGATCATTAAGGTGAGTCATATTAAATATAGATGACTATATGTTTTTTTTAATCAGTTCATCCCAAGCAAGGTTGAAATGCTACTAATACTCAGGGGCTTACAGAGAGTGAAAGTGAGAGAAAAGATTGAGTATAGGGGGGATTGAGGAAAGGATAAAGGATGAATGGGGGTTCAAGCTGACAGAAGATGGTGATTGATGCTTCATTTAAATTTTTGAAGATTGTAGCTTTCAGAAAAGCAAGTAAATGGAAGAGAGTTCGACAGGCGGGAAGTGTGTAAAAAGAAACTGTTGGAGTAGAAGTGGCAGTTACATTTAACTATTTCAACAGTAAAATAAAAGGGTGGTACAAAGATGCCAAACTAGTAGCATGCTTAAATTCATGTAGGGCTATCAAGGAAAAAAGTTCATCAAAGTAGTTGCCATGAAAATATTTGTAGAAAAGACAGAGGGAAGCCACATCACATTGGTGAGTAAATGACTGAAGTCAAGATGTCAAGTCAGGATCAATTAAATTGCAGATCCTTCTTTGGATTTTGTCAAGAACCTTGAGATGAATAGCAGGAGCACCAGACCAGATATGGCAGCAACAATATTCAGTGCACAACTGAATAGTAGATTTGAAAATGTGCAAGATGGACTGTGACAAGAAAAACCTTCTGGCATAACACAATGAACCAACTTTCTTTGCAGTAGATGCAGCTATTGATTCGACATAATTGTTGCACTTTAAGTCTGTTGAAAACATGAGGCAAAGAAGGTGTAGTGCATTGCTCTCCATGAGTCTACCATCAGCCATGTTGATGATGTACAGGAAAGTTTTTCTATGGTGGTTAAAGCAAATGTACATAACTGTATCAAGAAATCAAAAGAAAATGGTTGAATCCATCAACACAACAATAAAAACAATATTTCTACATGTGACAGTAATTGAAGTAATTTTCACTTGACAAAATGAAAATAATAGCATTTTCTAAATTCTTCCAGTTGCTAAGGACATTTTGTTTTGTTATTGTTAGTTATTTTGTTTCAATAAATTCATTTCGTTTTTGCCTTGAAAAAGTCCACATTGGATGAAACACGCTGGCTAATATTACAGTTTTCCCATTGTCTTTTACACAAACACACACACACACACACACACACACACACACATATATATATATATATATATATATATATATATATATATATATATATATATATATATATATATATATACACTTGCACACATGTGTACATACATACACACCTACCCAGGCATATACATATATTTGAGCTTTTTTTACATAATTGTACCTACATGTACACATATACTTATCCATCAGTATATACCTGTGTATACATATGTATATGCACACATCAAAGAGCCTTTTTTATACCTATATATCTATATCTATATATATATATATATATATATATATATATATATAAAATGTGTGTGAGTGTGTTTGGGTTTTTTATGAAGAATCTTATTATTTAAATTATTTGTAGAAGATTTTGTGATCTATCAAAGAATCTAAATAATATATATAAATATATCAATTTTAATTTGTATCACCCAAAACCAGGTAGTAAAGCCACTAATACACAAGGGGTTACTTGATGTAGAAGAATTAGGAACAGAAACATTAATAATGTGCAGGAAGAGAAAAGTGAGTGTAATCAGGACAGTAGATAGTGATTGACATTGCATTTAAATTTTTGCAGATTAAAGTTGACTGGAATGCATGGAGCTGGAAGGGAGTTCCACAAGCAAAGATGAAAAATAATTTCAATACATTCACAAAATGGTGTTATAGTAACAAGATGAGGACATTATTCCAATAAGAACTCTCCTAAAAGGAGTGTGTTCCTTTTTGCCAGTGGCAAGATGTGGAGAACTCCATTTTTTTCACAAGCAGTGATAATGCACTCTTTCTGCCACTCTTAAGATTAAAAAAAATTAAGTTGATAAATTTAAAAGGACATTGTCAGTCTTGTTGGTCTGACCTGGTTTTCATTTATATGACACATTTTGAAAATATTCAAGGAGATATATTTCTTTTGAATTTCTTTTTATTTCAATTTGATTCAAAGCTTTTTTTTTTTTTTTTTGGTGGCGAATACAAATTGTAAGTTTTGTGGCAGAGTTTCTATCTCCTGCAATGTCTGTGTGTGAGTTTGTGTGCATATCTTTCTGTGTCTGTTAATTATATAAGCATTACAAATAATAAAAATTTGTGCGTGAGAATTAATTATGTAACACCAAAATGAATGTGCTTTTGTAGAAATGAAAGCAAAATATTGACAAAAATCAGAGTGTATCTAATGAAATCGTCAGTACCTGTTCATTAATTGTATACTGAATAATAAGTTATTTTATTAGAAAATTTTGTGGAAATAACTTTTGGCAGTCTGTTTGTTTCACCCACCACCCACTTTGATATCTCATGGATACTTTTTAATTTGGATGGTGTTTGTGAATTTTTAATTTTTATTCTTCTCTTATATAAAGAAATATCCCTGAAGATGTTATTTCAATAAAAAAAAAAAAAAAGATTATACAATATCAAATGTGAACATACAGAAAATTCGAGCCTTACCAACTCAAGAACAATTTTTTGAGAGTTGGTGCTCCTATTTTTTTTTCAAATTGAACAGGAAAAAATCTACACTTAATATTTTTTTAATTACATGGTTAATACTTAATTAATGCAATTTTGAAATTCATCTTTTCTTAACAGGAGTTTTTTCTTTTTCATTAATTAAAGACATATTTGAAGAATTGAAAAATGTAAAGCTTAATGTCATTTTCCAATGTGAACAAGTTTTTTAAAAATTTTCATATTTTTCCATTTTAGCAAATGTCAGATTACTTATTGTATGGATGTTCAAAGAGGAAATATTTCTGAGTTACTGCCTTTGAATAAATACTCATGATACATCACAATTGAATAACTTTTAAATTCAGAATAATTAACAAAATATCATATTGGGTACAATTAAATATTTTATGACATCGCTCAGATAAGAAAATAATAATAAAAAAAAACGTAATGTAAGTATCATTTAATAATTAACTAAGAAAAAACAAAAAAAGCTACTTCTAATGTAGTATAAAAATTATTCATTCTACTAAGTTTCAAAAAAGCGTAGAGAATAAAAATTATACTCTTAAACTATTGGTTATATAACGTTAAAGAATTTATTTTTAAACAAACACCAATTTACTGATTATCGCACTGCTGGGATTCTGTATTTTTTAATTTCATCAAAACTTTTCGCGTGTTTTTAAATCAAGGGTGAAAAATTATACAGATTCTGTTTTTTTACTTATGACATCACAAGCTACTATGCGTTTTTAAGCAAAACGTAAACAATATTTACAAAATCCAGTTAATAATTGATTCTTCAATTAGGTACTCTAACTCTGACTAACTCACTAATTCCCTGTCCACCAAAAAAAGAAAGCATTTTTGAATAAATTTTATAATCTGCTAAAAGTCCAGTATTTATCTTATGATTCGAAGTCATTTAGTAAATTTAAAGATTAACTGGCTGAATTTTGTAAAATTAACGTTGAGTTTTTACTTAAAACTTAATGAAAATAAAAAATGTATCACACCCCTAAGAGTTCGAAAAATTAAAAATAAAACTTAAAATACGAAACACCGATAGTACAATAATCAAGACATTGGTATTTAATTTATGTTTTAAAATAAATTATAACCTTTATATTGTAGTGGGTCCAGATAAAATTAAATTATAAAAATAAAATATATAAACAAAAATAAAAGAATTCAAATTAAAATAAGACATTTGCGCTTTCCTTTAACCCTCGAATAAAAAAGAGAAAGAAGAAAAGATTAAAACCCGGCCAAAACACTGGGCGTTTGCAGGAGCCGAGCCTACTTTTTTGTATTACTGTATTTTTGTTATTTTTTAGTCACAAATGTGACTGAAAAACAACAAAAATAAAGGAGCCTCCACGCATAATTTCTGTTATAAAAAAAATGAAAACGAAAGGAATTTCGGGAAATAAAATAATTTGGCCAATCAAAAGAATTGACACAAAAAGATTTTTTTATGTTCGCGCCAAATTCTCGCGCCTTGTGAAAAAGGATAAAAACTTGATACCTCTAGGCCAACGGACAGACAGGACCAGAAAAGGTCATCAGATGACGTGCGAAGAAGCAGTTAAGGGGTCAATGGCTACTGACTTTTCCGCGCTGTTTCTGGGCCGAAAAGAACACAGTACTTTGACACCCAATTTCAGAGATTATCAAGGGACTTGTTAACAGGCTCGTTTCCTTCTCTCTGGTGACAGGCGAACTTGCCTGTCTTTTATTTTGTTTGTGGGGCTTGAAAAGGTCATTTGGGAATTCACTCATGGATATGATTCGGGTCTTTCCATTGGATGACGAACAAACTTCGCGTCGGCTCGCGAAAAGGTCCGTAAAAGAATTTGTTTCTGAGAATTGAAGATTATTTGAATTTTGTTTTTAAATGTTTCCAAGTTTTTATTGTCCGAAAAACATTTCGCATCAAGGTGTGAAATTTCACGAGTTTTGTTTTGGATTCGCTTTTGCGTGTGTGTTAAGCAAAGTTTGTAAATTCGAATCATTTTTAATTTCTAACAAAATCAATGAGTCAGTGCTTAGCACTTGAATTTTAAATTTGGTTTTGTTCACTACAATTACTACTATCCCTACCATGGTCTTACTTTAAAACTACCACAAACGGACATTCTACTAGACTGCTACAAATATCTGCCTGATCAACGAACTTTTCGCTACGCCAAATAACAAAGGACTCACTCATCACTCTAAAAAAAATAATATATATACATATATAAAACTTTGAGTCAGTTCGTTTTATTCCCAAAATTTCCTATAAAATAATTATTACTACTACCTATCCACACTGACAACGTTCTAACGTGAACCCCTAATGCTACAATATAATCAATAGTTTAATTGACTGAATTTCTTTTGGCGGTTTTTACGATTCATTACGATTAGACGAAAAAAAAATTCACATCAAATTTAATTTTTATTAACCGTCTGGCTTTCTTTCGATTTTTTTAAAAACACTTTTCTTAAGTGTAAAATCCAAACGTGGCCTATTAATAGTTATTTATCTTTATCTACACTATTTTATTAATCATTTATTCAATTTACATTTTAATATATTATTTTTTAAATTCTTCCCTCAAAAGAAAGAGCAATAAACAACCTTAATTTATAATTTTTTAAATCTTTTAAAATTCTGTTTAATTTGTATCGAACAAGTGATATATTTATTAAATAAAAATTGTATTTACTAATCCTAACTAGTAAAACTTACTATCATTAATCGAACCCCAGTATTTTAAAAAAAGATTTTTTAATTTTTTTTGTGCAACTATAAACATGTCGATTTTTGTAAATACAGATGTTCGTAAACAAGATTATCAAAAAATAAGTGCTGCAACTATAGTAAATTTAAAATAAAATTTATTTGTAAGCTTCTGACATTTCCTCAAATGTTTTCGTAAGTACCTTAAATTCAATAAAATATTAGAAGATTAGAATTCTTAAACTTTTTTAAATTTTAAAGATTAATGGGTAGTTTCAATACAATTATAAAAATGCCTTTACGTTGTATTAATCATGTAATTTTAGAAAAATTATCGTTCGACTTCTTTGCAAACATTAGAATGTAGATAAAAAAAATATTACTTAGTTTATAATATCGCAGAAAAGCATTTTTTAACACTGAAGTATGCATTTTTATTTTATTTTTTTATCTACAATCTAATGTTTGGAAATTCCAATTAATTAAACTTTAAATCAGCTAATTTTAATTTTAATTCCAATTAATTAAACCTTAAATCAAGTAATTTTCTCAACATTTCAGAAAAGTATATTTCATGTTTGAAAGCTTTTTAATAGAGAAAATTACGCGTTGACAGATTTGTTAATATGGATGATTTTAGCAATTTTAGTGATATTAAAAAAATTCCAATCAATGTAAATTTAGTTTGAAATAAAGCAAAATATTTAGCTTTTATTTTATTTTATTTTTTTACATTTTTTTAATCATTTCACCCCTAGCAAAATAATACAGCTACTAAAATGCAAGGGTTTACTAAATGTGAGGGAATATGAAAAAAAAAACACTATTTAGGAGGAAGAACAATAAAAGAAGAGGAATTAAGAAAACAGAAGATAACGATTGACAAGACCAAAGTTGACTGAGAAGCAAGAAGCCAGAAGATAGTTCTACAAGGGAGAAGTGCGAAAAGGAAACTATTAGCATAGAACTTACGGTTACATTTCAACTCTAAAATGATGCGACCTTACTGCCAATGTAGTACTGTGCTTAGATCCATAAAATCTAGATACTATAGAGAAAAGTTAATCAGAACAATGAACATTAAAGTATTTATAGAAAAGACACAGGAAGCTACGTTACGGTGGAGGGAAAGTTACTAAAGCCGAGATGTCAGGTCAGGACTAATAAAATTGCAGATTCTTCTGTGTTTTTATTAAGAATATTTAAATACATAACAGACGCACCAGACCATATGTGGTAGCAATAGTCAAAGCATAAACTTATAAATATATAAGTTGGATTCCACCGAGAAAAACTATCTGATACGACACAATGAACCAACTTTCTTAGCAAAAGACCTAGCAAGTGGTTGAATATGATCTTTTCGCTTTACGTCAGCGGAAAATGTTAGCTTGAGAAGGCGCAAAGAGTCATTCTCCTGAAGGTTAGAATCAGGCATGCTGATGGAAGGCGAAAATAATTCTTTAAGACGATTAAAAAAGAGCAGCTTCGTTTTGGAGGGATTCGAATTAAGACGCCATTCTTTGACCCAATTAACAACAGATTGTAGATCATCTTTTAGATCAGCTGACAATTTGACCTTATCGAACCGACCAATACTTACTAATAAGACAAGAGTAAATAGTTGTGGCATCAGCATAAATACCTAATTGAGAACTGATGACATCAAGAAGGTATTTGATGAAAATTAAGAACAACGTGAGTCCGAGATGCCAGTATTAACTGAAAACGATCTAAAACAATGGCCATTCAAGACAATTTTTATTTCACGATTTGATAAGAAAAGCTGAACCAATTCGAAAATTCGACCAGAAATACCATAAACTTACAACTTGGTGAAGAAGACCAACATGCCTATCGAGATATATAAACCAACAGTCCGAGCATCATCATTCTTATTTAAAGCTTGGCAGACTCTTTCAATAATAACCATTATCACATCAACAGTTGACCTGGAGAAGTGAAAGTCATATTACTTATATGAAAGAAGATCCCGGGATGTGAGATGCTTAACCAATCCAGAGTTGATTAGAGCATCTAGTACTTTGCCAAAAAGACGTTGAAGCCTAATAGGCTAACAGTTCGACTGAGTTCTTAAATACTGGAACTACAGAGGATGATTTCCAACAAGCAAGAAAGCAAGTAGCAGCAAAGCATTTATTGTAAAGTTTAGAGGGAACAAGAGCCAATTCTGGAGCACATTTCTTAAGGACTATTGCAGGGATACTATCGAGTCCGCATGCTTTGTGAAGATCCAGTTTAGAGATGATAGCAGAAACTATGGACGAAGTTAAATTATATCACTCAATAGAGACACAGTTATAAGTAGAAAATCAGGCAAAGATACTTCAGATGAGTCAAGAGTAGAATTTGAAGAGAATTTACGAGCAAAACATTCTGCTTTATCAGCAGAACGATGTTAACACCCCGAATTGAGTGAAGAGAGGCGGGATAGAAGACTTAATCTTATTTAATACACTATTACAGAGCCACCAGTAGTCACGGATGCCAAACTTGTCAGAGGCTATATGGTACCAAATTCTATCAACAAACAAAAGACTTAACCTTTTTCAGAACACGTTTACAATTATTACGAGCAAACACAAAGAGGCGTCTGTCAGAAAAAGTGATTCCTTTGGGCTATAGCGGCTGATTCCTTTCGGCTATAGCAGTTTGACCTGGTATTTCCAAGAAGTTACAAAAGCATCGATGCCGGCTTTAACCCAAAAAAGAAGCCCCCGTGGCACAATTCTTAATAGGAACATTAATAATATCAATCAAATAAAGTCACGAAATTGATCCTAATCAGTGCGCTGGTAATAGAAATAAACATTGTTGATAGAAGGTCTCTGTCTAATAGACGACCCAAAATAAATATCAACAGCTACTACAGCGTGATCCGAATTGCCAAGAGGACAGAGTTGTGACGCTCGACAAGAACTAGAGGAGGAAGTAAGGAACAAATCAAGTAAAGAAGAATGTTGATCAGATTTATTAGGGAAACTTCTAAGAAATCCATTATTAGGTATACCGCTAAAAGATTTTGTTCACTGTGTTGGGCAAGATAATTTTTCTCTCCAGAATCTTATCTTGCATATCTATAAGTCTATTATTTGTCCACTCTTTGAATATTGCTACCATATATCGTTCGGTGCCCCAGCTATATATTTAGAGATTCTTGATAAAATCCAAAGAAGAATCGGCAATATTATTGGTCCTCGGCTTCAGTCACTTTCCTACCGTCGTAAAGTTGCTTCCCTGCGCCTTTTCTACAAATACTTTCATACCAATTCGCTATGGTTCCTAGACTTTATGAATTTAAGTACAGTACTAGTTTGGCAATACGGTCTCATCGTTCTAACGTTAAAATTGCTAGATGTAAACGTATGTTCAATGCTGACAGTTTCTTTTCTCGCACTTCTCGCTTGTGGAACACTCTTTTGGCTCCATACTGTCCAGCCAACTTTGATCACCAAAAGTTTAAATACAATGTCAATAGTTATCTACTGTCTTCCTGACCACTCTTCTATTGTTTCCACTCCTTAATAATGTTTTTGTTTTCTAATTATTTCACACCCAGTAACGCCTTGTCTTGCTTGGGGTGAATTCGATAAAAAAAAATTGACTGAGTAACGGAAAAATTGAAAACTTTGAAATTTAACCCTAATTCTACAATTACCTAATAGCTGATCCGAGCTCAAACCTTAATTTTGGATTATGTAAGCGCTAACCGTAACTATTATATATCAAATATAACACTAGCTTTAACTCTAGGTTTTAAATAAATGTAATGGTATGAATCTATCTCTTCTTTCCCTAACTAGGTGTTGAATAGCAGGACAGACTGGGTTCTATAGCCTTGGGTGGCAACCAGTCTACCGCAGAAAGAAATGGCAACCTACATTAGGAAAATTTTCTGCTTAGTCAGTCATGAATCGATGGAGATATGATAACCTAAGCGTGTATCACGTATAGCACTTAACTGACTGACCAGCTAACCCTAGGTTTAACCTTAATTTTAAAATATAACTCATAGCTAACTTAAGCTTTAAATCTATGTTTGAAATATCCCTAATAAGTAATCATCTCTGTAATCCTAGTTTTAACATATACCCAATGGCTAACCCTCGTTCCAACTGTAGTTCTGAAGTATACATAATACCCTCTATAGCTAGTTTTCAAATATACCTAATAGCTAACGCTAGCTTCAACTCTAGGTTTTAAATATGCCCAATAATTAACCCTATCTTTAACCCTAGCTATAAACTACATCAATAGCTAACACCTAGTTTTGAAATATACCTTATAGGTAAACCTATCTCTCTAACCCTGTGTATAATATATACTTATTTAATAATGAGAACAGTAACACTACGTTTTAAATAAAAATAATGTCTCGTTCTTGCTCTTATTCAGAGTTTGAAATATACTTCAGTCTAGCCACCGTTTAGAAATATACCTGTCGGCTTAAATTATCCGACTCCCAAAGCAACTCTCTCAAAGGAAAGTTACCGTTTCCCACATCCAAGCCTTCCTCGCCTAGGCATTCTACATTCGAGCCTATTTCTTCACTACCATGCCACCCCAATATAGACCTCATAGACATCCACAAAAAGATCGTAGGGCTCATCTGTCAAAAGCTCTGAGAAGATACCTAAAAAACGTGTTGAAATGTAGAAATATCATCTTGAGGAAGACGTGCTGTGTGGACCGGACCTTGAGAAAAATCTTCAATCCAAGTGCCTGAGGGACTTTAGGGTCTACCAAAATTCCAAGGAAGTGGATGGAAAAGGTTTACACTTTCCCGTTATAGAGCGACAAAACTAACGTTCCCAGGGACATCGGTGAATTGTCTGTGGACAGCACCATCAAAATTGAAATGGGCCAAGGGTTCTTGGGACAGGATACCGGTGTCCTGACAGACCAACATGTTCGTCCCGTTTGAAAAACGCCAGTAAGCTTTGATCATGGCTCTCTAGTTAGCAAGTCTGAACAGAATGGCTGAGGGTTGAGGTCAGTCTAAAAGGGGTAGCTTCCCTCATAATCTCCAACGCTTCGACGTAAATGTCTGCCGTATTAAAGAAACCCACCTGATTCTAAGCGACTCGGATGGTGTGCTGCCGAGGAGGTTCCACCTCTTCTCAGTATACTTTGATAGACGTTCGAGGGGTATTTCTTAGCTAGTTAGTGGTTCATTGGATGCGACTTGTTCACGTGTCTTCGCGGATCCGGTGAACAGATTGTGCGTGCTGGATATTACCATAAAAGGGAAAGCGTTCTGACTCGGTAGGGTTTATACGTCCCATCTCTGTGGGGAGCGGGAAGCCTTTCTTCGGCGGATCGATCAGTTTGTGATATCGTCAAAACGGATAGTTTTAGCGAATGACTGGAACGCCGTCTTTGATCTTGGGTTAGATCGCGGGGGTGCAAGTAATAAATTTCTTCTGATGTAAAATACTTTCACGAGTTTTTCACTAAATTTGATCTGGTTAATGAGTTCCAAATGAACAAAAATGGGTAGAGTGGACTTGGACAGATAGGGGCGGCCTGGGTGCAGCGTTCTAGTTACATCGACCGGGTTCTGGTTAAGAAACTCAATTTAGATCGCCTAGGTTGTTCAAGCTTCCATAGTGTAGTTTATCCAAATCATAGACTCGTCCGGACCCGTATAAACTAAAATAAGGCTAATGTTAGAATGGATGGCTACTGGAAATTTAATACTTCTTTGAACATGAAGGATCCCCGGGACCAGCTGCTACTAACAATGCAGCGGGAACTGACGGAGTCTGTTTGGGAATAAGTGGTGGGGGGGACACCTTAAGGACACGTTAGTTTTTTTGCTACCGATTATAACAGACGACTCAAACTAGATCGACTGGCGATACAAAATACACTAGAATCTAGAATAAGCAACGAATTTGGCCGCAGGATTGCGCGCGGAGGAACTTCGCAGTGCCTCTGATCGGAACATCACCAAAAGGGAGAACCTTGACCTCGATTGAGGATGTATGTGGGAGTTTTCTGATTACTTTCAGAAGCTTTTTACTAGGGATCCCGGTTTGAGTTTGGCTCAGTTCGACAACTATTTGGCTGACTTTCCTCGGTTGCTTTCAAAGGTCGTGTAACAGGAAGTCTGGGATGCGATAAAGAAAGTCAGGAAGGACAAAACTCTGGATATTGATGGTTTACCTTAGGAAGGGTACTTGATGCTGTCGCCCATGCTTGTCCCCTCGCTGGAAATTCTTTTCAACCACTGAATAGGACAGGAGTCTCTTTCCCGATGTTTTATCAGTGGTGTGGTAAATCTTCTACGCAAAACAAACATCGAGGAGATGGGATTGGTGATTTTCGGTACTTAACGATGCTTAATGCAGTTAAAGATTTGAGCCAAGGTATGGGAAACCGTTTGGAGGCTGTGTTCTATAGTCTCGTATCCCTTGAACAGACGTGCTGTAAGGGGTCGGACAATCCAAGATAGCCTTCGATTCGCACGATCAGAGAGGAAGCTGGCGGAAAAGCTGCACTGATTTATTTGTATCTGTCAAAGGCCTTTCGTAGGGTGAACCATCGTTGCTGTCTTGTCCGCGGTTTGGATTTGCCTCTTGTATGCGAGCCCCAGTGCTATGATGAAAGTGAACTGAGTAAGATTGAAGCCCTTCATCTGGTAATGAACACTACCGAGATCAAAGACAGAAGAGAAACCCGGATGTACGAGACAGTTACGGGGCATGATTAACCACAATAAGTTTGGCTTGAGGTTGGGTACATGGAAAAGTTTGCCTCTCCCGGGTCCTTTCAGTTGGACGGACGGGCCGTTCAAGATTCTGTGTCTGGTTCGGTCCCGATCTCCAGCTGGAGAAGAATTAGTCGGAAGTTTTGGGAAAGGTCGTAGCTGCAGTTAATCTGTGGATGCGAAAGAATCTTTTCTTGAAAGGGAGGGCCGAGGTGTGAGTTACATATATCTTCCTCTATCTTTTATCATCTTTCAGTTCTCCCTCTCTTGCCCACCACCCTACATGATCTAGTGAGAGCTTTGTCTCCTCTCGGGCGACAAAGCTCTTATGATGCGCCGCGAGGTTTGCTACTTCCATCCGTCAGGGAGTGGGGTCTTGGAATACCGGGTATAGATACGTCGAGATACTTTTCAGCTGCACTTCCTTAATAGGGTGTGCACACATGATGACAAGAACAATCGGTTCTGGAAGGAAGATTCCAAAACAGCTTTCCCGTCCTTGAATGTGCCCCGAGACCAATGATCTTTTTACTACGAATGCCGTCATGCGGTGAATTTCGGATACAGACAGGCCTCTGAGGCCCGGCCGTTGTCAAGAAAGGCATTATATCGGATGTTAGGAGGTGGAGATGTTTACGGCGATATGATTGAGGTGCTGTTTGATGAGGGAATCTAGCTCCATATGGCCTTGGACGCCCAGGTTGAAATGCCTCACTAATAACAAGGCAACACTCACCTGGCTGACCATTCGGAAAGCGTTCTGGGTCGTCAAAGTCTTTCGTGGCATGACTGGTTGATTCACCAGAATGCCTCCGTTGTATTGGAATCGAGAACTCTATCGAGCACATTCTTTCACTGCCCGGTCGTGCGCTCGCTGTGTGAACTTATTGAAGGCTACATGGTCGACATACTGCACGGATAATTCTTCTTACTGGATGTCAGTTCTGTTTATAGCAATGTGAATTGTCATTGACCCCAACTCCCATAGACGACAGAAGGTACATTTCTCTGACGCGGTAGGAATATTTTGTTTTGTTTTATGCAATTTTTTTTTCCTTTCCACTTTTTTTATTTTTCACTTGGTTAACTTACTTTTCTGCCATTTGTTAGCCGTGGTGAGGATCTCATAATAACATTTTCCCCATTCATTATATATATTTTCTTATAGGATTCATTTTTATACAAATAAAAATCATGTCAATTTGCTTACTTCCCTCTATCTGTTTTGTAACTATGTGATATTAGGTTCAGGACTACATGGAAAGAATGACTTGTTTTGTAGTATGTGTTATTTAAATGTGATATTATGGTGTGTGGTTATGAAAATTATGGGTCAACGGATGAGACTAAGTTAAAAGCTAGTAACAGTGATGATCAACCTTCCTGATTTCTCTTTTGGCCTAGTGCCACATTTTTTTGGATAAATATTGTATGAAACTTTGCCAGTTTTAATGGATGTATTCTGGCTATACTAGTCAAATTGTTAATCAGCAAGAGGAGCAACCAAAGACTTTGAAATATGAATTGGAAACACCGAAATCAGGCATATATGGAAATCTAACTATTTCGGAAGTGTTTTAACAGATGATGGAAAATGTGACAGAGAAATCCAATGGCACATTGGTGTAGCGAAGTATTAATAAACCGATATTTTTTTTTTAAAATGAAGAAAGGTGCCGAACTGCCGTTTAATATTAGTTTTCTATGGTAGTGATTGCTGGACGATCTATTTACAGATGAAGTGATTTAAGGCAATAAAAAATGCGGTTCTACGGGAGTAAGTGGAGAATACCATGTAACAAGCAAATTTGAATGGAAAACAAAAGATGCTTATACTTAGTCAAAGATAGTTAAAAATTTCTAGAACGCATATTGAGGAAAAAGCGCTTGGAGAACTTGATACAGGATATGTTAAAGCGAAAAAAGACGGAGGAAAGCAGCGAGTAACCTACTTAATGGGATTGTATAAAATGAATGGCAGAATAGGGATCGAGGTGATAATGAAACAACGAAACTTTATAATACTTACAAATACTTCACGTCATAACCTATCATGGTACTCAGTTTGAGAGCGAATTCTTTTCAGAGATAGCCTCAATAGTTGGCTTTTATAGATTACGCACAACTAATAACCATCCTCAAACGGACGGAATCATCAAATGTGCACAGAGAACAATTAAGACAGCATTAATAGCGAGAAAGGATCATGGCTGAACGCCCTTTCAATAATACCAATGGATATCGTGCACCTAACTCTTCCAATACTTTATCATTCTTTACTGTTACAGGAACGCATATAATGATTCCTCAGTTGCTAGTAGATGATACTGTAGAGGATCGGATGGTTTGCGAGTTGTTGAATTAGGAAGAAGTTCCAACTACAAGAAAAATGGCGGACTCTAGTTGTCCAACCGAAGATGAAAAGAAGACAAACAAGACCGATATATATATATCAACAAATATATGTATTAAACAACACAATTTTACAATGGACATAGACATTAACATTTGCGTGTATATTAACATTTGTGTTTGTTCTTTGGTGAATGTTCGTACGTACGTGTATGTGTGTATAATGTTCACGTCGTCTTCCCAGAAGTGGGAAGATGCTATCTTCGCGAGAGCTCACATTGTAGAGCTATTCGTTGAAATGAAAAAGAGAACAAGGTAAGAAGACACCCAGTATTTATAGTCTAGGGAGAGTGACCCCTATTGAACAATGAGGGAATTAAGGGGGTGCTAACTCCGACAATACTAACGATAACATAGATAATCAGAAGTTTGCTAAGGAGTTATAACGTACCATACACTTCTTACATTCAACAGACAAAGATTATAGCTCTGTAAATAAATCACGTCAGTACGTTCCTGACAAGCTTAAGATATACAGTGTAACCCGGATATAAGAGACCTGGATATAAGATAAACTCGGATATAAGAGAGATTTTCTCTGGTCCCAAATTAGAGCCATACTTACCTAAACAAAATAGACCAAACCCGGATATAAGAGAAACTAGGATATAAGAGAAACTCAGATATAAGAGAAGCCCGGGTATAAGAGACTTCTTCTCCGGTCCCGACAGCTCTCTTATATCCGGGTTACACTGTATAAAAGTGTATGGCTAAGAGCTAACAGTAAAGAGTTTGCAAGCCTCTAGAAGCTCTTTATACTGGTCCCTTCCAAGTGTTACGTAGAGCTTACAAATATTCTATAATTAAAATGAACAATGAGATACAGTATTAATAGATAGATTAAAACCACACTTTGAACTTACGTGATAAGCAAACTAATAACTGAAAAGCAACCTCATAGTGATAATATAATGGATGCATAAAAGATAGACAGTAATAGTAATCCCAGTCATAAGAAAGAAGGTAGAAAAGTTTCTTGGAAAACCAATATCACTACTACTAGACTCCGCTACTAAGTGGGGGTGTAGCAAGTGACAAATGTTATATCCCCTTAACAAAACAAAACAAAAAAAATAATAATTATAAATATTCACGGGAATAGAAAACAATCATGTGACTTGACAAGATACGCACGAGACATCGTTAGGCAGAAAAGTCAATCTCTCTCTTTTTTTTTTTTTTTTGCTCCGGGAAGTTATCAAGACGCATACATTCGGGTTCGTGACAAACCAGAAAGATAAGTGTTTCATATCCGCGCACAACAAATGTTTTGACTAAATAATCCTGTGAATGCTTTTTAATTTTTTCTCTGTAGAAGTCCACAAGTGGTTCTCGTCAAATCTAAGAATGTTAGCTTTAAAAGTGAAGTAACTTTAATTAGTTTAATTTGTTGACAGGGTTTGATTTGTTTTTAATAAGTACGGGCACCGATTTCTTAAAACTCATTTTAAATAATTTAAATGACGTCTTTGAAGTTAAATTTTGGTTTTATTTGAAAGATAACTTTAAAGCTAATCTGTATTAAAAGAATTTCTGTATGTAATTTCAGGCATTTTTAAAACTGGGGCACATTTGATGGAATAGTCCATACATACCTTTTCACCACTCCTGAATAATACACTCTACCACAAAATTACCTATTAACCAATCAACACCCTAGTTCCAGTGAACTAGACTTTTCATTGGCTCAAACTGTAGCAAATTCACGCAAAAGATCTTTTCGCGCTAGCCGTTTGGAGCCGATTCATACTTCCAGAACCAAATAAAAAGGAACCGTTCAGAGTTCAGACCGTTTCAGGCAGTCAGAATTTCATCCTGGAGAAGTGCCAAACGAATCCACGCCAGTAAAAATCATAACCAGCTACATTTTTGCCGCGCAAATTTCTCTGACTTAACACACGGAGCATTTCGCTCTACCAGGAACAATTTCTTATAATACTAAAAAGTGATAATAACTCACAACTAACAAGTATTTGTAAATATTCAATCAAATATCTAAACGATCCAAGGTAAACAACTCTGGAGAATTTAGAGAATTAAACTCCTACTTCATTCTCGCATACAAACTACACAAATTTCTGTATAAATAATATTTTCCACTTAACTCTGTTTGACCAGTTCTTAAACACTTGAACAATTTTGAACTGTAGATCAATAAGAAACCCAATTTATCAATGGTCAATTTCTTGCATTATTGAACTACAAGTTTTCAAATTGTATATTAATTGTACATAAATGCATGTTGTTTTATTGAAATCTCATAATCAGTGTTCCTTACTCAATTGCCTTGTGATTGATTTGTTTTTGAATGTCTATATTCTATTGTTGTGGAATGTGGATTAATATGGTGGACATGCCCGTAAACTAACCATCTAAAAACCTTCTGATAACAAATTTAAACTCATAGTAATTCCAACACATTCACTAATTACACATCGAACCGCCATTATAGACAAACAAAAAGATGTAAGCAAATTTAAAAAAATCTTTTCTTAATTTGTCCTAGGGATAATTCTAAGTCATCTTAGATTAAATCAAAAAATCAAAATCATCATCAAAAATCTTAATGAAAATAACGTTTATTTACGTACGGTAGGATTTGCGGTCAAGTTTAATAAAAACACTCTATAATTACACCCTGAAGCGCGCTAAAAGTTAAAATTAAAAAAATACTGATCAGTAGTGCAATAATCAAGAAATTGGTATGTTTAAAAATTATTTCTTTACTACTCTTATATAACCAATACTTTATGAATTATTTATTCTGTACACTTTTATTAAAGTAGGATTTTATTTTATTTTTTTATACATTATTAGTTTGTTAGTAAAATATTTTTCGGTTTATTTCATTGTTTTTATTTTTTTTATTCTTGTATGTTTCTCTTATTTTTTTTCTGAATTGTATTAAAATTAAGAAGTTGATACTAACAAAAATTGGTAAAGAGTTATTGAATTGATAATGTTAATTGATTGCGTTTACTTTGAGTTTTTAATTATTTACATGTACCCAAATGATGCTTTAAATTTTTTTTTTTTTTTTTTTGGTCCGTAAAATTATAATCTTACATAACCAATAGTTCAACAATTTTTTATTCTATATTCATTTATGAAACTTAATAGAATGGTCAAAAGCGAGAAATCATAACATTCCACTTTCGTATATCCATACAAAAAAATCTAACAGTTGCTAAATTCTTAAAAAATGTTCACTCTAAAATGGCATTAAACTTTACATTAAACTTCAAACATGTCTGTAATAAATTCTTGTGACGAACAGCAACGAGATGCATTTCAAAACCGCACTGGAAAAATAAAGTTTTTTGGGGTTTATTTTTTTTTTTAAATAAATGTGCAGATTTGTTTTGTCCATACTGAAAATGTTAAATTATACAAGCACCAATTCAAAAATCATTTGATTTTTAGTAAGATTCGGAATAAATTTCCCGCATGTTTACACTTAATATTGCATAAATGATTTTACTGAAGTTACATTTTCATGGATTTTTCATTATATAATTGTAAACTGCGAAAATCCCCCCACTGCCAATTAAAGAGTACACACAACATATCAAAAAGGTGTCGGGAGGTGAAACAGGACTCCAAAAATATTCCCACGAAGTTTTCTAATAACTTTTCAATATTCAGTTCTTCTATTAATAAGTACTGAACGATTCATTTGCAGCTGATAATTTCCTGATTTTTTGGCATTTTTTTTTTTTTGTTTGCTTTAATTTGAAAAGAAATGCATCCATTTTGGTGGTATCTATTTCTTAACTAGGTATCATCAGAAATTCCCTAAAAAGGAAGTACCTCCAAAGTCGCATGACGAAAAAATGCACAAAACAAAAATAACCTTATCGTCTTAAACTTTTTGTTAAGATGACAGAGCAAAGGATTTTTTGATGTAAAAAATATTTTTCTTGTAATATTGTAAATTTTGGTTAAAACTTTTTTCAGGCATCAAAACGGGGTTATAAATTTGTACGGGAAATTTCATCGTGTTTTTGCGGTGAAAAACATTGATTTGGAAATTCTTGCAAAAATCAGATAATTGTCTGATTTTAATGGAACTTTCAGGATTTACTCTCAAATGAATGAAAATCTTTGTAGATTTTTACATCTGTTATCTTCACTCATCTAATTGTAATAAATTCTTTTTTTAGTATCGCTTAATGTTATAAAGCTCTGTTGAGAGATATGCATCCATGGTTTCTGCTATCAACTCTGGATTCCACACAAAGCATGTGAACCTAATGGTATCCTTGTAATAGCCATTAACAAATGTTCTCCCGAACTGGCTCCTGTTCTCTCTAAACTGAACAATAAATACCTCGCCGCCTCTTGCTTTCCTGCTCGTTGAAAATCCTCATCCGTTGTTCCAGTCTTTAAGAACTCGGGTGAACCGTATGACTCTTCCAACCTTTTACGTTTTTTTTTTTTTTTTTTTTTTTTTTTTTTGTAAGAGACCCTAATGAACGTCGCTGAATTGGTTAAGCATCTCACATTGCAGGTCCTTTCAGACAAGTAATATGGCTTTAGTTTCTTTATGTCAACAGCTGATATACTAACGATTATTGCTGAACGTTGATCACGTTTTAAATAAGAATGATGAAGCTTAGGCTGTTACTTTGGACATCTCAAACGTGTTTGCCATACAAGTTGAAAAGTTATGGTGTCTCAGAACGAATTTTTGAACTGATTCAGTCTTTATCAAATCGCGAAATGAATGTTGTCCTACATGGCCACTGTTCTAAATCCTTTTGCAGTCCTGGCTCTATCATTGGTCCTACTTTAATTTTCATCAATGACATTCCTGACATCATTAGCTCTCAACTTGGTATCTATGCTGATTGCATAACCAGTTACACCTGCCTCGATAGTAAAACTGATCAGTTCGATAATATGAAATTGGCTGCTGATCTCAAAAATCACTTACAGTCTGTTGTTAACTGAGACAAAGTATGATTTGTTAATTTTAACGCCACAAAAACAAAAGTGCTCTCCATTAATAGTCTGAGAGATTTCTTTCTACCTTCCGACAGTATAGCGAATGCTAACCCCCATGAGAGTAAATCGTTGCGCCTTCTCGGGCTAACATTCTCGGCTGACATGAAGTTGAAATACTATATTGAACCCATTGTTAGATCTGCTACTACAAAATCTGGTTCACTGTATCGGGCTAGACAATTTCTCTCAGAATATAAATTTACTATTTATCCATGGTTAGAATATTGCTGGCACATGGTTCGGTGCTCCTGTTGTTTAGATTCTTGATAAAATCCAAAGAATCGGCAATATTATTGGTCTCGGTTACAGTCTTTTTCCCACTGCCGTAAGGTTGCTTCCCTGTATATTTCTATAAATACTTTCATGGAAATTATTCAGATGAGCTCTTCGCTATGGTACCCAGACTTTATGAATTTAAGCGCAGTACTAGACTGTCGACGAGATCTCATCAATTTATAATTGGCTAGACGTAACTGTAAGTTCTACGCTGTTTCTTTTCTCGCACTTCTCATTTGTGGACCTTCCTTCCAGCTCCTTACTTTCTAGTCAACTTTGATCTTCAATAAATGTAATATCAATCGTTATCAACTCTCTTCCTGATTGCTCTTCTATTATTCTCGCTCTTTAATGTTTGTTTTCTACATTCAGTAATCCCTTGTGCTTTAAGTTTTAGGCGATATTGTTACGACGATGTAACATCTAGGAAAGGTAAAGTATTTATTTTCATTTCATAAGTAAATTCTGTCTTATGTTCGACTTCGTTTAGTTTATCTACATGATCAAGTCAATTCGTTTTGCGGGATATATTAATAAAGCGTCATCGATATATCGGAAGTGTTTTTTTTTTTTTTTTGTTTAGGCAAATTATTTTGAAAAGGACTACTCAAGAAAATGCATGCCAACACCCTGCTTAGAGGCGATCCTATTAGTAATCAAAGTTTGTCCATAAAAATGTGAAATAACATTGGCTGGTGATGAGACGGGATATTATTTTCGCTATTGGTCAAGTGAGTTTTATCTTTGTATTACATGCTTTTGTTTTCTTAATACTTAAGCATTTAACAAAGGGATTTAATATATAAACTAGCTATGAGTTTGTCATATTTATTTCCTTTTGTTTTCCAACCAGGTTGCCTGTATTTTTAGCATGTGATGGGCTGATTGTTCCGAGGAAAAGGGTCAAAATTTTATTAATGGCCTTCAAGTAGTCAGAGATTTCAAGTCAAGGCTTGTTTGCTTTTTTGGTTGCTATTCTCATAATTCTCTCTAAAGAGTAAGGGGCAACAGATACCCATCTTCAACTAACACACCAGTCACCAAAAATCTCAAAAACCAGCTGTCAGATTCGTTAAATACCTATATTGAACAGAAAAACAATACTATTACAATAGTACTAATAAAATTCTACACAGCCACGTCTGAAACACTTTCTATGATAGTAAAACTAGCAAAAAAGTTTCAAGATAGTTTCGTATACAAATCTTACCTTACATTTTCATTTAACTCTGCGCTGTTTAAAGATCGCTGGCTTGATGAGAGGCAGAATATTTCATCCATCGACTGTTTGCACCAAATAAATAATTCTCGTGACATGGAATGTTAGGACATTAAACAATTGTGACCAGTTGGAAAATATAAAACAGGAAATGAGTAAGTTAGGCTTATGTGAAACGAGGTGGCCTAACAATGGAGATTTTGTCAGTGACACACAGGATCATATATGTGGGGTCAGTTTATCCGAATTTTAGGAGTTAAAATAAAATGCAACACAATTTTTTATACAACGCGAAAAAAAGATACTTCGCAGAAAAGGAAGAAAACCAAGCTAAATAGGACAGTAACATTTATACATTCAGATAAATGTATTTACATATTTTAAAAATTCAATGCTCCCTGTTGCGGCCATGAACAGACTAATAGTTCGGGTGTTCGAAACGATTTGCCTCAAGTGAGTCTGCAAAATTTCGAAGTGTTTTTGTTACAAGTGAGGAAATCAAGTGGTATGATACGTCAATATGTGGGTGTTTGTGAAGCACACGCCAATGAAACGTGTATGACCGCTGCCTGCCTGCTATAGCAGTAATTTTAAAACACAGTGAACAAAAAGAGGTAATATAGGGCTTACTTTCGTCGAGGTTTTGTATGTAGAAAAATTATCGCTGACTGACGCGTTGTCATGGTCTTTCACTGAATACTCTTCCCTCCTTTTTCGCTGTTAAAGGCGAGCAGTTTTTATGATTTATGGCGAGCCGGTGCTCGGCTCATGAATCCTATCTCAGTTTTGCGCGGGAATGTATCCGAACCCTGATCCATTTCCAGATCATTTGGAGTTCAACCGCATGGACGTTGTAGAAGTTACGCCACGTGACTTGTCCTATCCAGTCAGGTTCCAGAAACCACTTAATTAATTTGGAGCCGTGTTTGTGCAGAATTGTAAAAAAATGTTCATATTTACTGAATTTAATAAGATTCATTTGTAGACGCCCCTTACTTGTTTGTACTTCACTTATTGGCCGTAAAATATAGGAGTTTATATCCTATATATATATATATATATATATATATATATATATATATATGTGTGTGTGTGTGTGTGTGTGTGTGTGTGTGTGTGTGTGAAGAGAAACATGAAAAGAGTAGTATTGATACTAGACCAAGACATGAAGAAATGCGTTCTGGGATACTGTCAGTTATCTGATAGAATTCTTGTCATTAAACTGAAAGGGAAACCTTTAAAAATATCCATAGTTGTCTATGCACCGACAGCACAAAGTACGGAAGAAATCGAAAAGTTCTACTCTACGCTAGACAATGCCAAGTTTCAATGTAAATCACAAGAAATAATTGTTACGGGAGAGTTGAATGTCAAAATATGCAACGAGTGGGAGGGTGAAATACTTGGCAAATTCGGACTGAGAACCCACAATGTACGCGAAGAAGAATGGGCCCAATGGTGTACGGTGAATGACCAGGTAGTAGCCAACATCTGGTTTCAAGAACACCGAAGATGAATATGGACATGGAGAAACGAAAAACCAAATCGACTTCATAACTATCAACAAGAGATTCATGGAATGCCACTGTACACTTCAAAACCTATGCAAGTGCCGACTACGGAAGTGATCACCTCTTAGCTATATGTAAACTTAGATTAAAACTAAAGACATTATAGAGGCCTAAGGCAGCACCCAAATTGCAATACGACAAACTTTTGAACTATCTGAATTTGAAGGAGAAATATATGGACAGTATGAAAAGAAGATACAATGGACAAAATGAAAATGGAAACTCGAAGTGGGACACACTAAAAGAAGCTTTAGTAACATCAGCAAATGAAATCATCCAAAAGAAAAATAGACTAAGAAAAAAATGGATGGATTACTGATGAGATTCTGAACATAATGGAAAGGAAACAAAAAAAATAGAATATAGAACGCTACATAAAGCAATAAGAAACAGATTCAGACAGGCTAAAGTGGAATGGCTCAACAAAAAATGTGCAGAAATAGGAAGAGTGAGTATCACATATAAAGGAGATATGCATAAAAAAATAAGGGAACTAACAGGAGAAATTATATGTTCATCAACAGGATGCATAAAATTAAAGGACGGAACGAATATATCAGTTCTGTTCCACGACAAAAGAGAAGTGGCAATACTTCTGAAATATCGACGGAGCGGAAATACTAAAAATAGGAGTGGAAGCTGCACCTGCCAAATTGAACAGAAACAAAGCGTCGGGGCCAGACGGAATTGTAACTGATGCTGGCAGCCTTAGATGATTTAGACATAGACAAGAATACAGAAATAATAAATGAAATCTACAACAGTAGGGATATGCCGGAAAACCTAACGAAATCTATTTTCAGAGCATTACCTAAGAAATCAGGTGCAAACTCCATCGGACAATCGGCCTAATGAGCCATATAACAAAAATCAACGTCAGAATTCTGATGAATAGAGCAGGCAGCAAAGATATCCTACCAGAATTCATTATTGGTGGCCACAATATTAACAACATAAATGATGCAGCTAAATGTTGATAGCAGACACGGAAAGAAAACTACAAAAGTTTCTTGGAGAAGACAGTGAAAGAACCCAAGAATGACTAAACTAAAAATGCAAGAAGACAATTGCATGATCGTTAGTAAAAGGCCGATCCAAAAATGCAAATTACTAATTGGAGTTACAAAAATCAAACAAGAATAAAAATTTAAATATCTGGGAAATGTTCTAACAGAGGACTGAAAGTGCGACACTGAAATCCGAAGACGCATTAGGATGCCCAAAGACGCATTCCAAAAGCTAAGTAAAGTATTAAAAGACAAACAAATTTCGTTAGAAACAAAAAAAATTGTATTGAACTGTTGCGTGTTATCTGCCTTCCTATATGGCTGTGGATACAGAACAATCTCCTCAAAGATTAAGAAGAGACTTGAAGCAACAGAAATATGGTACTACAGACGGATGCTGAGGATATCATGGACCGAACATAGGAGCAACGACGAAGTTTTAGAGAAAATGGAAACAAAAAGGAAACATACATAACACCCGGAAGAGACAGTTGAAATTTCTAGGGCACATAATGAGGAAAGAGGGGTTGGAAAATCTGATACTCACAGGGAAGATGGAGGGAAAGACGAAAACAGCGCATAACATACTTAATAAACTTGAATAAATGGTTAGCGGAACCAGGTTTAGGAGAAATAACGAAAAGATAAAATGTATTAAAGGCTTCAAAGGACAGGAAATTGTGGAGAGCCCTGATCGCTTACACCCTGACGGAGCACGACACATAAAGAATAAGAATGGCTTTCACCAGTTTGTGGGTAGTGCTATCAATACCTGATATAATGGAAAGCATTGGAATGCCTGATTTGTGAGTTTTAGGCTGAGCATAATGTTTGGGTCTTCTAGGGTGATATTAAATGAATACCTGATATACTAAATGAATACCTGATATAATGGAAAGCATTGGAATGCCTGATTTGTGAGTTTTAAGCTGAGCATAATGTTTGGGTCTTCTAGGGTAATATTCCATTAGTCTATACTATTTGTTTTCAGTATTAATTAGTTTTGTAATCGTACTATTGAATTTGTGTTAGTAATTCATTTATTTCTTCATATGTGTAGGTATCGTTGAGTAGTAAATTACTTTGAGAATTGTAGGTGTTCCTATTCATAACAAACCCACCTCCCTTGTCTGAAGAGATAATGTAGCTTTCCTTAATTTCTGTTACTTCAGTCTGTTGTTAACTGGAGCAAAAGACGGCTTGTTAATTTTAACGTCTCCAAAACTAAACTTCCTCCTATTAATCATCTGAGAGAAACCTCATTCCATTAGCAGGGCTAATGCTAACCTTCAGGAGAGTGACTCGTTGCACCTTTTCGGACTAAAGTTAGCTGAAATGAAGTGGGAAAACAAAATTGAATCTATTGCTAGGTCAGCTTCTAAGAAAGTTGGTTCACTGGTTTTCTCTCCAGAATCTATTTTGCATATCTATAAGTCTAACATTTGTCCATGCTTAGAATATTGCTACCACATGTGGTCCTGTGCTCCTGCTATTTATCTGAGTTCCTTGATAAAATCCAAAGAATCAGCAATATTATTGGTCCTGGTCTGGCGGCTCGGCTTCAGTTTTTTTTTTTTTTTTTTTTTTTTTTTTCACATCAACATAAGGTTGTCTCTCTGTGCCTCTTCTATAAATATTTTCATGGTAATTGTTCGGATGAGTTCTTCGCTATGGTGCCCAGACTTTGAATTTAAGCGCAGTATTAGACTGGCGACGAGGTCTTATTAATGCATAATTAAGTTGGTTAGATGTAACCGTAAATTCTTGCAAACCTTTTTTTTTTCTCGCTTGTAGAACTCCTTACTGGCTCCATGCTTCCCAACCAACCTTAATCTTCAAAAATTTAAATGCAATGTCACTCGCTATCTACTGTCTTTCTGATTACACTTTTGTTCTAATCTCACTCTTTAGCAATGTTTCTATTTCTAACTCTTCCACGCCCTTCTGTCTTAGTTTTTTGCTGCCTTACTTGGGGTGAACACAAAAAAAAGATTTGTATTTTTTGTGTGTATATAAACGTATTTTTTGTATATACGCACGTCTATACACGGAACTATCAAATAAGAGGTACCTACAATAAATATAAAATTCATTGCTAATTTTCAAACGTTTTCTCATCAAGCGTTTTTGTAAGGTTATAAAGCCAAAGAGTTATGGGCGTGTTCATAGTGCATAGATCTTTTTGTATTATTAATGATTCAAGAAAATAACAAAACTCCAAATTTGAATCAACAAGTATATATTGAAATAACATACAAGAACAAAATATACAATAATTTGTATTCAATGTATAGATTAAGGAAAAAGAAGTTGCTTCCCTTTTACCGTATTTTGATTTGTAATTGATTGTTCGAAAGAAAGTTCTCTTTAGAGAGAAATGTTCAGGAATCAATGTTAGAACAAGTCTGCTGTTAGAATAAATAACACAAGAATACAATTGATCAGAAAGTGTGTTGTGTTCGAGAAATCAACTGAGTCTTGGTTGATTGAACTTGGTTGAGTCACAGAGAGATATGTATATATGTATTACAAAATTCTGTATTTGTGTATGCGTTTGAAATGTTGTGAGTAAAGTCATAGGTTTGTGTTGACAGGCAAAATTTAGTGGAGTCTACTGTCGGCTTGTGAAAAAGTCGCCTCTTTTAAAACTACAAGTAGGCTCCCAGCGAAAACGCGGGAAAAGTTGATTTTGCACTAAAATATGTGATTGGTTAAAATTTAACCAATCGCTAAATTTGTACTAACGAGACCAGTAAGCAAGTTCAAAACCGAAAAATTCAAAGCAGCGACTGCGATGCCTAAATTGTCCTATAGAAAGGCAGTATTGATTTATTAGCCAATCACAAACGAATAAAATGTGGGCATGGAAAAACATAGCAGTCGCTACAAAAGCACCTAAAATTCAATCAAATATTAAATTGCTTAAAATTTTTAATTTCCCGAAAACCAAGCTATCAAGAAATCACTCATCATCTTAGAAAACGCCACCTCGTGTTAAAAAGATGATTTTCTGTGATATTTTCAACTGAAAGTAATGTTAGTTCCAATTTAGATTAAACTTTAAATCAGCTAATTTTCAAAAAAGATCTGTCGATATAGACGAATATATAGATTTTACTGATAAGTAGAAAAGATTCCAATCAATTTAAATTCAGTTTGAAATAGACCAAAGTATTTTGCCTGTGGGGAATATTAAATTTAATCTATTAGCTTGGAATTGAAAGTAGAATTAATGCTTAAAATTTTTTTAAATGGATTTTAAAAAAGGTATCGCTTTTAAGAGTGATTTTTAAAGAAAATTTAGGGATCTCTTAACTGTATGAGTAAATTTTGTTAACTTTGTATTTAGTTGCGTTATCCCTAGCGTGGTCAGTGTACCAAGGAGGAATCTTCTTACTAAATACAATGACACGTGATTTTTTTCTCCGTATGTGAATCCACGAGTGCTTCAACTAGTCAAAGATAACTTTGAAAGTGAAATTATAATTTCAATTTGTCAAAAAGTGTTTGAAAATTTGTATTTTGTTCATCCTTAACTGTATGAGCTAATTTTGTTAATAATTGTGTATTCTTTCTCTGACCTTTCTACCCATAAAAATGCTATTGATAAGACAGTTTATCTGCATTCTTTTTATTTCGTTAGATATTAACACAACTCAAGTTAAATCTTTACCACTTATTTCAATATTAACTCTAATCACGTGCTGTATATTAGCTAAAATCACAATTATATCTCTTGAAATGACACTGTGGAATGTTCCACAACAAGCCAGTTAACCCCTGCTAGAAAATGCACTATTCCTGTTGTAATTTTCACCATTACAATATATTACAAGCATTCATTGGTTAATCACCTTCAATCTAGCTTGCTGATTGGTCAGTTCCGACCAATCAAACCGCCTGCACGCGACAAATCTGTTTTACCGCGTTTTCCATCTGAGCCAGTCATGTGATTCACGATGATATATAAACAGAACACGTGTAAATTCCCTCGTGTTTCTTTTCATTCATCTTTCTCTCGCGTCTCATTTGCCAAGATGTAATCTTCAAGAACTCCCGTCTTAGCTAATGTGTAATTCCTACGTCGGGGTTACCAATTGTAATTCCGACGTCGGGGTTACCAATTGTAAAGTGTTGATTAGTACGTCGGGTTGATCAATTATAGAATGTACTGCTTCTCGAGTGTTGTGGTCACCAATGATGAATGGGTCAAATAGATAATGCGGCTGCGTGTTGAGAAGGTAATCAACATTCATACATAATATTTAAAACATCAAGGAAAAAGAACAATGAGAACCAATTTTGTTTAACGAAGAAATATGTATATTAAATTCAACAATAATACAAAGTAGTTGCAATATGAGTGAAAAAGGGAGAAAAAAGTAGCTTCCCCTTGACTGTAAGGAAATGTCTTAAAGAAGATTTGTCTGAGTAAATGTTCAGAGTTCAATGTTGAAAATAGAATTTTTCTTTTAGAAAATTGTTCAACTTACAAAGTTGATTTAACTTGGTGTGTCCACTGAGAACTGGTGGTGTGTCACATAAAGTTCTGTAGTGTGTATGTACGTGCGGAGTGAGTAGGATGAAATACACGAGCGAGTAAATGAGAACTATTGTCTCTGGGTACCTTGACTGTGGTTCTGAAATTACTACTACTGGTTTTTTGGAATGCATCCAATATTTATACTATCTGGAGTGGCTCCAAAAAAGAGACGCTTTAGTACATTTTTGAATATACATGAAAAATATCCTATTGGACGGAAAATGGACCAATCAGCGATTTTGTAGCAAAGCTTGTTTTGAACAAAGTGTAGGAACTAATTTACTATGGTGGAATGCGATAGATAAATTGTCCTGTTATTTTTAAGTATGTATTTACTGACCAATTAGAATTGGAGAAAATGTAGGCGTGGCACTACAAATGCAGTCAGACGTTAAAGACCATTACCAACATTCACGCAAGTACGAAATCTGAATTCTCTTCTGAACTTTTACCAACTTGTACAATTCCAAACATGCTAAAGAAACTTCAGTGTAATATTTACTTTCACTTTATGAACTTAGGTACAAATATTACCTAATCTAAGAGACACAACTCTGTCTAACCTTTTCACTCAGTATTCATGCATGTATATCAAACACTAATAAATTCAATTGTTACGTTTTGAAACAATATGTTTTTGAATAATTATTCTCTATCTTGTATTAATTGTTGTGGATGGAAGATTATTGAACAGACACAACTTTAAACTTTCTGATAATTCAAACCTTCTATTCCTCTCCAACACACATCCGCAACAACACCTTCTATCTTCGACTGAATGGTCACACTGTCTTGTTCGACTACCTTCCTAGAGATGGTACCTCGAGAAAAGCACCCAGGATTCTGTGCAGTGAACAGGTTACTAGTAGATCGGGTTGCCTTTCGCCTGGCTTGTACTCATTCCACGCTTACTGGTCAGCACTAGAAGTTTTTTCCTTAGTTTCAGTGTTTAGGGTGTGGTTTTCCGTTTTTCTTTCTTGACCTTAATTACTTGGACTGTAAGTTTTTGGAGATCTTGTGATGACCATCATCATCACATACATATATACTTACACAAATTCTAATTATACAACAGCAAACATTCATTGGATGATAAATCAATACTACATGACCGTCAGACGTTAAATAATATTTCACACATTCACGTACGTACGAACCTTCACGAACTTTTCCAACCTACATTACAAACATACAGAACATTTCCAAACATGCAACAAGAACTTTTCTCTTAGAAATATTCTTCTAAAACTACAGTTTAATAATTAATTCAACTTTGTGAGCTCCGATAAAAATATTTCCAGTCTAAGAGACATAACTCTATCAGATCTTTAACTTCTACGCATGTACATCAACACACAAATAAATACAATGTTATGTTTTTAGAACCATTTTGTTCCTTCTTGTGTTTCATGCTTTGTGATATTTTACGTTTAATATAAATTGTGTGAGCATGTTATTCACGCAGCCGTAAACAAACACCCACAATGGTCATTCCTCTTGTCGGAGTTAGCTCCTCTTCAGATCCTTAACTCTTCACCCGGCTATAAATACTGGCTGACCTTTCGCCTCGATCTCTTTTTTCCCCAGGCTTCAGCCTTATACCACCTCGCAGATGTGAGCTCTCACGGTTACTGCGTTTCCCAAATTCTGGGAACACGCTAAAAACAATACACGTACGTATGAAGACTCACCACAACACACACACACACACACACACACACACACACACAATATTCACCACACGCACTCTGTTCATGTAACTGCCCATGTGCTTGTAACCTGTAACTTGTTATCAATACATATATTTGTTTACATATATTTATCGGTCTTGCTTGTTTTCTTTGGACTTAATTAAAGTCCAACTTTCTCATGTAGTTGGACCGGCTTGCAGGAAATTCTACCCACATGTGTTCTACAATACATACTCATCATCCCACGGTCCACAACACTCTTAATATGCCTCTACAATCTGATGAGTAGCTGCGACTTTTCAGTGTGAGGGCAAAGGGCTGAGATTTTAGCCGTTGGTAGCACTTAAAAGCCAGCAGATTCATAATACCGGAATTTCTGTAGTGCCATGTCACGAATGGATGGGTATCCTTGTAGACGTTTTCGGTGGGTAACTCTGAGGTCATGTTATGCTGTAATGTTAGCGACATTTCGAGCAGTCCGTATTGCCTTGGACAGTAACCAGTAACAGTTATTTGGGCCTTTTCTTATTTTTATTTTTTATTTTTTTCTGTATGGCTTTTCTTTCGTCAATGATATGATCAATGATATACAAGCATAGGGGTTACTTCCCTTTAACTGGAATTTCTTAGTGTCCTTTAAGAAGGAAATATTTTTATCTGAGCCCATATCAAGTTGAATGAACTTGTCGCTCTAAATGTTCACTGTGATAGAGTTGAAAGAATTCTGGAAAGCTGAGAATATGTTGATAAACTTTTAGTTTCAGAAGAGTTGAAGGAGCGAATGTTCCATAATGTTTCTGTTGCTTGTAATGTCCTGTACGTACGTGTATGTGTATGTGTGCGTGTGTGATGGCGTTTCATAGCGTTCGCCTGTACTGGGTCGAAACCGTTTCTACATTGTTGGTAGGCAGGAGAAATTAAAAGAAAGGAACAACGAACATGTGTCGAAGTATTTATAATAAACGTAGTCACATGATAGGCTCTGGGATGCATAGCCCGATTTTGGCGGGATTGTATTTTTGTTCAGGTCAGGAACTAGGTCGATGTTATTCGGACGTAATTGAGAACATGATTTTAATATTAACTGGCCAATTAGACGTGAGAAAAATATCAAGGCTCTGTGATCCACTTTTTGTAGTCGAAAAGAAGTGGTAGCAGAATACTATAATTCAACGGCCAGTTAACTAGAGTTGGGATCTGAATAAAAACACTGTGGAGAAGGCAATGAGAAACCACCCCACTACATATCCTATGAATAATCATGGTAATAAGTATTAGAGATGACGACGTGAAAAGGGTATAGCCCACTGGAGTTAACTTCTCGCCCGGTAAGAGAAGATCTGAACGACAACCTGGTGTCAGAAGTACCCAAGACGTCTATGGAAGGGAAGCGAAGAATACTTAACTATCAACATAATTTTCAGCAACTCAGCTCTACACTGTAGAACATACTCAATACCGACTGCGGGAGTGACCATCCTTCAGTCGTATGCTACGTCAGAGTAAAACTAAGGAAACTAAAACTACCACATCAAAGCCTAAACTGCAAGAGAGTTAAAAACAAATACAACTTTATCGAAACTACAAATTCAAAGTGCAACACATTCTCAGAGAAGCACGAATGACGTTGGCAAATAAGATAATTCCAAGGCAAAGAAGACGAGGAAAAAAAGGGAATGACACGAAATTCTAGAGATTATGAAAAAGCGACAATGCCGAACAATGGACAAGAGTACAGAACACTCAAGACACAAATCAGAAACAAATGTAGATCAGTTAAAGAGGAATGGCTCAATGAAAAGTGTGAAGAAATAAAAAGAACGCGGATAAAGAAAGTATGCGCAAAAGAATTAAGAAAAAATGAACAGGACAAATGCTGAGCTCATGAACGGGCTGTATAAAATCAAACAGTGATAATAGAGAAGGGAAAATACTCCAAAGTGAATACGTCAGGGAACTCTTTCATGAAAGAGTGAAACCTACTATCAGGGCTAGAGGAATCCCTCAACCCTTTTTGTTAGAGCCATAATATGGACCCCTCCTTTTTTTTACTCAGTGCGTGGGAGTGGAGCTCGCCCCATTTTAGAGGAGCAAAGTGATGATGCGCTCCTATTGCCGCTCCTAAAATTTAAGAAAATTAAGTTACGAAATTTTGAAGGGCCGCCACCAGCCTTGTTTGTCTGGGTCGACTTTTAATTATAGGACACATTTTGAAAATATTCGAAAGGAGATATCTCTTTAGTGTCTTTTTAGTTAAGACTGAAATAGTCTAGAACTGTCGGATTTTTTTTTCTTTTGCTCTAATTCAAAGATAGAGATTAATTATTTTAGTAGACAAATTGCTACAGTTTAAGAAAGTTTCCGTTTTGTGGTGGAGTTTCTGTTCCCCATAATGTTATGGAAAAATCCGGTTACACTCCTTCCTCGCCTTTTGAACAGGAGTAGAGGTTTAGCTCATGTTTCCCGTTTAGGATTGGATTTCCGGTTCCTTCTGAACTCTTCTCATTCTCATTCACTCCCAGTAGGTTATTGCGTCTAAGTGTGATTATCGCCTTGTTTGCAGTGAATTGAATAAAAAAATAAAATAAAAATAAACTATTTCCAATACAATTACACACCCACATATATACCATATTAAAACACGGCCAAACTTTTTCTACCCAATAACAGAATATTTACAAACATACCAAAACGATTTCAAAATACAATACACACCGTTTAAACCTAAATGTCTATTGGCTAGAAATTAACATCACCATGTGAAATCTTTGACCAAAGAAAAGTAAAACCTTATTTTTCTACAGCCTACTTTCGGGCAAAATTTCTTATTAAAAAAAAGCCAGATTTCAAATATGAGGATCACATGCGGCTGTCTTCAAGCCGTTCAAACACAAAAGACGTGACTACATAGCTTCCACTCCCAAGTGGTGAATTAAACATATCGGCGACTTCAAACGAAACATCTCCAAAAACAGCAGTAGGGATGGCCAGTGAATCTTCGCTGAAGATAATTTCTCTCAACCACAACTTTTTACTGTGGATCAACTAAGTCTTTTCTAAACCCAGATTTTTCTGTGGATCAACTACCCAAAGACTATTTTTACTTATTTTTGACTCTTTTGAATTCATATATGTATGTTTGTAAATATAAATGATTTATTTAACAAACATACTCATGTTTTCTTTATTTTTATTTTATTATTGCTTGGAATTCGGACGCTCGGATTTTTAATAAAAAAAAACTAGATGACCGAATTACCTACAACGTCTGCGAGTTTGCGTGCATATCTCTGTCAGTTAATTATATATGGTTTACAAATAATGAAAGTTTGTGTGTGAGTATTAAACTATTTTCACATTTTATTGTAACATTATTGTAAGATAATTAAATAAAATCTATTTGTTTAAAAATATATATTAACAAGCTTTATATTAATTAGGTACCTCGAAAGATTCGATAAAAAATGAGCATACATAATGAAAAAATGCCCAAAACTTAATAAAAACAGCTTCCTTGCCAAATATTTAAGAGGAAAGACCAGAAGATTTTTTTGTGTGAAAAATCTTATTCCTTTTTAGGACCTTCAAAATTTTAATTAAAAATTGTTCCTCTGGCGTCAACGGGGAAACATAAATTAGTATGAAAAATTTTTACAGCGAAAAACACATTCATTTGGAAATTCTTGCAAAAATCGGATAATTGTCGGATTTTAATGAAATTTTCAGAACTTATTCACAAATAAATGAAATTATTTTTTAGGTGTTTTTGTTTTAAAAACTCTTGGTAAAAATATTTTTTCTTTTATTTATTTATTTTATTTTATTTCATTTTATTTATTTTTTTTTTTTACATTTTTCACTTACTTGATATGAAATTTCGAGAATTTCATTTTTGTTTGTATCACTTATGAGGAAAAGTTCTCGGAGAATTTAAATCAATTTTTTTCTCAAATATGAGTGCCACTTGGAAAAAATCTGCTCTGAATCGTAAAATAAAAAATGCAATAAAACTAGCACATTATTTAATTATAAATGCGTTTAATAGTGTTCATAATATGTTATTCATAAAAGCAATTTTATGAATAACATATATTATAGACACTATTGTCTTAAAATATTTTTTTTCTTATTTGCTTAAAAATATTTTTTTGATAAATGAATTTTAGAATTGTTTTCATTTTTCCTTTAAATTTTAATTAGAATAATTCATAAACTTATCATCTTAAAATTCTTTGTAGCGATCAAGTGATATTGTTGTTAAATATATTTACTAAGCATAAATAGAAAAGCTTGAGCATTTCTACGTGGTGTAATAATAGTCAGCAAGGTTTTCTCCCGAGAACAACTACAACTAAGTAGGGAGTTCGATCCTTGCTGAGTGCCCCATAATTTCGGCCTTGGGCCACATCCAGTTTAGGTTTATATCATCATCAGAAATGGAGAAGCGACATCCTGTATTTTAAAAATAATTTAGATTTTTTTGTGTGTGTGTGTATAAACATGACAATTTTGTAAAAACGGATGTCCATACACATTGTCAGAAAATAAGGACGGTAAATATAGTAAATTTAAAATTTATTGGTAATTTTTTAACATTTCCCCTCAAGCGTCTTCATAAGTAACCTATAAAACCAAAGTACCTAAAATTCAATAAAATGGGTATATTTAAAATGCTTTTAATTACTTGGTAGTTAGAAAAATATCGAAAAGCGTTTACGTTGTATTTATCATGTAATTTTACAACTACTCTAAGTCCTTTCAACTGTTAAGAGTCTCACCTCTCCGCTCAACAAAGCACTCTTCTACCAACAAAGTGCAGGACGCACCATATCCAGACAACTCTGAATATCTTTCTCTCCAAAATATAATATAATTAAATTGTCCATACTATATACGTATTGTATATTTCCACAGATTTATATAGCACTAAATCTGTAAGGTTGGAATTTGATGGAAATTTTCTGACGTAAAATGAAACAAACGATTTCTTCCATTAGACATACCATTGGTTTTTCATTAAGGATGAATTAACCAGGTGAAAAAAGTGAGATTGATTCACCAAGTTGGATTATCATTCTTTCCAGTGCATCTCCTATTTACCCAATGTGAATAAGATAAATATCAGTCAGTACTGTCTCATTAATCTGAAGACATATTCACAGGTGCCACATATCAACGCTTCCTGAGTTTGATAAAGACTTCAGATGATGAGAATTTCGATGCGTCTCAGTAAAGACAAAATCAATGATGTCCGGGTTTATCTAGGAAGGTTACACAGATAGAGGTAAATGACAGGATTTATAAATTTATCATGAACTCTGGATTCAATTTCACCTTGGTTCAGCACAAGAAATCCATTGAACTCCTGCAATACCTGCAGCCTATTGTAAAACCTCTCTCCTACCCTGCATTTATGATAATGTTCCCCCAGAAGCTTCAGTAGATGAAGAGCTCTTGAAAGCTATCTTTACTGAACTGAATTATATATGTGCCCTGTGATTGTTGGTCAGTTGTCAACCAAAGCTATTTTGACATGGATGTCGAATACGTAGATGAAGGTTTGAACAGGAAGTATAAAATATAGTTTTTAGTTAACACAAAAATATTTTTTTTTTATGAATTAGAATAAATGAATAATGAATTTTTACAAGAATTCATTATTCATCGAAAAAAAAAGTTTTCTTAACACAATAGTATCTTATTCATAAAAGCAATTAAAAGCTTTTCTAAATAAATAATATCTGGATTGTATTTTGTTTTACGATTCTGATCAGATTTTCGTTAACGGTTTTACAAAATAAAATTGATTTAATTTCTCAAAGGAGTTCTACTTGTAACTAATATAATCATTAACCTGTGTTGTCATTACCTCTTACTAACACTCACTATAAACACTACGTCCTACCTCCTAATAACATTAATCAAAGATATCTGTTCCAGTAAAAGATTACGCATGGATTGTTTTTACCTCATTGTTTTATATCGTTCTTATTCATTTGTTATTAACACAATAGCAAAATACAAAATGGTGTCAGAAGCACAGAAGTAATAAGTCGCACAATCCATGATACACACAAGAAAAGAGATGGAACTTTTACCTTATCCAAAAGAATTGAACTTCGCTGCGGAAAACTTAGCACAAACATGGATAAAATGGCGTGATCAATTCAAACTATACCTACAAGCCATAGAATCGGATATGAAAACTGGGAAAACAACAAATTTCAGTTCTATTAACATGTATAGGATCCAAAGGCAGAGATATATACTCAGCGTTTGTATTCGAGAATGAAGTACAAAAGAACGATCTACGGGTGGTGATAGAAAAATTTAATATGTACTGCCAACCGAGGAAGAATCTATCGTTCCTCACGCATAAGTTCTTCATATTTAAACAAAAAGAACAACAGAGATTTGACAATTATGTAACAGAATTGCACTACAAAGCGGATCAATGTGAACTTGGGCAAATTTCAGATAAATAAAAGACATGTTAGTATGCGGCATCAGAGACAGTGCATTACGCGAACGAATGCTGCAAGAACCGGAATTAAATTTTAAAAAAAGCAATACAGGCAGGTCAAAATGCGGAAGAAACCAGAAGACAGTCAAAAATAATAAATATTTCATCAGAAACAGAAAATATCTCCGCGATATATGACTAGAAAAAACATGACGCCAAAACCAAAGTCAAACCAGATTCCAAAATAAAAAAAAATGACTACTACAAGTCAAGAAGAACGAAAAGCCCACGAAAACATACAACTAGATAAACTCCTACGGATACCGCTCAGGTTCACACAACAAAAATAACTGTTCAGAATTTTACAAAAACTGTAAGGGACACTTTGATAAAATGTGCAGATCCAAGAAAAAGAATTTACATAAAATAAAAACATTCATCAGCAAAGAAATGTCAGGCCACGAGGTATACGAGATGGACGCCATTCAAAAGAAGAAACATAAAATTCAGTAGAACAGAATCCGATGGTCAGTCAATGTTGGAGTGAATGAAGCATCAGTAAAATTTAAAGTAGACACACGTGAGGAAGTGAACGTATTACCTATGAGAATATATAAAAATATAACTCCAAAACCCAAATTACATAGAACATCAATCAAACTGAATGCTTATAATAATACGAACATTCCAGTCATAGGAAGTTGCACAGCAACACTACACAACAAAAATTCGGAATTATTCATAGTGACAAAAAGCAATTCAAACGCAGTCCTTGACGCAGAAACATCTGAAAATAAATCGAAAATAAATGAAAAAGACACACCGAGTTTATTTGAGGAATATGAAGACTGTTTTGGGGAGATAGGCAAATTACCGTTTACTTACCACATAACACTAAACCCAGAAATAGCACCCGTTATAAATCCCCGGAGAAATATTCCATTTGGCATGAAACCAAAGCTATAAAAAAAGTAAGTGGAAAATATGACAAAAATGGGAATAATAAAACCTGTACAGGAACCTACAGACTAGTTAAACTCTTTAGTAATAGTAGTAAAAGCAAAAAGCAAACTACGATTATGCTTCGACACGAGAGACTTGAATAAAGCAATAAAACGAGAGCATTTCAAGCTACTTACAGCATAAGTGATATTTGCGGAAATGAATAATCCGAAGTACTTTACAAAATTAGACGCATCGAATATCCCGTGGACGAAGAAAATTCAAAACTCCTAACATTTGTGGAGTTATCCCACTTATTTTCCTAAACAAACCGCTGCTAGGGGACGCTCCCTAAGGCTATAAAAAAAGCAGTAACATTCCGTCCTCTCTCTCTCTTTCCGTTTTTTTTTTCTCTAGCTTTCAGATGTAGGTCGCACGGAGATAAGAATACTGTCGCTGAGGCGCGTTCGCTTCCCTTGGTCCACTGTTGACTTTTGAACTCTTTGACACACATGCATATATACACATGTGTCTATCACACATGCTTGTTACACTTACTTCTACACTAACACCTTCACTAGTTTAAATGTTTTCTTCTTTCATGTCCATTGTTTTGTAACACCCAACAATATTCTGTTGTCTATTGTTAATACATACTTATCGTTTGTTTATATATATATAGTTTGGCCGTTACTTTCATTTTATTACTCGAACTCACATTCCGAGTCCACCATTTTTGTTGTGGGATAAATATACCAGGAGACATGTGTTTTCCAACTTAAACACAACCAGCATGCTCTCGTAACAGATTGGTGACCCCGATGTGATATTCTTCTCCTGGATACAAGAAACACACATAACTATATAAACAAACTAGTGCATCGTTCAGATACTTTTCAAACCGAGAGCCAATGTGAAAAACTTCGGTTAACTTATCTACCTCCATACATATCACGCGCAGCGGACACGAAAAACTTCCAACAGCAATAACTTACAGTTACAAAATTTGTGATTAGACCTGATGTAAAGAGCAAAATAGTCAATTTCAAAAAACTAAAACACATCTACACAACGTAACTATCTCAACAAGACGCTCTCCAAGTCAGCAAATATATATTTCTTTGTAACACGTTTGACCTAAAAAATCACTAATCGCCATTGCAATTACTACTACGATTACACGGTCGACAGGCAAACACGCGTCTCATCTCTACTGCCTTTTGCTTGACCCTCTCTCTCTTTCTCTCTCTCTCTCTCTCTCTCTCTCTCTCTCTCTCTCTCTCTCTCTCTCTCAGGCCATTACGCCTGATGACTTCTTCCACCGGCAGACACCACAAAAAATTTTTCACCAAAACGAAAAGCACGACATCCACCTTACGAATTTGAAATAAGCAAAAACACAGCTCATTTTCTCCAAGAACGCACAAGAAAATACGATTCAAACACCACGAAAGTCAACTCTTTTTTTCAACTTTAAACGGCACTGTTTCTCCTTGGATCAACAGATTAAGGATGAAATAGTTCCAAAGGTGACTCGCTGACCTTTCCCACCCTTCAAAGATGTTGACACGAACAAAACTAAGAAAACTGCAAGTACGATTTAATAATAAACGGAGATAGCTGTGTCTCCGTGAAAAATCGACAATAATATCAGATATCTTCTCGAAAACATGTATTTGACACATGTATTTTTCACCAACATCAGCTCGACAACTTTACCAATAGAATCTTCTCCTATTAAAATTTTGTACACCAACATCATCACGTCCTGGGTATGACGGTAAACTACATCCGCGTCCTGGGTATTACGGTAAACTACATACGCGTCCTGGGTATGGCGATAAACTGCATCCAACAGCAAGGTCTCAGATAATGTTTTCAGAAAAATAATGTTGCCAGCTCTAAGTTTTTGAAACAATAATGTTGCCAGCTCTAAGTTTTTTTGTAAAGGAAGTAATGTTGCCAGCTATACGTTTTTTTTTTTTTAAACAATAATGTTGCCAGCTATACATTTTTTATTCCATACAAAATAGGCATTTAAAATTCATATAAACTGGATTTGGCATTAAATAACCCACAGTGGTTGATATGCCATAAAACCCAAACAAACAAACAAAACCAACATCATCCACGCACAGCAAATAAACGAGGCCATCCAAACGAAATCAATTCAACGTGGAGCATTGGAAAACAGAATTTTAATACCAACGGCTGAACCAACTTTTTCTACACTATTGCCATATCTTCCAAGGCGTGCTACGATTTTGACCCACTAGAGAATTATATAGCACCCTGATGACAGTATTTGAGACAAATACATTTCCGTCGACATGTTTAAACATACATCTCAACCACACTGTTCGACTCTATTTCTTTTCAGCTCACGAGAGACAAAACATACACAAACTTTATGGACATATGGGTAGAATAAAGTTTTTCCGATCTGTAGGGGAGTACTGTGGAGTTACCTCACTTACTTTTCTAAAAATACCGCCGTTAGGTGACGCTCCTTAAGACTATTAGGGAGCGACATTCTGTCCTCTCTCACTTTCCGTTTTTTTCTCTAGCTTTCAGATGTAGGTCGCACGGATACAAGAACGCTGCCGTTGTGGCGTGTTCATTTCCCTTGGTCCTCTGCTGACTTTTGAACTCTCTCACACACATGCATATATACACATGTGTCTATCACACACGCTTGTTACACTTACTTCTACACTAACACCTTCACTGGTTTAAATGTTTTCTTCTTTCATGTCCATTGTTTTGTAACACGCAACAATATTCTATTGTTTATGTTTACCTTTGTTCTGTTAATACATACTTATTGTTTGTTTCTATATATAGTTTGGTCTTTGCTTTATTTATTACCCGGACTCACATACCGAATCCGCCATTTTTATTGTGGGATAGCTATACCAATAGAAACGTGTTTTCCAACTAAACACTCGACCAGCATAATCCTGCAACACATTCAATTCACCATTCAGAAGATACTGTTTTACACGTTTGCTATATGGGATACACAATGCAAGTCCAAATAACGAAAATAATAGAAGGAATAGAAAGAACAAGGAGTTCCCAAAAACATATTAATATAGTCGGACACAGTCGAGAAGCACATCAAAATATTAAATCAAGTTTTCAGTCGACTACGAAAGTCAGGTTTAAAATTAGATAAAGCGAAATTCGAGTTTGCATCTAAACAAATGAGGTACCTAGGTCACTTAAATACACATAGAGAAATAAAACCAGACCCATTGAAAATATAAGCAATTATTCAAATGCCAAACCCTCAAAATAAAAAAAAGATCTACAAAGATTCTTAGGGGTGACAAATTATCTATGCAAATTCATACCTAAATACTCAGAAATAACTACACCGTTACGAGAGTTACTTCATAAAGAAGTACATTGGTCGTTTGACAAGCCCCGGAAAGAAACTATTGAAAAACTGAAGTAAATGATTACAAACAACCTAATCTTGCAATACTATAATCCAGAATTACAGACAAAAATTACTACAGGCGTAAGTAAAACGGATTAGGCGCGGTGTTACAGCAAAGACATGGTAACACGTGACTACCGATATCGTATGCAACAAAATTATTGTCCTATTGAAGCTGATACATGAAGCATAGAATTTGTTTGTAATAAATTTCACCAATTTGTATACGGAATACATGTTATCGTCGAAAATGATCACAAGCCGTTAAAAAAAGATTTTCAAGTTTGATCTCAATTATGTACCAGGCTGTGAATCAGTAATAACAGCCAGCACACTACCACGCGCATCTCTAGATGACACTCAAGAAATAACAGATACAGAAATAAACACGTATTATGGGGTTAACTCTTACTTTCCTGAAACTGTTACTAGGGGACGTTATCCGGCACTATAAATACTCTGCGATAATTTTTCGCAGCCTCTTCTTACTTTTTTTTTTCGCTTACACATCAACATATGTCTCTCGCGGGAAAACACGTTCCACATTGGGAAACGCATAAACAAAACGCACACACAACACACGTACGTACGCACATTCACTCATTTTACATCCTTTGAACCAAAAATATTTTCACATTCTTTTGTTACATACATCGTTGGCTTTGTCAATTGTATACCTTTCTTGTTAATACATTATCATTTGTTTCTACATATAGTGATTATTGTTGTTTCTTTGTATTTTATCATGTTGGACACATATGCAAGTCCTCCAATTGTTGTCCGTATTCCAAGGGAAATGTGTTATTCCCAACTCAAGCACCCGGCGTATGTAACGCCCGCAACAGTAAAACAATATCCGATGAGTGATCACAAACACAATACATATAGAGAAGAAACAAGTAGAAACCGAATCTTACAAACTCTAATGCAAAAGTATGGGGAATTGAAGTGAGCCCCATATAAGATTCCCACGTGGGGGATGCAAAGTTTGTAATAAATAAAGAATAGAACGCGAATGACCTGATTTATACAAGTTGTATTAAACAATATTACAAATAAGTCCTTGCAAACTTAATGATGTTTGCAACCAAACTTATCCGCTGAAGAAGAGTTGATGTTTTCGCCATCTACGGATTCTCTCGTGATAACGATGTAGAGCTAATTGGTTCTGTAAGTGTTTATTTCGTAGATTTTATCAAAAAGAGTTAGAAAAGCGCGCCAATCAGCAACTGTAAGCTGATTGGCTAACGAAGAGCAGATAATCATATTACTTATTTCTCATATATCCCCAACAAGTAAGAAAACATGCGCTGAGCATCAGTGCATGTTGCCTAGTTAAATGCACTTTATACGCAACAATTTAATCTACAGATAAAGATCAATAAGCGAGTCAGCAGAGCTTACAGTTACTGTGATATTCATTTTACAATAATAACTGCATTAATGTTCAGAGATAAGAATGATTAGTAACAACTTATAAAATGAGTAGGGAACCTTGTGAGCCGACTGCCCCGGACTTCCTTGGCATTATTCTAGCCATACTATTCTGTTAGTACAGAAAACATTTTTTGTTGTATTTTATTTTAATGACATTAATAGTAAACAAAATCAGAGTCTGTATTACTTTTCTTTTACGCCTGACATGGTCCTTTCTTTCTTGTGATGAATCCTCTGGAGGTTCCCTTGCGTCATGGTTATGGGTCAGGGACAATTCCAATGGAAATAAGTGTTTTAGATTTTATCTCCACAGATCTGTCTAGTTTTCATATTGTCAACTGAACGAACCTTCTCGTCACTTCCGAAATGTAATTTTGTGACCCTGCCCAGTTCCCAGAATGGCCTGGGTTTAGCTGGGTTCTTAATTAGTCCAATTTCATCATTTTAAACATGGAAATATCACCAAATACATATTTGTTGTTTTCTTTTCTTTTCCTGCCCATACATGGCCATTGTAATCTACTCATATATGTTGTAACGAGTATATTAAGTAGACTCTGTGTTTAGGTAAATTGATGAGCCTTGGATATCTAAATGCCAAACTGTTGTAGCGTTTGCAGACATAACATCCAGATATCACCGATTTGACTACCTGTCTTGCTTGAGTTATCCAATATCCAGAATTTTTTAAGCACGCATGGGGTTACAGAGAGTGGGAGCAAGAGTAAAGAGGCGTGATAGAGGAAAGGATGAAGAGAAGGACAGGGAATAGATCGAGGCATCTGGAGATGTCGATTGGCATTACATTTGAATAGTTGGAGATTATAGCTATAAAGGAAACAATTAATAGGAAGGGAATTCTACGGACGGAGACGTAAGACATGAAGCTATTGGAGTAGAAGAGACGGCTACATTTAACTGTTTAGACAGTGAAAGGGTGGGACCGAGATGTATTTAATGCAAGTATCAAAGGTGAACATTTCTTATAAAATTTTAATGATTTTTTTAATACAAATGTTCAATGTTCAGTTATTTTTATTACGGCCATTAGTATGGATTAGTTTTTAAATTATTATATTGAATATAAGAATGAAATAAAAAGGGATAAGAAAAATGTATAAGAAAAAAAAAGGATAGTACATTTTTAAAAAAAGAAAAGATTTAAACAATCATTGTCTACATAGGATAAATTAATTGTAATTATTTACTTCTGTTTTTAAGCAACACTCCCTATGCCATTAAAAGATGCGAAAGGGTCACGGATGTGTCCAGCTAAGTTTGGGATAGTTAAAAAAAATTATCAATCTTTTTTTTTACAACTCCACTTTCATCCTTGTGCCAAATTGTATCTTAGAACAATAAATAAAAATTTCCTATGCTGCTGAGTATGCTCTTTTCCTATTTCTTTTTTCTTTTTTTTCTTTTTTTCAGCGATTAGAATGAGTAAACAGCAAAAACTGAGTGGTGCAAATTGAAAGCTACCAGAAAACACAAGGAAAGAAAATGTGCTGCATCTTTATATGTTTTCCTACAGAAGAAATATGTAGCTAAAGCAAAATGCAAAGACGAGAGATGCTGAATGTACCTCAGAACTAGGAGGGGAGGAACATGGAGAAAATGCGAATATGGTGGAGACAAATATAGAAATAAAAGTTCCCTGTAGGAATTAACGCTGTTAAAAAAATTGAAGTTTTCAATGATGACGTGTCAAAAGAAGAAAGCTCCAATGCATGTGGTAAGGACAGGTATGAATATGACGAAGGAACTGATGAAGTTACTGGAAATAAAGAAATAGAACAGGCAAACACAGAGATTGCTGTATACGAAGACATCGCATTTTGGTCGAACTTGATCAGGACAGTTGCTTGTTGATGTTGTAACATTGGGACCTAAAAAGTTTCAAAACAAAGATGAACTGTTTACTCCGACTGTAAGACCGGGAAAAAAATAGTCCGGGGATAATGCTACAACACTGGTTTTACAATAGTATGAGAATGGAGAGACTGTTTTGAGATTATGGTTGCTGTACTCAAAGACGATAAAAATCTCTTTATTGTTTCTGCTGTCACCTCTTCCTGAAGACATAACAAGTCTAACAAGAAATCCAGAATTTCAAAAGTTCTGGAAGCTTAATTCAAAAATGTCTGAACATGAAAATTCGTCTGACCACTAAAGAGCTTTCAAGGAATGGAAGATGTTGGAAATGATCCTTAATAAAAGTAAAAGCCTTGACAGCAAATTACAAGAACAAACTATGTAAGAAAGACAGATTTGAAGACAGGTTTTAACACGGTTACTTGATGTCATGAATTTTCTGACGAAACAGAACCTGCCTTTTAGAGGTCACCGAGAAGATATATATATATATATATAGTTTCAATAAAGGTAATTTTATAGAATTTGCTGAACTTATGAGCAAGTATAACTCTGTTCTTGGAAAGCATTACTTGAAAGAAGTAAATGATAACCGACGTTACTTGTCACCGAAAGTCCAAAATGAATTCATTTATATCTTGGGATAGGAAAATATATTGGATCGAATTCGAAAAGCCAATTATTTAGCAATCATACTAGACAGCATGCCGGACATTTCTCATACTGATCAGATGAATTTCACTTGTCGATATATTGTTGCTGAAGACAAAGAAGTGGAGGTGCAGGAATCATTTCTTAGTGTTATTATTGAGCATGGGAAGACAGCTTATGATATAACGAAGATGATTTTGGATCGACTGGAAAAAGAGAAACTTGATTTTAAAAAACGTAGAAGGATAGGATTTGACAATGCGACTAGTATGGCTGGAGTTCATGTTTGTGTTCAACGTGTTCTACGAAACATAAATTAAAAAGTTAAAAGCTAAGACTCTATACATTTTTCTCCTCTTCCAGTCACCGGTGGGAAGTTTTATCTTCGCATGTGAAGATCATGATGAAGCGTTTGGTAACCACCCGTTGGGGTGCAAGTTACGAAGCTATTCGTGCAGTGAAAAACGGATTTAAAGGAGTGATTCATACAATCGACTCATTAAGCTCAGCTTCATGAAATCTTCAAATGAGAGGGGATGCACAAATGATTTTGCTTTCAATTGAAAACTTCTCCTTCATGTCACATTTGTTTTACTGGGAAAAAATTCTAGGACAAATAAATCTCATCCAAAAGAAACTTCAAGAACCTGATGTTGGTTTGGATGCGTGTGTAACCCACATGGATGCAACCAAAATTTTTTTTAACTGAAACAGGGACAGGCTGGTGTCTGAATCAGTTAATCAAAGTAAAGCAAAGTGTGAGGAAATGGAAAAGCAGATTACAGAAATAAGAAAGCTACTTGGGTCAAAAGGAAGATGATGTATGTCAAACACTTGTGTAGGAAGTAAAGAGAAATCTTTACGAATGTCATGATCGAGTTGTAAATTAACTGGAGGCACAATTTGACTCCATGTCTCATCTTCAAACTGTTTTTGCTGCATTATCATCACAAACAATCCTGTAAGATATTGAAGGCGAGTTGGAGTGAAAATTTAAAATTCTCAGTAGCAAATATGGGGCAGACATAAATATATCTAGGCTGCCTCTGGAAGTTCTCCAACTTCAGGATTTTTTAGCAGCAGTTTCCAAAGTGGAATGTGACATGACCATAATGACCAAATTATTGGCTATTGAATGGCTGACGTGGAATTGTCAATGGCAATTTCAAGAAACAGTTCCAAATATTGTGATTGTTCTACGGCTGTTTTTGACGCTCACAGATTCTGTTGCTGCTGAGAGAAGCTTCTCAAAACTGAAGCTCATTAAAAGTCACTTGAGATCGAATATGTTACAAGATCACTTATCCAATTTGTCCCTCATTTCAATTGAACATGAAACTGTAGAGAAGATAGACTTTGACCGAGTTAGTAGTAACTTTGCTTTTGCAAAAGCTCGAAAGGTTAAAATATGATAACGTTTGTTCAGCTAATTTTTAAATTTGTTGTTTTTCAAGCATTAATCAATGCCATCAAGGATATTTCACTTATATTTTTCCTCAAAAAAAAAAAAAAAAAGATAAAAGGCGGTGTGCCATTATGAATACAGGCCTCGGCGGCACTTTGCCTAGGTACGCCCCTGTTCCCGCCCGATGTATTAGTTCGCGCCTAAAATTATGAGGAAGCCGCTCAAATACAATATGGCTAACCAGTTTCAAACCTGGCGTGTTATCCTTTAAAAAGTCCAACCCATAGGAAGTTTTAAATTCATACAAATTGGCAGGAACCTCTGCTAAATATTGTTTTACATTCACAAATTCAGCATCGTATTTCGGTTGAGTTGTTAATATCTGTTTAAATATCTCATTAACTATATATGGTACATCTAAAAATTCTTTGGTTAACAATTCTATTGCAACGTTAAAGTTTTGCCTTCTAAAGTTAAATGGGTCACTAACTGCAGAATATAGCCTGTTAAACAACTTTTTTAAATGGCTATCCTAGTTCTCTCGGGTTGCACACTGTGCACACAATTCTGAAATTGAACCAAAAAATGTTGTATTCAAACTTCGTGGTATTAATGCTGCTAAAAGCTTTACACTGTAATTTCGGTAACGGCATAAACTGCCCATTAAAGGTATTCACATTTTTGCTGCTACTGAGCATTTTCGAATGGCGTACTGTCACTGGAATTACAATATTTTTTCAGGACTGCTAATCGAGTGTTAACATCACCCTCATATGTGCTATCGTCTCTTAATTCTGCCATTAACCCCATCTGCTCAATATTTATTTCTGCATCCATGCGACGTTCAGTAATATTATCATTAGTTTCTGAAATCTTAGAAAGAAGCTTCCCAATCGCTGATTTACTGTCCAAAAATACATCTTAAATTAAACTTTCTCATTTCTAAAGTTTCTAGCTTAATATTTGTATTTATTTTAGCAACAATTTTTAATAGCTTTAACACCCTTTACTCTATAGCTGCTTTCCATTTTTTAAAATCACAATTGAATTACAATTCAAACAATATTAATACAACATAATATTAAATATTAAAACAAAGAATAGGATTGCCTTTTCTTTTTTTTTCTTTTTTTTTCGAAGTGGGACACTCAATCTCCTTTCTTTTTTAATTGTATTTCCTGAATATTTTGTATAGGCCTAAACAATTTCTTGCCTGGTAATTTTTTCTTCTTCAATTAAAGATTCAAAGTTCAAATGCAACAGCTAACAACAGAGTTGTAAAAAGTTGAATTACAATTTTTAGATTGTAAAATGTAGTTGAAAACAAATTTCAAGTTAGAAGATCATAAACTATATTTAATTTGCATTAAATATGTAAATATCAAATAAGTTACAAAAACTTGAATTACAATTTTTATGTAAAATGTTCGTAATCTGAACATCATTCATTTAAGTTGTCAAATATTAAGATAAATTTGCAAAATCTTGGTTATGTCTGCCACAATCTGACTTTAAATCACAATAAGTCTGCAATATTAAAGTAAATTTGCATTAAGTTTGCAAAATATGGGGAATTGAAGTTGTCCCCATATAAGATTTCCCACGTGGTGGATGCAGACGTTGTGGTGATAACGGTGTAGTGCTGACTGGTTCTGCAAGTGTTCTTTTCTTGGTCTTACCAAAAGTGAGTGTTCTTCAAAAAAAAAGCGCGCCAATCAGCGACTGTAAGCTGATTGGCTAACCTTAAACTGCCAAGAACAGATAATCATATCTCTTATTTCTCATAATACGCAACAACAGAATGGCCTACGAAAAATAAAGACGTGCCCAACTCAATTTCATCATATATACCTATTCGTGATGAAATATCAGTTACAAAAGAGCTAATATTGAAAGGCACAAGAATAACAGTTCCTCGCTCTTTACTAAAGAAAGCATTACAGAAGATCCACACTGGACACTTAGGAAATGAGGTGATATATTGGTCAAATATAAATAGCCAAATCAAGGAAATGGTAAGCACATGCACACACTGCATAGACCATCGATATCAGCAAGCAGCTGAACCGTCGATTAACCATGATATCCCGATAATCCCATGAACCAAAGTAGCAACAGACATCTTTCATATCTATAATAAACTTTCATATCTATAACAATTGTAATTATAGAATGAACAAGAAGATATTTCGATATAAATCAACTAAAAAACTGTGAGTCAACCACATTAATAAAAAAGATAAAGAATACTTTCGCCAGGTTTGGCATTCCTCAAATTGTCATCATCAGTGACAACGGTCCAGAATAATACAAGTCGGCAGATTTTTTTAAATTCGCAAAAAAAAAAAAAGAATGGGATTTCAAACTCATTACGACAAATCCAAACTTTCCGCAGTCAAATGGATTAGCAGAAAGAAATGTAATAGACAAGCGTATGGTTGCAAGAAAGAAATACGACAACAGCAGAAATAGATTTACGTGACTTATTTCAATAGGAACATGTGGTTTTAGGACAGCTACCTTGTGGTATAGTTCATAAGCCGGCTTCCGATCTGGGTTGATCTCTCTTAGTAGTTCTCACTGGTTGGCGTGGCGCTCCTCCTGCTGACTACTGCTGACTGACCGTGACAGGTCTCTTCCCTGGCCTCCCGTTGACTACTAGTACTTCCCTGTGTGACCCATTTTATGACGTTTTTTATGGCGTAACAGGCTCGAAAAACGACGCGAGTATAATTAGGAGGGAAGCATTTTTATTGGTCGAAAAATAGAAACACTTTAAAATATTATTTTATTTTTCGACCGGAACTCGTGCGTCGGGCCTATGCGTAAACGACGATAATGGTCATTTTGTGCCGGGGCCTTGTCCCGTTCACATCCGGCTCTCGCTCTTGAGTATGTTAGTTTATTTGCCTGCAAATCAGCTGAGATATGTCTTATTTTATTTTATAACAGGAACATACAGACTATCAAAATGACACTTAAGAAAGCATTTGTAAATCATCAAGACTCCCACTTAGCTATGCTAGCTTTAAGAACAACTCCTTTATAGAACAATCGATCTTCACCGGTAGAACAACCAATGAAGTCTTTACGCACAAATCATGTAATAAGATGCCCTCTTATTAAACAGCAATCTCTTTTTTTCTCTCTCTCTAGCAATATGCTTGAATTTGTTATGGCTTATGTTTGTTTTTGAAAATTAATCAAGTTTTCTGTTATGGGCAGATCCTTTCAAGAATGTTATTGTATCATTTACATAAGTTTTTGATAGTGTTAGACACTTATAAATGATAAGATAGATTCAACTGTTTATAATCATCACTAAATACTGTATATCTAAACTCTACATATTTATTTGGGTCATTTATATGAATAACATTCCACTGAGTAGAACAAGTTTCTTGCAAGTGTTTTTAACTTGGTGACAATTTATATATGCAAATATTCGCAAGTAGCACATATCACTTCATTAGTCTTCTATTTCAATGTTTTTAGTAGCCTGGAAGAAAACTAGAAAATCTCCTTCAAATTTGATGTGTATCTATGAAATTATTAGTCTTGTAAATTCTTTGTTAATGTTTTTATGTTAAGTTTACCTTTGATCACTGCTGAGCAAACCATAAATTTGCTCCAATCCTGATGAGTGGTCATACCTTCAATGAGACTCTTTGCCTGGAATGCCTATTGGATCTAAAGCTAATTCTAGAACACATATATTCATACCATCACCAAAGATGCTGGAAGAATGGTCAGTTCCTTGTATCAGTCCAGAAAATACCTAACTCCTGCTGTTATGTTCTAATTACATGAGTCAGTAATATCTGGGCTAGTACTGCCCCATCTTTACTGTCCAACCTTGACAGTTCAAAAGTGTTGCTAGCCTCTCACTCTACCCCTTTTAACTATGGCAAATGTTATATTGTGTTAGTCCCACTAGCTCAGATCTTCACAGCTAGGAGCTGCCATGCCATGATTATGGTAGCAAATTATTCCAATTCCCTTTGTGTTCCTTTGGTAAAGAATAAGTTTCACACAGAAAGCTTCTCCCCCAAAATGTTAATTTGTGGAACATACTCCTAAGAGGATGAATCTCTGACCACTGGAATCTTGACTTCAAGTCCAGGGTCAACCAATATTGATTCTACATATCCTCATAATATGAACTTGATGCTTTCTCTTTCCTACTTCCTTACAACAATCTCATTCAGTAACCCTCTACTGGCTCTTGGGTCTTTTATTGAGTGAACTAAAAAAAAAAAAAGGCCATGGCCAATTTGAAGGTGTGTGATAATACAGAGCAGGGAAATTATATTATATGCATCTTCCAAGTGAGGAGAAAATCAGTATTTGAAATCTTGGTTTTGAACATTGATCACTTATGTCAGTGAGAAGTATGAGATAAGTATATCAAATACTTATTTTCAAGGAAATTTAACCAATAGATTTATCTGGAGATCAAAACTTTCTTGCAATGTTTTGTTTCTTGTATTAACCAGTAACACTCTAAAGATGATTTATTTCTAAAGAAAAACTTTGTCTTACAATTATAGGTGATTGCATTTACCTGAACAAATGTCATATTTGAATCCCATTGTTGTGTTCTTATGCCCCGCTATAGCAACAGTCAAAATCACCATGTTAGAAATTCAGGATGAGGCTACTGCAGTCAAGGAGGCAGAGTCAAAAGTAATATGTGTGAATAAAGCACAAAGTAATCTTGTTTTGTGGTGAAAGGCTCAACTTGCCAAGCTACAAAACTGACTTGCTTTATTACTCTTTTTAGTTGGAATATAAAAGGAAAACTCCCCACCATATAGCTAGACTCAACATCCTGACAAGTAGATCCAACAAAGAAATACAAAAAATTGTGATTTAAAAAAAATATGATTTAAACTTAACCACAGATTTATATGAAGAAAACATTTATTCAACACAACCAACAAAAAAAAAAAAACAATGCATACAAGATAAGTATAAGATTGAATGTACATACAGACATTGTTTTGGGAGTAATCACTCTAAATAACCTAATGCACTTTCACAGTTTAATGAAATGTACTTAACTAAGTACTGAAGGTCGGACCTGGAAAGGTCCTCTTAACTTATATACATGTGTTATCATTTAGCCATTGTGTTTGGGGTGAACACATGTGACTAGAAAAGTGTGAGTTTTTGCTGATGTTTCATACCTGTGAAGTATAAAATTGTTCACTTTAAGTTGTCCATTTAATATTCCCAGAGGTGAATAAAATACCTGTTGCTATTAGCATGAATTTCATTGCCAAGTCATTTTCAATGATTTCTAATTATTCACTAATATTTCTTTCATCTAAATTTCATTTGTTTTTTGTTTTGTTTTTTTGTTTTGTTTTTTTGTTTTTTACTTAAACTAGAATCCTTTATTTTATTGTGTATGTTTTAATGTGACAGCTGCCTTATTGGGTAGGCTATGAAGTTATCACATTTGCAGTCATTCAAATCTAACCATCTTCTTATAATTTTGCTTGGCTCTCCCTTAGTTAGCACGGCCATTACACCCTGCCACTACTTCAGAAATAACAGACTATTCCATTTTGATATTGTTGAAAGACAGAAAAGACATATCAGAGATGCTACTTGGTTTCAATGAGAAAATGAAAATGAAGTATGCGTTTAACGTCTATTTCACTGAAATAGAAAAACTTGTCAATTTCAAATCTTTTTATTTGTACTCTATTATTTAGGGTTGTTATTGCAATATTTTGTTAAAGTTAGGCACAAATATTTAATGATACCATAGAGGAATTTCTATGGATATTTTATTTTCACAGAACTCACCTTGAGCTTATTTAAATATTAACTTACGAATTGATGCATCAGAAAATTCAAATAGGAAAAGCATTACATTTTCACATGTATTTCTAGTATAGCCAGTGATGGCCTAGCGTTGCTGGCACCCTGGATAAACTGAACTTCAGTGCCCTTCCAAGTATAATTTTAAAAATTTTCACAAGGAGAAAAACTGAAGACATACAATAACGAGTTAATTACAATATACAACTTAATACAAACTAAAGAAAACATTTATCATCCTACCTGAAACATTTTTCTAGTCTTTAGATCTGCAAATCTTTTCATGGCACTTTCTACACCTATCTTCTTTACAAGATCATTTTCTACTGGCAAAATAGCCAAAGAATTTAATTTATCTGGAGTCATAGATGACCAAAAATATGCTTTTATAAGCTTTGGTTTTGGAAGATCCCAAATATATGACATGGTAACATGATGGCACCCTCAGCCTTGATGGCACCGCAGGGGAAATGCCTGTGTTGCTACTACCTTGAGTCAGCCCTGACTATGTTATTTTAAATTTCTTAATTTGAAATTAAGATAATAGAAACACTACATTTAATAATCACTGCAGTTAAAATAATAATTGCATCAAACTTATTATCATAATAGGCAAACATCAAATTTTGATTTTGAGGTTGGTAAATAAATCTATCAAGAGAATTTCAGTTAAATCATTCTACCTTTTGGAGAACAATTAATAGCATTCTGCTCTGATTATTTTCCCTTTGTTCCAGTGGCTGTGCTTAAGATTATTTATTTGGATATTATATGTTCTATTATTTGGGTTACACATTCTAATATTGTGGTTAGCAAGCTCATCTCCCAATATTGAGTTCAACTTTCACTGGACACCTTATATTTGTAACCTTGTGCCAGACTAAGCAAACCTTACTAAATATCTACAATCTTTATCAGTGAGAACAACTTCCAAATGTATATTTAACTTTGAGCTGAGTTGAATTCGCAGCCATTTTGCTCAAAGGAAACAGGTTTTTAGAATCTAAAAAAAATATTTAAAAAAACTTCCCTGACTTGTTTCATATTTAGGCATTTCTGAAGTCTAATTTTTTAAATCATCTTTTTTTTTCTTTTGGCAAAGCATTTTTGTTAAACTGTCTTTTGCTTAAGCCTCTCTCTTCTCCCTTCATACTTACCATCTGGATTTTGTTACAGTAAAAAGTTTTTTGTTTGGCAGTTAAAACAGGGAGACCTGAAAATTCCACATGTAATGCACAAAACACTGTTCAACTTCAGCCTCACTTGCATTTTATATTATATGTTTTTTTTAGTGGACAAGCCAATAGCTGTAATACATCCTGTTTGTTTAAAAATATAAAGATGTGGTGTCTATTTCAAACATGTGCATCACTTCTTGAAATAAAATATAAAATAAAAGAAAAAGATTTTCAAGGTAGAAGTGACAAGTGTACCACAAAGAATACAATTTTCAATGATGTTCAAACCTAAGACTGTTCCTTTAGTACAAACTATGATTACAGTGTTTTCTATACACTTCAGAAATTTTAGTTTTCAAAATAAATTTCCATGCTTATTTCTAGTTTTATATAAGTGTAATTGTTCAACCTTTTCTCATATTTACTATTGTAAATGTGAAACGAATATGTGGTGAAATTTTGAGGTAAATTCTTACGATATGTATAGATAAATAATGTAATAAACTGATTTTTATGATATCTGTCTATATTTCTGAGATGAGGTATTATGTACATTATGTACATTAATCGGACTATTGTCCTCATCTTTGTTGCCATATTCATTACAATGTTTCGGCCGTTGTACGCTCAGGCCTTCTTCAACTGATAACTGACATCCATCAAACATGGCATGTGGAACTAGAACAGTCTACCCCACTGAGCGATATAAAGGGTTCAGTTTGACATTCCAACCACCTGAAGAAGGCCGGAGTGTACAACGGCCGAAACGTTGTAATGAATATGGTGACAAAGATGAGGACAATAGTCCGAATAATGTAAATAATGTTTTATGATATGTAATGAATATTTATTTCCCCCTATCTCTCTCTTTATATATTATTTTTAAACACACACACACACACACACAGTCTGTATCTCTGATATGAGGCACTCTTTACATATAAATATAACAAATTTTAACTAATACATGCATTTGTATTTCGGCAGCAAACCCTCTTTTATACAAGTTTCATTGAAGATGACTGACAAGAAACTTACAATTTTTATTCAATTCAGATTTCTTTTCTAGACTTCAAAGGATCTCTAGAGCTTTTGGCTAATCTATTAGCTATTATTAAGGATGTGTCTTTTTTTTTGTTTAACTGAATGTAGAGTTTTTTATTATATACATACATACATATATATATATATATATATATTTCTGACTCTGTTAAAACTTGCTATATTTATAATATAAGATATAAATGCATAAACAATGTGGTCTTAAAATTGCAATTAAGAGTGAAACTGCCAGTTACCATACAGTATTGATTCCTATGCACACACTCACATACTCTCTCTCTCTCTCTCAAACACACACACACACACACACACACACACACACATATATATATATATATATATATATATATATATATATATATATATATTAGGTAAATAAATAAATCTGAAATCTAATGATGGAATAAACTCACAAACTTTTTACACACAATTTTTTTCAGCATTGTTTTTCAATGCACTTAATTCAGTGGTGAATATTAATACACATAGAATGGACATTATACAGTGAAAATTTTAGATCAAAATTCAATAAATAGCTATATGTCAGGCCATTGGTTTATATAATCAAAGGAGGCCTGGAGAAGTTGACTGGTTATAAAATAAAGTTTGTCAATGAGGACATATGGTAATTTTTATTGTATTGTGTGCTAGTTGAAGAAAAAAAAGCATTTTGAGAAGAAAGAAAATCACCTTTGAGAGAGAATAGTAAGAAATTGTGCAACCTTTTATACAAATATCAGTAATTGGTGACAATGTATCAATTTACAAATGTTTGATATCATCACAACAGGTGATTAATATATTATCATATATAATTACATATCAAAGGTCAGTATTTGGACAAAGGAATTCAACATTCAAATAATTCCACTCAGTGAAAAAAAATGAAAAATATTGCCAGGAATGATATCTTGGAAGATGTTCAAAGCCTAACAGTAGGTAAATATATACAGACATTGCCTCCTAGCCATATAACATTGTATTGACCAGTTAAAAGTTTGTTATTTGGTCCTTAAAGAACAAGTTTAATTTTGATATAGAAATTAATAAAATGAAAGAATGTTGTGCTATTCTTAGTGTCTGGAGACAATATTTCATGTGGTCTTTTAAGAAATTAAAAAAAAAACATTGTAAATACAAGAAGCCAGAATAAGATTGAGTACTGAAAGGCATTAAATAAATGAACAAGTATAAGACTACAGTGTTACATTCATTTGGAAGAAGAATGAGAATCAACATTGGCCTACATTACAGATGGGGTAGTTGCCTATTTTCTACTGAGACCAGTCAGTGTTCAAGCCTAAGTTAAATCTATTTTTTTTAATGATCAACTAAGCTATGCTTAGTGAATGTTGAGAATGAAAACTGTTTCACAGTCAGTTATTATTTCTTTGATTAAACTCCTTCCAAAGAAATGATAAAGAATTATTTTTAATTGGGACAATGCACAATGTCACAAATCAAAAACAATGGCAAATTGGTTCATGGAACATGGCAATGTGTTTTCTATAATAAATTCTCCTCTATACTCATTGAATCTCAATCCCATTGAGCACCTTTGGGATGTGGTGGAAAGGGAAATTCAAATCCTGGATGTGCAGCCAATCAAGAAGAAATGTGGGGTGCTATAATAACAGCATGGACCCAAATTTCAAAAGATTGCTTCTGGAACATCTTTGATTATTAATCAGTTTCAGACAAAAACAAAACCTCTTTGTAATGAAAATTATTAATAAAGTAAGATATCCCAACCAAACGGATACCAATTGAAAGTAAAATTTAAATAACTTATAGTTTCTGGAGAAAGATAAAATTTGACAGCATTTAAAACATATATCAAATTATTAATCCTGCCTGTGGCCCAAAGTAGCATTCTTTTATTAATGTAAGAAATGTTGTGATTGGTCAAGACTGGTAGGGAAGTACTAACAATTACCATATTTCAAGGCCTACTATAGTTGACCTGATCTTGATCCTGATTTTCGATTTTGACAGATAGCAAAGTGAACACATTCTTTTTTGAGGTAAGACTTGGTTTTCTTCTTCATCACTACACACAGTACACAAAATAAAATGCAAAAGGTGGGGGCTAAATCGGGTCCTAAAAAAAACATAATAATATAAGAAAAAAAAACAATCTTTGTCTTTCTAGACAATACAAGCACACCATTCCTGAACTTTAAATTCCCATTCAGCTGGCTTAGGAATTGAAAACAGTTATGTGTTTAGATGTAAAATTGTTAGAAAATTGTCCATATTGGTTTTAAGCAAAAAATAAAAAAAATAAATAAAAAAAATAAAAAAACAAATTCTCAAGTCTAAAAATTGTTAAGTAACAGAAACAGACATTTTGACGGACAACTCTTTTTTAAATATTAAGATAAGCACAACTACATATGCATGTGAATTTCCTTTTAAATTTTTACAGTGTTATTCCAGAAATTAAATTGCTATACCTTGTATATTATGTTATAAAACATTGATAATGATTTTTAAAAGCACTGCAAGTCACTTGAAATCAGTAATATAAAGTTAATAAAAAGAATTGTCAGTTAGTCAAGAATTAATACTGGTAGATCAACTGTTTCTTCTTTTTCTTCTTTCTCTTTCTTTTTCTTCTTCTTCACAGTTTTACATTTTCAACCAGATATCTTGCATTATAGGTGTTCTCCATCAAGTTGTGTAACCTCAAACAGATAGCACCTATCTTATACAGAATATTTGCAGAGACAAGCAACGCAGACTTCTGGTGTGATGGAATATTCGGCTTTATTCCAATTTTCTTAATGTAGGTCTTTAGGTTTAGTGGTGCTATAATAACAGCATGGACCCTAATGATAACTCAAACATTAATCAACTGAATGTTCCTTTATTATTATATGTAAAAGAAGGTGCTGAAAATTTCTCAACCCTATTAAAAAATTAATTCCACAAAATAAATCTGATGTTTGATTATTTGGTTAGATTTTAGGAAATTGTTCAGGCTGAGAATTTTTCATCTGTAATCTTTGATGATGTTTTAAAATATTCGGAAATGTACTTACACAAGTACAAGGTGCAATGGGTAAATTGTCGCCATTTTATATTTTTAATTTTGCACATGCACATTGTTTGTTTTTGATTTTATCAACTGTACAGTATAGTTGGGTCAGTTGGGCACTCTCTGTAAGAAAAAGAGCACCATGATGCAATTCACTCTGCCAGAAATTTGGAAACAACATGCAGTACTGATTGGCATCCACACTGGAAGCTACAATATGAACATTTCAGAGTGTTTGGGTGTCAATGTGAGGACAGTGCAGAGGATTTGGAAAGAGTTGGATGAGTCTAATGGTGTTTATGAAGGTGTTTGGATGGCAATGTTATGTTAATCTTCTGACAGGGCCTCAGATTCAACACAGAAGCCTACATCAAGTGCCTTAATGAGGTAGGGCTACCCTGGGCCAAGTGGGTGGCAAACACTATATCTGGCAACAAGACTCTGCACCATGCCACACAAGCAGGAGAGCACAGTGATGGCTGTCAGACAATTTCTGCAACCACATCACTCCTTACAACTGCAGCCTCCTTGATTATTATGTGTGGGGTGCAGTTGAACAAGAGACCAACAAAACTACTTGTAACACCAAAGATGAACTAAAATCAAGGATTATGGCAGCATTCACCAACTTAAACAAGGAGACTGTCTCAAAGAGTTGCAGGAGATTCCAAAGTTGTCTGAGGGCCATGGTTAAAGCCAATGGCAATTTTATTGAATAAATTTACTCTTTAGTATTTCAAGATATTTTTGTGTAATTTTGGTGTATATATATATATATATATATATATATATATATATATATATATATATATATATATATATATATATATATGTGTGTGTGTGTGTGTGTGTGTGTGTGTGTGTATCTGTTAAAATGAGATATGAGTGTTATCTTCATTTTTGCATAATTTAGACGACAATTTATCGCACCCTGTAGATAAGTCAAATTGTTATAATTGTAACTTTAATAAAAAGGGGTATTATAATGGTATATTAATGACATGCTAGTAAACTTCCTCTGAAGGAAGAGTATATATAAATGTAATACAATGTTTGTTTCATGTAGGACAGTCAGTGTCATTATTCTGATTTTGTTAGTCACATGGCATAAATGGAAGTGGCTACAGGCATGGCTGATCCTCTGGAGATTTTGATGTTTTGATTACAGAGTCATTTGACAGGGAAAAAACTGAGTGCTGTCAAAATATTTACTGACATAATAATACATGAAATTTGATCTTTGGGACAGTAACTGTCAGATATTGCTTATTTTGTATTGTTTGACAAACTAGCTTTTTTTCCACTCTATTCTAACCAGTGCTGCTGCCAGTAAAAAATATAATACTTTTAAGTAATCAATACAAAGATTTTGTATTTTTGAACAAATATGATCTTGAATGGATTTTGATTACTTTCCAGTAAAAAATAGAGAAATTCTGTTTAATTTAAATTAGAATTTTGTTTAGTTCAGTAACCTAAATTAAATAAGCTTTCGTCTGAATTTCTGGGATGATGAGTTTCCATTATTTACATTCAAACTATTGTCTTGATCTTTGTTGTTGTAATTACAATATTTGAGCTGTTGTTTCCTCTAGACGTTTTCAAGTACCTGTTGATCTATATAACCTTCAGGGAATTTAAAACTGATCCATTTATTTAACCTACTGAGATAGCACATTCTAATGACACCACTGGCATGTCTAGTGATATCTTTCCATTTTTATTTAATACTGCTCAGTTTCTGCTTAACCCGTTTCCATTGAGTCCACTTTAGCTGAGTGGATTAAAGCTAATTTTTTCATTATCATAATATTTCAGCCATTGAGTTTACCAGTCTTCTTCAAGTGATTCAGAATTATTTTGAACTGAACCCTTTATTTGCTCTACAGGGTTTGATTGGTCTTGTCCCACTGTCTATGTCTAGGGATTTAGTATTGCTCAGCTATTTCTTACTCTCTTCCTCCCATGTCTAAAAAATTGTATTCACAATAATAATAATAATAAAGTGTCCATTACGAATTGATGATGACCCAACCTAGCACAGACATGGCCAAGGTATTGACTCATTTGGACAAATTTCTCCTAACATCAGCTCTAACATAAATTTTTCCACAGATGTGGCATCCTATTTGGGAGGTTTAGGAAGCACAATGGTTTCTGTGTTGCTCTCTTATCTTCCATCCTTTGCACCCTGTCATTTACAAATTGGTTCACACCATCATGGATTGAACTATGCCACTGTTTCCTGTTGGATATTGATGATTCTCATGTGTTGAGAAGGCACAATAAGATGCTTTCCTGAAGCATCAGCCATCTTAATGGAAAATTGTTGTAACCTAGGAAGGAGCCTGAATAGAATAATCACGCAAAGGTTGGTAATAAATGATAATACTTAGGACAAGAACAACACATATAAGATTTGCCAATTGCGCGTAAATAAAGTAGTCAACTGCTAAAAGTGAGTCAAGTGAATTCCACATTGAATCTCCAACTGCAGTATATCAACCAACTACCCTATGCAAGCATTTGGTCTCTCTTTCAGAGTGTCCTTGTAGCATATGGGTATAAAGTGGCAGGACATGGTTGCAAACACATATGTTCTGGATTGTGCCAATGTGCCAAGTATTGAGGCAATGCTCAAGAAGAACCATCTATGTTAGGCTGGGCATGTTTTGCTCATGAATGACACTATGCTTCCAAAGAAGATTAAATCCATGCAGTCAAAGTACAAAAAGGAGAGCTCATTAGAAGAATTGCCATGAAAACATTTATAGAAAAGACTGAAGAAAGTCATATTGCACTGGTGGGAAAGTAACTGAAATTGAGATGTGAAGTCAAGACCAATAACATTGCAGACTCTTCTTTGGATTTTGTCAAGAATCACAAGATATATAGCAGGAGCACCAGACCTGATATGACAACAATATTCAGTACATGGACAAATGATAGATTTATAAACATGCAATATGGATTCTGATGAGAAAATTGTCTAGCATGACACATTGAACCAGTTTTCCTAGCAGCAGACCTACCACATAATAATCATTCCACTTCATATCAGACAAAAACATGTAACCAAGAAGGCATAATAAGATGCTTTCCTGAAGCATCAGCCATGTTAATGGAAAACTGTTGTAACCTAGGAAGGAGCCTGAACAGAGTAATCACACAAAGGTTGGTAATAAATGATAATACTTAGGACAAGAACAACACATATAAGATTTGCCAATGGTGCAGTCAATTGCTAAAAGTGAGAATTCCACAATGAATCTCTAACTGCAGTATATCTACCAACTACCCTATGCAGGCAGATATGGTACAAGGCCAAATTTAATGTGGGGTATCCATGCCCATAGGCTCAACCAAGAATTCCCCATAGACCCAGTATAAAATAGGGTCAGGTAACTGTTTCCTGAGACGAGACTCTGCCCTTTGACATAGCCTCATCTGGGGATCCTCTCTGCTCAGAGGCAGAGAGTTTGACCAGCACAGCTGGAGACAAATCTCCAATTGCAGACCAAAATTTACTACTGTATTTATGTGAATGGGGACATACCCATTATCACAGGTATGCTACTACAAAAACAAAAATGGTTCTCTATGAGAAAAGATAGCAGTTTTATTTTGGAAATATTAAAATTTATAAACCATTTCTTGCCCTAGTTAATAACTGATTTTACTGTTATTGTTAGAATATAATACTACTATGAATTTTAATTTTTTGTTTTATCAAATAAATACATAACTCATTTTTCCCTGACTTCTGTTCTACTTCTGCTATTGACATGATTTTCAACTGAACCAACATTTACAATTTTATTTAGATTCATAGTATTTCTCTGATCTTCTTAGGTTTTTCATCAATGTTTCTAGAACATTTACCACCTAATTTATTTGCAGCCATTTCTCACATGATAAATAATGAATAAAAGGAAGTAGTGTCACTAACCTTAATACCCTCAGAGACACTGAGTAAATGAGGAGAGTTTTTATAGAAAAAGACCAGAGCATTCTGGGTAATTAATGTCCATATAAAAGGTGATTCAGTGGTGTTTTTTGCTGGCTTTGTTGCATTGGTTTTGGAATGCTAGGCAAGAGGAAACTTTGTTAAAAAGAAGCAGCAGTTGTGAGAGAAGTAGAAGGAGAGAAAGATGAGAAAAGAGACATCTTAAAGACAATCAGGAACTGGTAAAAAGAGTTAAATCTTACAGTACAGATATCATTTTCCTCTCTAGCTCATTCCTGCAGCATGCATCAGTAAGCATGTGCAATTCTTTGTCTCTGTTTAATTTATTTAAATAAACCATAGCATAAAAAGATAATTTAAAAAAGAATAAATTTAAATTAGAGAAGAGTACAAACACATGTTTTAGCAACAAAGGAAATCTTTAATGTAAGGGAGAAAACTATATTGTAGTGGATGGTGATATAGTTTTCTCCCTTACATGAGATGATGTGGTTTCATGTGGAACAGTATGTTAAGAGTTTTTAAGCTTCTTCGAATTTTCCGAAAAATATCTTCTGACCATGTGTGTTCAAAATTACAATATTTAAACTAAATAAGATACAAGTCCACTATAATATATATGTGTGTGTGTGTATGTGATAAAATATAGTTTGAAGTTTGGCTTAAAGTGCCCAATATCAGGGATAAAGTGTGTATGTGTGTATATATATATATATATATATATATATATATATATATATATAAAGATTTTATTGGTGGTACAAAACGTAATGACCACCATAAACAGACAAAATTTGTTTTATTACCACTTATGATGATCACGATTAAAAGGAAAAAATAAAAATGAGCTAGCTAACCGGTTTCAAACCTCACTCAACAGAGCTAAATCGAGGTTAATAAAGTTATAATTATCAATAATTATCAATAAAAAGATGGACGGTATGTAGAGAAAAAAAATTAATTCTTCTCTTTCTTGATGTTTTTGTTAGCAGAACTTCTTTGGGTTCTCTTACTTCTGTTTATTGAAAACCAACATTTACTGGTTTGTATAACCATTGGGTCTCTTTTTGTCCTGTAAAACGTAAAGTAAATTTAATTAATACTCTCTAATGATCTGCTCTAAAACCAAGCTAGATGATGAACTCAAATTTATTACTACCACTCTCTGTAACAATATCTATCCATTGGGCATTGTTCAATCAGTAATTAGGAATAAAATTTTGAAATTCAATAAAGTTAAACCAGCTACAGTGCAAAGATGTCATGTGTACCTGTACCTTCACTGGCTAGGTAGCATCAGTGATAGATATGCTAAGTAGGTTTCTTTAGCAGTTCAACACTGTTACTTTGCTGCTAACATTCAGGTTGTTTTTTCTGCCACACCTGTCCTTCCATCCATGCGGAATGACGTCCTTCTTCATGATAATAGTTCTTTGATTTATTCATTTAAGTGTAGTTATGTTTCACACTACATAGGAAGAACAACTCAAAGGCTAGATGTCAGAATAAAACAACATGGGACAACAAAAAACCAAAACCTTAAGTATTCTCCATCAGACATTCTGACCAACACATACTATCATTGATCACCTGATATATAACCATAATATTGCCACTAATTTTAGTGTGGACTTCTTTTCTGTCCTCATAAGTCCCATTCAAGTTACCACTTGAAAATATTAGAGGCCATTTATATTTTGTCCTTGAAACCTTCATTATGTAAACAGAAGGATTTTTCCCTGAGCCTCCAATTAATTTCCATTTAATTTTTTTTTCCTACATATTGTCCATCTTTTGTTGATAATTATATCTTTATTAATCTTGATTTTTAGCTCTTTTTTGAAACTGGTTAGCTAGCTGGTTTTTCATTTTTTTACCTTTTGTTATCATGTGTGGTAATAAAAACAAATTTGTTTTATTTATGGTGGTCATATATATATATTTTAATGTAACTATACCAACAAGAACATTTCGATTTCATTTTTGCCTTGAAAAAGTCGGAAGACGAAACGCGTCGGCAAAATCTAGGATCTTTTTTCCAATTGTCATTTTATTTATACCAATCTGTCTTGTCCACAGAATTGATCTGGGAATTTATCTATTAGGTTGGTGCAAAAATAATGACGTAATAATGTCATTTTTTGACGTATTTTTTAACGTCAAAAACGACATTACGCCATTATTTTAGCACCAACCTAATATATTGTTGACATGGAAAAAAAAAAAAATCTCTTAGTATAAAGGTAATTTACATTAACCAGAGAAAAAAAGGCTTAGACAGAAGCGTCTATTTTTTAAATTTGGATTTTTTAATGTAACTATAACAACAAGAACATTTCGATTTCATTTTTGCCTTGAAAAAGTCGGAAGACGAAACACGTCGGCAAAATCTTTTTTCCAATTGTCATTTTATTTATACCAATCTGTCTTGTCCACAGAATTGATCTGGGAATTTATCTATCTATCTATCTATCTATCTATCTATATATATATATATATATATATATATATATATATATATATATATATACTAGCCAAATTACTCATGCCTTGCTGCATGTCACATATTTTTTGTAAGAATCAGTTTTATAATTTGAGGAGAAAAATGAAGTATTTCAATATTACTCAATGATCTTGCCAATGTGACCTCTATCTTCTGGTTTTCTCCTATATTTTGGATAGAAGCCATCCCTTGTTCAAAATTAAATTTAATTTAAATCAAAGGGAAAACAAATTTCAGTGGTGAGTGACCCCCGGGAATCCCCTTTGATCAAAATGGAATATACTTATCCAAATACCTTGGGTAATGTAGTTTCAGAATATATACATGGTTATGGGAAGAGTTCGATAACAAACAAACAGTCAGACAGAGGCTACAATTTTAAATATAAAGATATATATATGTAGGGTTTCTCAAAAATTGTACTCACTTTTTGACTTCCTATAACTTCTTGATTTTTTTCTTTTTTCAGATCCATGCATTTAATTTCATTTAAACCATTAATTTTCTTTCTAAGTCAATAAACATTAATATTTCTTAATTTTAAGCATTAATTTTGTTTGCAAGTCAATAAACATTGCATTTATTGTACATTTTTGGAGAAACACAATGTCTGATCTAATATTTAATTACCCCATCACAAGTATAAAACAGTCAGTTTAAAATGGAACTCTTGTGTACAAATGTGGCCAAAGATTTTTTTTTAATGCCAAATCACTTCAACCAGTGTTGCAAAGGTATCAAAATACTCAGACACTCCCTTTATGAGGAGACATCTGTCATAGGGTTGGAATTCTCGTGATTGTGCTTGCTTCATTTTTTTTTTTTTTTTTTTGTCATGCACCACCCAACAAGAAAACTGTGCCAACTCCCATCTGAAAACAAGAACATAGCTGAGGATGAACAGTTATTGTACTTGGACCTCATTTCAAAGCCCAATTAACCATGCTCTGATCTTAAGCAAATGATTTTGGAGTAACACATTGAATGATCTTAGACAAAAGAGTTCATCTATACATATAGTGTAGGAATAGGTTCTGTAGACACTCCTGTAGATTACTGGGCTGCAGCCTCACCATGCTAGGCATTTCTGCTGGTGTTTCTGTAGCAAGAAGGTTTTTATGGAGGTTACTAGCCATTTACCTAACCAGTTTTTAATTAAGAGTTGTCTTTCTCCTAGACTGGTTGCCAGCCAAGGCTAGAGCACCCAGTCTTCCCCTTTTTATTAAGCCATAGCAGAGGGGAGAAAAGATGAATTCATATTTTTCCAATGGCATTTGTGCAAAAGTGAATGTAAGTGTCACAACTGGAATTTGAATTCGTATATCAATTCTGCGGTTTGTACCAATGACCATTAGGCTAAGAGCACATCCATGCCCATACATAAATAATCACACTATTTTTTATTCTTACTATGCAAATTGAAATATAATTGCTACTTTTAATGAGTAAAAGTTCTTTCATAAAGTCTTGGTATTTAACTTACTGAGTGCAATGAATAAATTGTCATCTAAATTACACAAAAATGAATATAATACTGACATCTCATTTTAACAGATATATTTACCAAAATTACACAAAAATATCTTGAAATACTAAAGAGTAAATTTATTCAATAAAATCACCATTGACATTAAGCACGGCCTCTTGATGACTTCAGAATCTCCCGCAACTCTTCTGGATTATCTCCTTGTTTAAGTTGGTGAGTGCTACCATAATCCTTGCCTTCAGTTCATCTTTTGTGTTACAAGGAGTTTTGTTGGTCTCTTGCTCAACTGCACTCCATACATGATAATCAAGGTGGACAGATGTAAGGTGTGATGTGGTCTGACATCCATGACTGGGTTTTTCTGCTTGTATGGCATGGTGCAGAGTCCTGTTGCCAGACATAGGGTCTTCCAGCAATCAGCCTCTTGACCCAGAGCAGCACCACCTCATCAAGGACACCATACTGAGTCTGAGGCCCTGTGGGAAGATGAATGGAGGCATAATGTCACCATAACTCCAGACACCATGATATTAGCTGGATATATCATTGAACTCTTTCTGAATCCTCAGATTGACACTCGAACGCTCTAAAATGTTTGTATTGGAGACTCTGGTGTGAATGCCAAACAGTACAGCATGTTGTTTCCAAATTTCTGGTGGAGGGAGATGTGACATGGTGTTCTTTTTCTCACAAACAGTGCCCAGCTGACCCTACTATACTGTGCTATTAACAAAATCAAAAACAAACAACACACATGCATGAAATTAAAAATATAAAACAGTAACAATTTACCCAACACACCCTGTATATTGACACTACTTAAAAAGAGTGGTCCAGTTGTAAAAAAATGTGGAAAAACTTTTTGGAAATTAATTTTTATACCTTAGATTTCTTTACAGTTGGCATATCTAAAAAAAAAATATTGATTTTTAAATCAATTTAGGATTGTCTTGTTTATAATATCAATACAGTTTCAAATCAATCTGCAATTTTTACAGAATTATTGGAGATAGCTGTTTTGCATGAAAAAACATACTTTGTTTTACGAAAGGATTTATTTTAAATAAAGAACAAACTGATATATGTATTTTTAATTAAAGACCAAAAACTTACATAAATTAAAGTATGTATCTGTTTATTTTTTTATTAAAGATAAATACTTATTAACCTCAAATCTTTGCACATGTACTTCCAAAAAAAAAAAACACATGAACAGAAAAGAGTTTTAAAAATACTTTAAGTTTTTTTTAAGCATTTCACCCCAAGCAAGGCAGGAATGCCACTGGTGCACATGAGTGTTACAGGGAATAAAAATGAAAGAAAAGACAGAGTATTGAGAGGATTGAGGAAAGGACAAAAGATGAATAGGATTCAAGAAGATAGAAGATGGCGATTGACGTTGCATTTAAATTTTTGAAGATTGTAGTTATCAGGGAAGAAAGTAAAAAGAAGGGAGTTCCACAGGTGAGAAGTATATGAAAAGAAACTGTTGGAGAAAAAGTGTCAGAGGCTGTTATCTATTTCAACAGAAAATAGGTGGGAACTTAAATGCCAATCTAGTGGCACACTTAAATTTATGCAGCTGGGACACCAGTGAAAAAGATTGTCAAAGTAGTTACCATGAAAATATTTGTAGGAAAGACAGAGGGGAGCCATGTCACATCAATGCTAATGTTAAAAAGTTTTTAAAAACCCAAAAAATTTTTAAAAACAGTGATATCAATTATGTTGCCACACTTTTAAACTTGGCATTTGTAAATAATGGCTAAGCCAAAGGTCAATTTTACACTATATTGATATTATGAACAGTAAAAATCAAATGATAAAAAAATCAGTATCATTTTCTCTGACAAGTGTCATGGTCTAAAGAATGCTAAAGTACAAAAATTTTATCTCAAAACATTTTCCCACTATTTTTCCAAGTGGAATGGCTTACTTAAATAGTGACCACGCCAGAAATGGGATCAATCTTTAATTGAATGTCAAGTAAGTAAAGTAAGTAAAGTGAAGTAAGTCAAGTAAGTAAAGTAAGTCAAGTAAGTAAGTAAAGTTAAGTCAAGTAAGGAAAGTAAGTAAAGTAAAGTAAGTCAAGTAAGTAAAGTAAGTCAAGTAAGTAAGTAAGTAAAGTTAAGTAAGTCAAGTAAGGAAAGTAAGTAAAGTGAAGTAAGTCAAGTAAGTAAGTCAAGTAAGTAAAGTGAAGTAAGTCAAGTAAATAAAGTAAGTAAAGATAAGTAAGTGAAGTCAGTAAAGTAAGAAAAGTAAGTCAAGTAAGTAAAGTTAGGTAAGTGAAGTAAGTGAAGTAAGTGAAGTAAGTAAAGTAAGTCAAGTAAGTAAGACAAGTAAGTATAGTAAGTAAAGTTAAGTAAATCAAGTAAGTAAAGTAAGTAAAGATAAGTAAGTAAATTAAGTAAAGTTAAGTAAGTCAAGTAAATAAAGTAAGTCAAGTTAGTAGAGAGAGTAAAGTTTAGTAAGTCAAGTAAGTAAAGTTAAGTAAGTAAAGTTAACTAAGTCATGTAAGTAAGCCAAGTAAGTAAAGTAAGTAAAGTGAAGTAAGTCAAGTAAGTAAAGTAAGTAAAGTTAAGTAAGTCAAGTAAGTAAAGAAAGTAAAGTTAAGTAAGTTAAGTAAGTAAGTCAAGTAAGTCAAGTAAAGTAAGTAAAGTTAAGTAAGTCAAGTAAGTAAAGTAAGTAAAGTAAGCCAAGTAAGTAAGTAAGTCAAGTAAGTAAAGTTAAGTAAGTCAAGTAAGTCAAGTAAGTAACTCAAGTAAATAAGTCAAGTAAGTAAAGTTAAGTAAGTCAAGTAAGTAAAGTTAAGTAAGTCAACTAAGTAAAGTAAAGTATGTGAAGAAAGTCAAGTAAGTTAAGTAAGTACAGTAAGTAAAGATAAGTAAGTTCAGGAAGTAAAGTTAAGTAAGTCAAATAAGTAAAGTAAGTAAAGTAAGTAAAGTCAAGTAAGTAAAGTCAAGTAAGTCAAGTAAGTCAAATAAGTAAAGTAAGTAGGTCATGTAAGTAAAGTAAGTAATAATAAGTAAGTCAAGTAAATTTAGGTAAGTTAAGTAAGTGAAGTAAGTCAAGTAAGTAAGTAAAGTAAGTAAAGTAAGTAAAGTCAAGTAAGTCAAGTAAGTCAAGTTAAGTAAGTCAAGTAAGTCAAGTAAGTAAAGTAAGTACAGTAAGTCAAGTAAGTAAATCAAGTAAGTAAAGAGAGTAAGGAAAGAGAGTAAAGTTAAGTAATTCAAGTAAGTAAAATAAGTAAAGTTAAGTAAGTAAAGGCAAGTAAGTAAAGTGAAGTAAGTCAAGTAAGTAAAGTAAGTAAAGTAAGTCAACTAAGCAAAGTAAAGTAAGTCAAGTAAGTCAAGTAAGTAAGTCAAGTTAAGTAAGTCAAGTAAGTAAAGTAAGTAAAGTTAAGTAAGTCAAGTAAGTAAAGTAAGTAAAGTAAGTAGAGTAAGTAAAGTTAAGTAAGTCAAGTAAGTAAAGTCAGTACAGTAAGTCAAGTAAGTAAGTCAAGTAAGTAAGTCAAGTAAGTAAAGAGAGTAACGTTTAGTAATTCAAGTAAGTAAAGAAAGTAAAGTTATGTAAGTCAAGTAAGTAAAGAAAGTAAAGTAAGTCAAGTAAGAAAGTGAAGTAAGTTAAGTAAAGTATGTAAAGTTAAGTAAGTCAAGTAAGTAACCTAAGTAAAGTTAAGTAAATAAAGTAAGCCAAGTAAGTAAAGTTAAGTAAGTCAAGTAAGTAAAGTTAAGTAATTTACTTTACTTACTTGACTTACTTCACTTTACTTTCTTTACTTACTTGACTTACTTAACTTTACTTACTTGACTTACTTGACTTACTTTACTTAACTATACTTACTTGATTTACTTACTTGACTTACGTTACTTAATAGACTTTCTTAAATTTACTTACTTGACATACTTGACATACTTACTTGACTTACTTAACTTTACTTACTTTACTTACTTTACTTACATAACTTAATTACTTGACTTACTTTCCTTACTTTACTTATTTGACTCACTTAACTTGACTTACTTTACTCACTTTACTTACTTGACTTACTTTACTTTATATACTTGACTTACTTACTTTCCTTACTTTACTTACTTGACTTAACTTTACTTACTTTACTTACTTAACTTTACTTTACTTACTTGACTGACTTACTTGACTTACTTACTTGACTTACTGACTTCCTTTACTTACTGAACTTACTTAACTTTACTTTCTTTACTTACTTGACTTACTTAACTTTACTTGACTTACTTAACTTTACTTACTTGACATACTTAACTTTACTTACTTTACTTACATAACTTTGCTTACTTTACTTACTTGACTTACTTAACTTTACTTACTTGACTTACTTTACTTACTTGACTTACTGTACTTTACTTGCTTTACTTACTTGACATACATAACTTTACTTACTTTGATTACTTTGCTTAATTGACTTACTTAACTTTACTTATTTTCCTTACTTGACTTACTTAACTTTACTGACTTTACTTACTTGACTTACTTGACTTACTTGCTTGACTTACTTTACTTACTTCATTTATTTATTTGACTTACTTAACATTACTTACTTGACTTACTTGACTTACTTAACTTTACTTAGTTTACTTACTTTACTTACTTAACTTTAATTACTTCACTTACTTCACTTAACTTGACTTATTGACTTACTTGACTTACTTTACTTACTTGACTTTCTTAACTTTACCTTACTTACTTTACTTACTTCACTTACTTTACTTTACTACTTCACTTACTTTATTACTTTACTTACTTGACTTACTACACTTTAGTTACTTTACTTACTTTACTTACATTACTTACTTAACTTTACTTACTTTACTTACTTCACTTACTTAACTTTACTTACTATACTTCACTTACTTGATTTACTTAACTTTACTTTACTTACGTGACTTACTTAACTTTACTTACTTGACTTACTTGATTTACTTTACTTACTTTACTTACTTGACTTACTACACTTTAGTTACTTTACTTACTTTACTTACTTGACTTACTTAACTTTGCTTACTTTACTTACTTTACTTACTTGACTTACATAACATTACTTGACTTATTTAACTGTACTTAACTTTACTTACTTGACTTACTTTACTTACTTGACTTACTTAACTTTACTTACTTGACTTTCTTAACTTTACTTACTTGACTTACTTAACTTTACTTACTTGACTTACTTAATTTACTTAACTTGACTTAATTTACTTTACTTTACTTACTTGATTTACTTACATCCTACATTACTTAATTGACTTTCTTAACTTTACTTACTTATTTGAGTTACATGACTTACTTAACTTTACTTACTTGACTTACTTGACATACCTACTTGATTTACTTAACTTTACTTACTTTATTTACTTCGCTTACTTGCTTAACTTATTTTACTTACTTTACTTATTTGACTTAATTAAATTTACTTACTTTACTTACTTGACTTACTTGACTTAATTTACTTTACTTTATTTTACTTACTTGATTTACTTACATTCTTACGTTACTTAATTGACTTTCTTAACTTTACTTACTTATTTGACTTACATGACTTACTTAACTTTACTTACTTGACTTACTTGACATACCTACTTGACTTACTTAACTTTACTTACTTTATTTACTTGACTTACTTGCTTGACTTACTTTACTTACTTTACTTATTTGACTTAATTAAATTTACTTACTTTACTCCCTTGAATTACTTGACTTCCTTAACTTTACTCACTTTACTTGTTTGACTTACTTTACTTAATTGACTTACTTAACTTTACTTACTTGACTTACTTAACTTGATTTACTAGACTTACTTTACTTTACTTACTTGACATACTTATTTACTTACCTAGGACTTGCTTAACTTTACTTACTTGACTTACTTGACTTACTTAACTTTACTTTCTTTACTTATTTGAATTAACTTTACTTATATTACTTACTTAACTTTACTTAGTTTAATTACTTTACTTACTTGACTTACATTACTTAACTTTCCCTACTTGACTTACTTAACTTTACTTACTTTACATACTTCATTTACTTAACTATGCTTACTTGACTTAACTGACTTATTTAACTTTAATTACTTAACTTTACTTACTTTACTTACTTGACTTATTTACTTTCTTACATTACTAAATTGACTTTCTTAACTTTACTTAATTTACTTACTTTACATACTTACATAAAGTTAAGTAAGTCAAGTAAGTAAAGTCAAGTAAGTAAAGACAAATAAATAAAGTAAAGTGAAGAAAGTCAAGTAAGTAAAGTATGAAAAGTAAGTCAAGTAAAGTTAGATAAGTCAGCTAAGTGAAGTAATTAAGTCAAGTAAGTAAAGTAAGTAAAGATAAGTAAGTAAAGTTAAGTAAGTCAAGTAAGTAAAATAAGTACAGTAAGTCAAGTAAGTTTCATGTAAGTAAACAGAGTAAAGTTTAGTAATTCACGTAAGTAAAGTAAGTAAAGTTAAGTAAGTAAATTTAAGTAAGTCAAGTAAGTAATCAAGTAAGTAAAGTAGGTACAGTGATGTAAGTCAAGTAAGTAAATAAATCAAGTAAGTCAAGTAAGTAAAGTAAAGTAAGTCAGGTAAGTAAGTCAAGTTAAGTAAGTCAAGTAAGTAAAGCAAGTAAAGTTAAGTAAGTTAAGTAATGAAAGTAACTAAAGTAAGTAAAGTTAAGTAAATCAAGTCAGTAAAGAAAGTAAAGTTAAGTAAGTCAAGTAAGTAAAGAATGTAAAGTCAAACAAGTGAAGTAAGTAAATTAAAGTCAAGTAAGTAAAGTTAAGTAAATCAATATGTAAAGTAAGTAAAGTTAAGTAAGTGAAGTAAGTAAAGTATCTCAAGTAACTAAATCAAGTAAGTAAAGTAAGTAAAGTTAAGTAAGTCAAGTGAGTAAAGTAAGTTAAGTAAAGTAAGTAAAGTAAATAAAGTAAGTCAAATAAGTAAGTCAAGTAAGTAAAGTAATCAAGGTAAGTAAAGTTAAGTTAGTCAAGTAAGTAAATTAAGTAAAGTTAAGAAAGTCAAGTAAGTAGAGTAAGTAAAGTTAAGTAAGTCAAGTAAGTAAAGTTAAGGAAGTCAATTAAGTAAAGTAAGTCAAGTAAGTAAAGTAAGTAAAGTTAAGTAAGACAAGTAATTCAAGTAAGTAAGGTAAGTAAGTCAAATAAGTAAGTAAAGTAAGTAAAGTAAGTAAAGTTAAGTAAGTCAAGTAAGTAAAGTAAGTAAAGTTAAGTAAGTCAAGTAAGTAAAGTAAAGTAAGGCAAGTAAGACAAGTATGTCAAGTAAGTAAAGTAAGTAAAGTTAAGTATGTCAAGTAAGTAAAGAAAGTAAAGTCAAGTAAGTCAAATAAGTAAAGTAAGTAAAGTTAAGTAGGTAAAGTAAGTAAAGTAAGTCAAATAAGTAAGTCAGGTAAGACAAGTAAGTAAAGTAAGTAAAGTTAAGTAAGTCAAGTAAAGAAAGTAAAATGAAGTAAGTCAAGGAATTAAAGTAAGCAAAGTAAGTCAAGTAAGTCAAGTAAGTAAAGTAAGTAAAATTAAGTAAGTCAATTAAGTAAAGTAAGTCAATTAAGTAAAGTTAAGTAAGTCAAGTAAGTAAAGTAAGTAAAGTTAAGTAAGTCAAGTAAGTAAAGAAAGTAAAGTTAAGTAAGTTAAGTAAGTAAGTCAAGTAAGTCAAGTAAAGTAAGTAAAGTAAGTAAGTGAAGTAAGTAAAGTAAGTAAAGTAAGTAAAGTAAGTCAAATATGTCATGTAAGTAAAGTAAGTAAAGTTAAGTAAGTCAAGTAAGTAAAGTAAGTAAAATTAAGTAAGTAAAGTAAATAAAGTTAAGTAAGTCTAGTAAGTAAAGAAAGTAAAGTAAATTCATCAAGTAAATAAAGTAAGTAAAGTCACGTAAGTAAGTCATGTAAGTAAAGTAATTAAAGTTAAGTAAGTAAAGTAATGAAAGTCAAGTAAGTGAAGTAAGTAAAGTAAGTAAAGTTAAGTAAGTGAAGTAAGTAAAGTTACGTAAGTAAAGTAAGTAAAGTAAGTCAAGTAAGTAAGTCAAGTAAAGTAAGTAAGGTTAAGTAAGTCAAGTAAGTCAAGTAAGTAAAGTAAGTCAAATAAGTAAGTGCATAATTAAAGTAAGTCAAGTAACCAAATCAAGTAAGAAAAGTAAGTAAAGTTAAGTAAGTCAAGTAAGGAAAGTAAGTAAAGTTAAGTAAGTCAAGTAAGTAAATTAAGTCAAGTAAGTAAAGTAAGTAAGTCAAGTAAGTCAAGTAAAGTAAGTGAAGTTAAGTAAATCAAGTAAAGTAAGTAAATTTAAGTAAGTCAAGTAAGTAAAGTAAGTAAAATTAAGTAAGTCAATTAAGTAAAGTAAGTCAAGTAAGTCAAGTATGTCAAGTAAGTAAAGTAAGTAAAGTTAAGTAAGTCAAGTAAGTAAAGTAAGTAAAGTTAAGTAAGTAAAGTAAGTCAAATAAAGTTAAGTAAATCAAGTAAGTCAAGTAAGTAAAGTTAAGTAAGACAAGTAAGTAAAGTAAAGTAAAGTCAAGTAACTCAAGTAAGTATAGTAAGTAAAGTTATGTAAGTCAAGTAAGTAAAGTAATTAAAGTTAAGTAAGTCAAGTAAGTAAAGTTAAGTAAGACAAGTAATCCAAGTAAGTAAAGTTAAGTAAATCAAATAATTAAGTAAAGTAAAGTAAGTTAATCAAGTAAGTAAGTTAAGTAAAGTAAGTAAAGTTAAGTCAAGTAAGTATGTCAAGTAAGTCAAGTAAGTAAAGTTAAGTAAGTCAAGTAAGTCAAGTAAGTAACGTTAAGTAAGTCAAGTAAGTAAAGTAAGTCAAGTAAGTCAAGTAAGTAAAGTAAGTAAAGTTAAGTATGTCAAGTAAGTAAATTAAGTAAAGTTAAGTAAGTCAAGTAAGTAAAGTAAGTAAAGTTCAGTAAGTAAAGTAAGTAAAGTTAAGTAGGTAAAGTAAGTAAAGTAAGCCAAATGAGTAAGTGAAGTAGGTAAAGTAAGGCATGTAAGTAAGTCAACTAAATAAAGTAAGTAATGTCAGGTAAGACAAGTAAGTAAAGTAAGTTAAGTAAGTAAATCAAGTAAGTAAAGTAAGTACAGTTAAGTAAGTCAAGGAGGTAAGTCAAGTAAGTCAAGTAATTCAAGTAAAGAAAGTCAAGTACGTAAAGTAAGTAAATTTAAGTAAGTCAAGTAAGTAAAGTTAAGTAATTCAAGTAAGTAAAGAAATTAAAGTTAAGTATGCCACGTAAGTAAAGAAAGTCAAGTAAGTAAAGTAAGTAAAGTCAAGTAAGTCAAGTAAGTAAAGTAAAGTTAAGTAAATCAAGTAAGTAAAGTAAGTAAAGTAAGTGAAGTAAGTAAAGTAAGAAAAGTTAAGTAAGTAAAGTAAGTCAAGTAACTAAGTCAAGTAAGTAAAGTAAGTAAAGTTAAGTAAGTAAAGTACGTAAAGTAAGTAAAGTTAAGTAAGTCAAGTAAGTCAAGTAATTAAAGTTCAGTAAGTAAAGTAAGTAAAGTAAGTCAAATAAGTAAGTGAAGTAAGTAAAGTAAGTAATCTTAAGTAAGGCAAGTATGGAAAGTAAGTAAATTTAAGTAAGTCAAGAAAGTAAAGTAATCAAAGTAAGTAAAGTTAAGTATGTCAAGTAAGTAAAGAAAGTCAAGTAAGTAAGTCAAGTAAGCAAAGTAAGTAACGTTAAGTAAGTCAAGTAAGTAAATAAATTTAAGTAATTCAAGGAAGTAAAGTTAGTTAAGTATGTCAAGTATGTAAACTAAGTAAAGTTAAGTAATTCAAGTATGTAAAGTTAAGTAAGTAAATAAGTAAAGTAAGTAAAGTTAAATAAGTCAAGTAAGTGAAGAATGTAAATTTAAGTAAGTCAAGTAAGTAAAATAAGTAAAGTCAAGTAAAGTAAGTAAAGTAAGTAAAGTTAAGTAAGTAAAGAAAGCCAAGTAAGTAAAGAAAGTAAAGTAAGTCAAGTAAGTAAAGTAAATGAAGTAAGTCAAGTAAGTCAAGTAAGTAAAGTAAGTAATGTAATTCGAGTAAGTAAAGTAAGTCAAGTAAGTAAAGTAAGTAAAGTTAAGTAAGTCAAGTAAGTAAAGTAATTAAAGTAAGTAAAATTAAGTAAATCAAGTAAAGTAAGTAAAGTAAGTAAAGTTAAGTAAGTCAAGTAAGTAAATTAAGTAACGTTGTGTAAGTGATGTAAGTAAATAAGTAATGTAATTCAATTAAGTAAGTCAAGTAAGTAACGTAATTAAAGTTAAGTAAGTCAAGTAAGTATGCCAAGTAAGTAAAGTAAGTAATGTTAAGTAAGTCAAGTAAGTTAAGTACGTCATGTAAGTAAAGTTAAGTAAATCAAGTAAGTAAAGTAAGTAAGTCAAGTAAATAAAGTCAAGTAAGTCAAGTAAGTGAAGTAAGTCAAATAAATGAAGTAAAATGACTCAAGTATGTAAAGTAAGTCAAGTAAGTAAAGTAAGTAAAGTTAAGTAAGTCAAGTAAGTAAAGTAAGTAAAGTTAAGCAATTTAAGTAAGTAAAGTAAGTGAATTAAGTCAAGTAAGTAAGTCAAGTAAGTAAAGTAAGTAAAGTAAGACAAGTAAGTAAGTCGAGTAAGTAAAGTAAGTAAAGTTAAGTTAAGTAAATCCAGTTAAATAAGTCAAGTAAGTAAAGTAAGTAAATTTATGTAAGTCAAGTAAGTAAAGTATGGAAAATTATGTAATTCAAGTAATGAAGTAAGTCAAGTAAGTAAAGTACGTAAATTTAAGAAAGTCAAGTAAATAAAGTAAGTCAAGTTATGTAAATCAAGTAAGTAAAGTAAGTAAATAAGTCAAGTAAGTAAGTAAAGTTAAGTAAGTCAAGTAAATAAATATGTAAAGTAAGTCAAGTAAGTCAAGTAAGTAAGTCAAATAAGTAAAATTAAATAAATAAAATAAAAACAATAAATAAAGTTGTGTTTGAGGCAATAATGAATAGCTGCAAAATGTTTACCGATGGAACTATAACAAATGAAATGACTCAGATTCATAACAATCTGCCATCTTATGAAACAGCAATTATTAAAATCTTATACAAGCAAAATCAATCAATTTTCTTCTTCAAACAAAATACAAACTGAAACATTATTCAATCATACTTCTTCTCTGATCAATTATTATCAGAATAGGTGCGTTTGTAAAAGATTTTATTCAGAACGATGTTTACGGTTATAATATGCATATATTTTAGAAAAGAGATAAAAATAAGTTTGTAAATTTAATTTAATGGTTTCTTCTTTATAAAAGTAATCAACAGCAACCTGTCAGAAGAGGAGCAGAATTGATGTACTAGAGGGATTGCAAGTTATGTCCAAGAAAAAAATCGCATTTTCTATTAGAGATCATTGTCATTCTCTACTATCTACATTTATGAATTTATTAAAGAATTTACAAAACAAATGCACAACATTTATAATTCTCTTTGTCTTTTTCACATTTTAAGAATTTATCATTTAAAACTCACATTTTAAGTATTTATAATTTTGAATTCACATTTTAAGTATTATTGTGAATTCACATTTTAAACATTTATCCTTTAGAATTTTTAGATTTTTTAAAGGCTGTTTTATTTAAAGTATTTCAACATTTCTCATTACAAGCACTACTGAAATATTGTCAAGATAATAAAATACTCTGCATTTTATCTATGATTATAAAGATTTTCTATGTGAATTTTCTTCTAATTTTCTTATACAACAAATATTCATTAAGCTGCAATCTTTGACAAAACTATTCCTTGCTAATTTGCAAAGAAACAGGCGGATAGAGAAGGGGAGTGATTGAAAACAGCTGATAGACAGAAAAAGTAAGAAGTGAAATCAGATAAGTAACATCAATAAACATGAAAACTGTCTGGTTTATATCTTGAAACAAGAATAAATAATGATTCCACTGATGATGAAATGCTGGATGGAGCTTTTCTATAAAAAATAAACATTTTTTCCTACAGCCATAACTGGGATTTACAGCAATACTTTTGATATAGATTGGTTTATTAATATATATAAATATATATATATATATATATATATATATATATATATATATATATATATATATTTCACAGAATACATTCAGTGTGGCATTCTACTGGGATGAGAGGAAAAGGACAACAATTATCTAGATATGTGATTCTTAAACCTGGAAGGAAACAGGAGTCACATAATAACTCTGCCTATATGTTATATAAGAATATGTTATATAGGAATAAAGTGTTGTACCCAGCACTGGAGTTTGAACATAGATTGCCAGTGAGCAAACATGGGCAATCCCATTATTAAATTAAGTAGGTCACGTGACCATAGAGGAACGCATATATGTCATCTAAAGGATCACTTTTCCTTTATTACTATACGGATCACCATTTCTATTCTATCCTCTATTACTGTATGGGTCACTCTTTCTACACTATCCTCTATACTATTCACTATACTATTTCTCTATTCGGATCACTATACGGCTTACTATTCAGTGTTATTTTTCGAGCGAGTATTATCGGGCAAGTATTATTAGTGCGAGTGTTATGCGAAGATGTCTGACACCAGTAACGTTCAACGGCGTTACTATAGTTGTATCGGCAATTACAAAGTCTCTACTACAACGAGTGTTGCGAAAGTGACAATGAGTATTCATTGACATTACAAAAGTGGCAACGAATGTTCACTGACATCACAAAAGTAGCGACGTGGATTCATTGAATTTACACGATGATTCGTTGAACTTACACAAGGATTCCTTCAACTTACACGAGGATTCTTTCAACTTACTTGAGGAAAAAAATAATCTGCAAAATATTCAGCAGAGTATAGCGAAATAGAAGAACTAAAAAAAAGCTATTATGATTCATGTGTTGGCGCTACAAAAGCAACGACATGAACAGCAATTACAATTACAACTATAACAACAGAAGCTTTTTTATTTGTTTACCAAAACGATGGAAGAAAAGACTTCAGATTAATTCACTCCAGATACTGTTGCTAATTCAATCAGGAATTTGTGTAAATCCAGATGAAAGGATAACTTTTCCAATTTATAGAAGATATGAAGAGATCTTCAAACGGTATTGTTCGTATTAGAATGATGAAAAGAAAATTCTTTTATTATTAAGGAAATTGTCCCCTGCTCAACATGAAAAATGTATGAATTATATTTTGCTGAAAAAACCGGGAGAGATAAATTTTAATGAAACTATTCTAATACTATCAAACATTTTTGTGACAGGAGTTCATTATTTAATACACGATAGCAATGTCTTAACCTGGTAAAGTCCAATGATAAAGATTTTGTCGCTTATGCAGGAGTCATGAATCGAGAATGTGAAAAGTTCAAGTTAAAAGAATCAACTCCTGATTTACTTAAATGCCTGATATTCGTACAGGGTTTAACTTCTAATAAGGACGCAGAGATAAGATCCGGGATACTTGCTAAATTAGAAATGGATTGCAAAATAACTCTCCAGAAAATAGCGGAAGAATGCCAACGTATTGTGAATTTCAAATTCAATACTACAAGGACTGAGAAAAATGACAATTCACAAGTAGATCGTGTCCGACCAGCTAAGAGAAAAAATCCTAACAGAACAGTAAAAAAAGACTATAAACCCCCATCAATACCCAATACTTGCCACGGTTGTGGAAGTAAGTATTTAAAAGTGATTGTTTCTTCAAAAACAAAAACAAAAATGCTATGAATGTGGACGATTAGGACACAAAAGTACATGTTGCAGATACAAAAAATGTAGAAAAAATAAAACGTATGTGAACATGATAAATATATGAAGTAACGATAAGAAGCCTAAAAGGGAAATTAAGACGGCATCTCAAAAGAGGAAATTTGTTTTTGTGCAAATTAATGATGTAAAAATAAAATTGCAACTAGATACAGGAGCTGATATCACTCATAAATGAACAGACACAGAGAAAAATGACTTCTGATAAAGTTGGTATGGAGTCTCAGGAAAGAGATTGAATTTTGGGGGTGAATTAACCTGTAACATTTCTTTTATTGGAAAAAACAGAAAAACGGTGGGGATTTTATTAAAGAATACTGCTAATTTGTTTGGAAAAGACTGGATTGTTTGATCTTTGGGACCTTCTAATTAACTCTTTTTGCAACTCCCGATGCTAATAAGGCAACTGAAAAATTGAAAAATGAACTGAAAATGAGTTTTCCAGGAGTTTTCTCAGAAGGTCTAGGGACATGCACGAAAGCAAAAGCTAAGTTTGACTTAAAAGACAATGTAACACCGACATTTAAGCCAAAAAGGAGTGTACCTTTTGCAGCTTTAGATCCAATTAATAATGAATTGGACAGACTATAAAAATTAGGTGTGATATCAAAAACAGACTATTCCGAATGGGCATCACCAATAGTCTAAGTTAAAAAAAAGGAAAATAAAATCCGCGTATGTACTGATTTTTCAACGGGGTTAAATGAAAGTTTAAAACAACATAACTACCCATTACCAAGGCCAGAGGAAATTTTTGCCAAATTAAATTGTGGCAATTTTTTTCTAAATTGGACCTGTCAGACGCTTCCTACAAGTACTAGTGGGCGAATTATTAACAATTAACACTCATAGGGGGTTACACAAATTCAGCCGACTTTATTTCGGTATAAAGGTAGCAGCAAACATATTCCAACAGATAATGGATACCATGCTTGCCAGGTTGGATTGTACTCAAGCATATTTGGATGACGTACTTATTAAAAGTAAGACATACGGAAGATGCAAAAAATATTTGAGAGAATTAAAGAATATGGTTTCTAAGATTAGTGAAGGAAAATGCGAATTGTTTATGTCCAGAATTAAATATCTAGGACAAATTATCGATGAAAACGGTAGACGACCACATGTTTCAAGGCGAGCGCAATAAAAGAAATGCCCGCTCCAACAAATGTAACAAAGTTACAAGCATTTTTAGGGTTTACTAATTACTATCATATATACATACCAAATATGCATGAATTAAGAGCACCCTTGAATAACCTGCTAAAGAAAGATGTGAATTGGAATTGGACAGATAAAGATGCCTTGAACTTATCATTTTTAATTGAAATTGATATTTCAAGGTGTGATAGGTGTAGAATACCAATTTTTTGAGCTCGTGCTTCATAAAAGGTCATGGAAAGGGTAATGACACGGTGGATAATATATTTTGGTTTTCACTTATAGGATATGGCTTCAGCTGATCATGAAAGGGCTTAATTTCTCCATCAGTAGCTTGGTGTTTTACCATTTCCTGCAAATCACATACATTCTGTAGTAATTGCATTAATTGGTCGAGATAAGGTATCAGCTACTATATTCTGACTATCTTTTATATGTGAAATATGGATAACATATTCCCTTATAAAAAAAGGTGACGTCGTTGTCTGTCAGATTTCAGTGAAGTTTGACTTTTGAAAGCATTACACACGGTTTTGTGGTTCGTTAATAATAGCATATTTCTGCTTTATGGTATTTAAAATGCAACACTGCCAAATAGATAGATAGCAATTCCTATCAAATGTGGAATATTTTTGCTGCATCTGTGACCATTTTTGAGGAAAAAAAACAATCAGCATCGACCGATTGTCGACGATTTCATGTAATGCTGCACCTATAGTATAATTAGAACTATTACAAGCTGGATGTGCGTTTTGGTGTAATGTCAATGAATATCGGCTCGGAATGAGAACTCGGAGAACCGAGTTCGAATTCCATTTGAGTTCGTTATATTCACTTACGCACAAATACCCTTTGGAAAGGTATGAATTCAGCTGTTCTCCCCCAGCTATGGGTTAGATAGCAGGGCAGACTGGGTTCTTTAGCCTCGGTTGGCAACCAGTCTAGCGCAGAAAGAAACCTACTACGGGAAAAATCTTCTGTCTCGTCAGTCATGTATCGAAAGATACATGATCGCCTAAGCATGTATTACGTGTGGCACTTTGACCCATTAAGAGCTGATAGTTATTAACATTTGAATTGGGGTAAGCGAGAGCAGTTTTACTTGATAAAGTATTTTTCAAAGTTTCAAAATATTGCATCTATTCTTTTTTTTTAACGTTAAATCTTTCGACATTGGGTTTTCACATCTATGCATTTTGTAAGCGGAAAAACCATACTGCCAAAATGTGGAACGAGCTTCCTATAGAAATTGGCCATTCCAAGGAATCAACTCAATAAGAGAGTCATTTGGTGGAGGAAAATCATTTAACTCAGCAAGTTTATTAGCGCTGGATTTAATACCATCGTTAGAAATGCTGAATGCCAAAATTTCAAGTTCATGAGCACCGAACAGACATTTCAAAAGATAAGGTTTAAGGTCGTACTCACTGAGTTTTTGTATAACTTGGTTGAGATGCTTGTAATAGGTTTCTTCGTCATCCGAGAAGACGGAGATGTTATCGATCTATATGCATATACAATTGAAGTCACAGAAGATGTCCATCATCCGCTGAAAGTACTTGATGCGTTCCGAAAGTCATGTAATTGTACTCGAACAAACCAAACGGTGTTGTAATGGCTGTTTTATGTACATCGTCGGGGTGAACTGGTACTTGATGATAAATCAATTTTTCAAAAAGATTTGTTTACCATACAGCTTAGACGATATTAAATTTATATTCAGTACTTGCTACCGATCTACTTTTGTCATTGAATTTAGTTTACTTCTGTACCATATGTAAGGCTGAACTTCATCATTCCGATTTTTGGAGTTTCCAAAATTCCTTTTTTGATATGTCGAATTTCTGTTGCGTTAGTTTTTGTGGCTTAGAAAATGTGAGAGGGTTGCTATCAGTTTTGATCCTATGAAACACGTTCTGGTTTTTTTTTGGTTTTTTTTTTGCTATATTAAGTTTGTGATGAGGTGTATAGGATACAAATCCTATATCATTCCAACAAATGACTAAAAAACACAAAGTAGATTTGCACACCCGCAAAATCGGATCAAAACGATTCAAAACAGATTTCGCAATAAGGTGTGAAATTAATTTTCTGACCAATGAAAGGAGGCCATTTGCTAAACCAAAAAAAAGATAACGAGCCAGTGTGAAAAAAAAGTCAACAATAAATACAGAGTTTCAAGTCAGTCGCCAGTCAGAAGGGAGCAGAGATCATAGAAGACTGACAGTAAATTTCATCACTGACTCAACTCGACACTAAGAACCGAAAGTGGATTAGGAAAGGAAAACAACAACAACAAATTTACAACTGACTCCAAAACAATTCATAAATACATTTTCCTTTTATCTTTTTATTCCTAATTCACACTCTCTTTTTCAACTTAAATTGATCGCCCCTTTTTCCTTTACAACTATACAAAAACAAAAGAAACAGACATTACTCTGCTATTCTGTTGAAAGACAGCGAACACAGACATTTTTGTAAAAATCACATTTTTGCTTAAACGAACTAAAGCATTAATCTTTTTTACCCTATTCACAAGATAATAAATATACAATGTTCTATTTTCTACAAACGTTCCTTATCGTGTTGTTTCTTCTTGAAATTTGCGTTGTATTTTGTGCGCAGGGTATCCCGTATTAAATCCTCCTTTAATCCGGGTACGCTGAACCCCACAGGTGAAATTATGTTTGGATATTCTTTCATAATACTCCGTACCATCGTTGTCAGTCGTATCCGGAACATTCGACGTAACATTTTTGCCGTAAGACAATTTCGACGCAATTTTTTTTTTCAGTACCCTTATCTTGAACTTCCCTTTTGAAGTAATGTTCAATTTAATATGTAAAGTACCTTGTTATCAAGTATATATGGATGTCTTTTTTACAGGGTCAGACATCAAAACAGAAATTAAAAAGTAAACATTTATTTAAAAAATAAAAGACTAAAAATATCAACAAAGACATAATTTAAAATGTGTGCAAATTCCAAACAATGCTTTGCAAATAATGTGTGTGTGTGTTTTGTTTTGTTTTTTTGTGTTTTTTTTTTTTTTTTTTTTTTTTTTTTGCATTGGACTGTAATTAAGCATTTCCGTTTAAGTCTTGCACTGATATTGTATATTTTCTTCATTTGTACTGCATCTCCTCCGTCTCTAAATAAATCCCACTTTTTCTTTTTTGTTAATGTCTCTTCCTTTTCAAATACACAATTAGTTTCCACAAATTTGGGTTCATGTTTGTATAACTTCGCTTATTAAAATGTTTAAATCGAAGTAACATTAGTGTGAATCAGATAGACTTGATAACAAGGTACTTTGAAATTTAAAAAAATGGGTTGTTTTACGGCAAAAATCCTATACGGCAAAGTTTTCTACAGCGAAAATTCCTAGGTTGCTTTTTTAATGTTCCTTTTCTCCATTGCTTGCAGAATTTTGCATAAATGAGCCCGACAAACTTTTGGTTTCTGGTCCTTGTTGAAAGGGCAAACAAACAGTTGCTTCGTAATTGTTTGTTCTCCTTGACGAGTTTGTACCTTTGCTTTTACGGTGCTGACCTCGTGTCACTTGCCTATTAAAATATAGCAGATCATCGGAGGCGCCTGAATAAAATAAACTTATGTCGAACAATATCCTCACCAACTCCAATGCGACAGTCGAGTGACGTAGGCTTGTTTAGAGATAGTGAAGGATGTCCTGTCATTTTGGAAGATGACATCAATTTGTCAAGCATCTCTGATTTAGATTTCTTGTGTGAGCTTATTACGACTTCTTTTAGTTTTTCATAGTGTAGTAGCGATATGTAGATTAACTATGTAACATATCCGGAATACCCAGGCTATATAATGACTCCGATTAGGAGGAACAATGTATGAGCATTGACAAAGAACACGAACGACTTCGGACTTCACAACACAGTATTTTGATTGGAACATGGTTGGTTGCAATTTTCCAACTATAACTGGAGAAAGCGACGCCAGTATGTGGTAACTTGTTTTTGCTATGCTACTTTAATCAATGTTTTCGATGCAAGGCGATCCTTAACTCAGGTCTGGCAACCATGCAACTGGGGTGCACGACTGGGAGCGGACATGTGGATACCTAAATTACTACTAAATAACAATTTCAAAGAACATTTTTAGCAAGGAACTTGTTAGTAATGTCCAGTAATTAGTTAATTAGCAACTATACATAATATTAGAAAAACGGCTTACAATTATTGACTTATTTCCATGAATGCAAATGTACAAAGAAAGAACATAAAATAACTAATTGCATAAAATTTATTTGCCATAAATTAGACATTTTAGATAATATTGCAAAAATAATGAGTTAATTTGTTTATACTAATTGATTACAGAAAATATAAAATTGTATAATACAATCAGAAAGCAATTTCAACATTTCACAAAATTGTGTATCAACAAAGTTTGAAAATACTTTACAAAAAAATGTAAATTTCAAAAAAACAATAATTTTGATAATCTTTACAAAATTTATTGTGATTTCCGTTACATATATAATTTGTTTCACAGAAGAAGAAGAAAATAGTTATTTCGCTAATATATATTACCAGTATACATAGTTTTAAGAATTTATTTTTTTTAAGCATTTCACCCCAAGCAAGGCGGGAAGCCACTAGGATGCAAGGGGTTACAGAAAATATAGAGCGAGATCAGATAGGAGTGATAGAAGAGAGTATGAGAAGGGTAGTAGATAGATCAAGGCAACTGGAGATGTCGATTACATGAATAGCTGGAGATTATAGCTCTCAGGGAAACTGGAATAGGGAAGGGAGTTCCACAGGCGAGAGGTGCGAGACATGAAACTGTTAGAGTAGAAGAGACGGCTACATTTAGGAGTTTCGACAGTGAAGGGGTGAGAGCGGGATGCCAGCCTCGTAGGGCGCTTGAACTCATGAAGTCTGGGAACCAGCGAATGCAGCTCGGAGGAGGAATTACCATGAAAGTATTTGTAGAACAGACAGAGAGAGGCGACGGCACGTCTGTGAGAAAGTGACTGTAGACGAGATGCCAGAGCAGGGCCAATTATATTGCATATCCACCTCTAGAGCCTATCAAGAACCCCGAGACAAACAGAAGGAGCACCAGACCATATATTGCAGCAATACTCTAGGCAAGGGCGAATTGTTGATTTGTAGATCTGGAGGATCGATTCCGGGGAGAAAAATTTCCTGGCGCGGCACAGGGAGCCAACTTTCCTTACGAGCTTCCCCATTATTTTGAAGAGCTTGGTAGACAGTTTCAGCGATGGCCGTAAGCACATCAGCTGTAGATCGGGCAAAGCGGAAGCCATATTGCTTGTCTGAGAGCAGATCATGGGATGTGGGGTGGTTAACCACCTCGGTATTGATTAGGGCTTCGAAGACTTTGCCGAAGAGGGGTAGGAGACTGAAAGGACGGTAGTTAGAAGGGTCAGAGGGGGTCGCCAGAGTTCTTGAAGATAGGAACAATCGAAGAGGACTTCCAGCAGTCTGGAAAACAAGATTCTTTGAGGCAGTAGTTGTATAGTTTAGAAAGGGCGGGCGCTAGTTCAGGCGCGCATTTCTTCAAGACAATGGCTGGTATCGCATCTCCACCACTAGCCTTGTTGGGGTCTAAATTGGAGATAACGCCCAATACCAGAGACGGGGTTATATGTAGCCCACTCAATAGAGCCTCAGTTCTAAGAGGGAAGTCGGGTATGGGTACACCGGAAGAGTCGAGCGTCGAGTTGAATGAAAATTTCCGAGCAAAGCATTCAGCCTTGTTGGCAGAGGAGGTCAGGACTTCGAACTGGTTGAATAAAGGAGGTATAGAGGGTTTGCAATTGTTCAATACGCTCTTGCAGAGACGCCAGTAATCTTTGGCGCCAAATTTGCGAGATGCAATACGCTCCTTCATCCGAGCCGCAAATAGTGACTTAGCATCGTTGAGAACACGCTTACACTCGTTACGGGCGGAGGCAAAGAGACGTCTATTGCAGTCAGACATGTCGCTACGGAATAGGTAAAAGTAGTAGTTCCTATGGGCGATGGCGGCTGAGCAAGCAGCGGAGAACCAAGGGGAGGGGCGCGACTTGACCCTATATTTCCTTGATGGGATGAAAGCGTCGATTCCAGCTTTAACCCAGGATGAGACCTCAGAAGCACATTCTTGGACGGGCAGCGTAAAGACTCCATCCCAGGGGACATCGCGGAGGAAATCACGGAACGCGTCCCAGTCAGCTCGTTGATAGTAGAACGAAGTTCTAGTGGTAGGAGGTTCTTTATAGGGGGTGGAGTTGAAGGCGATGTTAACAGATACTACCGCATGATCAGAGTTACCAAGAGGGGAGAGTTGCGAGGCGCTGCAAGACTTGGGGATGGAGGTAAAACACAGATCGAGAAGAGAGGCTTTACCTTCCCGGTTGAAAGCAAAACGAGTGGGGAAGTTAACTATCTGCGTGAGGGATTGAGAGACTGAAAAATCGAGCGTTTGAATGCCTGCGTGGTCAGTAGTAGCATTCTTAAGCCACAAGGTATGATGGGCGTTAAAGTCACCAGACACAAATATGTGAGCAAACGGGTGGAGGAAGAGAGCCTTGTCTATGTTGTCAGAAATTCTATCGAGTATCGCACAGTCTTGAGAGGATGGAGAGCGGTAAAGGAAGAAGAGATAGCTTACCGCATTGAGGAGAGATAGTCGGAGACACATGTACGACTAGTCTGGCGATTCGAGAGAGAATTCTCTGGCCAGAGGGAGATGTTCCTTGACGTAGACACCAGGGCCATGCATGTGGGTTAGAGAGTCTTTTCTGAGGAGAGGAAGGTAGCCTGGGATCGAGAGATCAGAGGAGGGGATAGACGAGACAAGGTTGGTCTCACAGAGAACCAGTATATCCGGGCAGTTTGCAGTGAGGAAAGATTCCATACTGAAGAAGTTTGTTCTAATGCCACGGATGTTTGAGAACGAAATGTTGAGGGGTTTAGGTGATTTTTGAGTGGCTGGTTTAGGATTAATTTTTCGGTTTTTGTAAGTCATGTTGAATTTTGGTTGGAAGTTGAGAAGGCCCGAAGTAAAAGAAGCAGACAGTTTCGACCGTGACGTGGGCAAAGAGAAGTTGACAGAACCTGCATCATAATGTGGCCTCAGGGTTGCCCACCGGAGGTGACTGCAAGGACACCTTTCCATGCGCGACATGGCACTACAAACACCCCGGTATTATACAACTGTTGATCAGAGCGGCCGTTCAAGACGCTACGCAAGAGTTAGGGCTCCTAACTACCAGTCGGAAACAGCAACCAGAGAACTGTCAACCGTGTACCCTCAGAATGAAGAGGTGATGCCACATCACGGGAGAAACAGAGCTGCACTAATACAGAGGCCAGAGAGAGAAAGAGTACCGGGAACACCTTCCTAAATAGGAAACAAGGCGTAAGCCTCTACCCATGTCCAAGAGAAGGGGGAGGAGTGTTGACCGGGCGGTAGGAAAGACTACCTACTCCTATTACATATGACACATACAAGGACGACAAAAACAGAGGGAAGGTTAAGGGGGGGGGGTAATTGGCAAAGAGTCCTGGCTGACACTTGGATTTTACCCTTTCACAACATTAAGTTTTAACTTAGTATAAGTCCCATTGCCAATTCTAAAAAGAGATTGAAGAAAATAAGGTTATCCGGATTTATTGTATCAAGCCAAAGACATTCAATTTTCCATTTTTTCTGATTTTTCTTTCGAACAGGGATTCTAACTAAACCATCAAATAAGTTAGAATGATTGAGACAAAATGTGTTACTATGGTCGAACACACTGACGAGTAAGGGGAGAGAAAAAAAATAAAAATAAAAATTTAAAGAAAAGAAAAAGAAAGAATTGAAAAATTAGAAAAATGTAAATGCGTTTTCGGTAGAGCGAAATTATACTCACACAGGGCAGCAAGTGGTTGTCCGCTTTCTTCCTCATGATGGCAAGTGAATGTTCGGCTTACCTTAAGTCCAAGCATCGACCTGGTGGAGGGGTAATCAACGGCCAAACCTCTGCCCTCACCAAGTAGTATGTACAAAGGACAAGGGTCATTCAATGGCCTAAATTTTCTAGCTTTTCATCATAATTTCATTTTTCTGTAGGTGTTTTATAGGATTCATTTAAGTGCCGGTAGTACTTTGAGAGAGGTGTTTAGGTTAGAATTCGTTTTAACTACAATTTTAAATACATCTTTAAAATATTTTCACTGTTATTTTAATAGACTATATATATATATATATATATATATATATATATATATATATATATATATATATATATTAAAAAGAAGAGAGAAACTGCAAACATTTTTGTTTTTTAAATATTATGCTTTATTTTCCATAATTTTGCTACACGCGTTTCCGGTCTCGCGACCATTATCAAGCAAAGCGTGGAGATTTCCACATATTAAAAATAATTAATTTTTTTCTTATGTTTTTCAATGTTAAATATTCTCAATATGAGACATTCTCTTTTTTGTGTATTAGTAACCCAAATGTTTTTCTTGAACTGGCAGTGAAAAGTTCTGCGTGAGGGGTTATAAAAACAGTTAAGATTGGTCCAAGAAATGTGTGTGTATATGTGTGTATGTGTACAAATGTGTTTACTAATTCCTTGTAACAAGACAGTGTGTATTTTTAGAGAGGGAATATACATATATACACGCAGGCTGACAAAAACACAAGAAAATGGAAATAGGTCTAAGAACACACAGGGTTCATTAAAAGATAAGAATGCCAATAACTCCTTCACCATTTCTCTGAGAGTCAATTTCCAATTAGTTAGATTTGTTATATTCACTTACATGTAAATACTCTTGAGAAAGGTATGAATCCACCTCTTCTTCCCACAGCTATGGGTTAATTAGTAGAACATGTATTAGTAAATTATTATTATCTCCATAAAATTCTTATAATCTAAAAATATTTTCTGACTTTAAATAACCTATAAAAGGTTGTTAAGCTGTAAAAAACAAAATAACTATCACACACTGAAAATCCTATTCATTGGTTTTATCCAAACAAGAGTTGAATCAAATTCAGGTTTACCACACTGTAGTGATGTGAATAAACCAAGGTATGGCCTTGGAATAAACCCTTTTGAACTCCCATGTAAGTGATGGAAATATATGAGTAGGGTACACAGAGAGCTGGCATTCCCTTGTCCTACATTTGACAAAAGTGTGTGTGATGGGAGGTTGAGAAAATACAACTTCATATTTAAATGTGAGTTGCTGGGAGAGCACAAGACTGGGAAAGCAGTCATCTTTTCCAATACTGCTCTATTTTTGTCGAGTCATAATAAATCTTTTGAAAACATTAAATGTTGGAATATCTAACAAAAATACAAAATACTACCACATAACCACAGGCTAAAGCTATGTGACAAATTATCAAAAACAAAATCTAAAATCTTCATTACATATAAAAGTAAGCACACTGTACTTTTCTTCTTTTTTTAATTAATTCTAAACAAGGAGATAGACTTCTATTCAAAAGACTGGGAAAGAATGTGAACCAGACGATAAGCAAACTTATTTAATCCTATTAGAGTTACAGTTTAATACAAGCCAAAACAATTTTCAAATTATGCCTGTGTAAAATGGAAATCGCACTCCAATTTTACTTTTGATTCTGCTACAAAATTACATACTCTAATTTTTTTTACTGTTATAAAAATCACATTACATCCTATGATTTGGCATTAAAAAAATCTCTTCAGCCAGAGTTAGCATAAACAATATTCTTCATTATTGGTTTGAGATTCAAATTAATTACAGATTCAGTAGAATTGCCAATTATTATTCGGCAAGGAATATATTAATACAAATTTCATTGTGATTGAAATAGCATGAGTACAAAAGGTTTGTATTTGAGCCCTAGTAAAATTCAGATTGTAAATGCTGATTTTCCAGGTAGGCAGACTCTCCCAACTTAGAAGCTTGGTGTAACAAATTTTTCCTATTTCCTCTTATTTGGCTTTGTGCTGTTGGTACAAATTCAGGCACTTTTATATAAGAAATTTAAGCTGCTTGAGTGTGTATCATCTGCCTTTCAGAGAGAAAGCTGACACTGCATTGGGCTCTTGAAATTAAATTTTAAATTTCAAAAATATTTTTGATACATCTTGATTTATGGAGAAAGAGCTGTGTTTATTTTGCATCCAAAACCAATAAAAATATTTCCCTCCAAATTTTGAGAAGTCTATTGGAACCTACATGTGGGTTATTTAAGGGGGCTCTTGGATTTAATTTTCGGAGTAGACAAACAGCTGCTCGAGGAACCCAGTTTGCCCCAGTTCAGAAAGAAAACAATGCAAAAGAAATTTAACAATCACCAAACATGAATTAAAAGGAACATCAAATTTGGGTCCACATCAAGGAAAAGTCTTTGGCTGGGGTGATTGTTCTATTCTTTGCTGATACCATCAACTTTGCTTCAAAAATTGTACTAATTCTTTGAAAACAATTCAGAGAAGTATTTTCCCCTTTCTTCATTTTATGTACAGTGTAACCCGCATATAAGAGACCCGGCTATAAGAGAAACCCGGATATAAGAGATATTTTCTCTGGTCCCAAATTAGAGCCATACTTATCTTTTAGCACACAATGCACTTAATTTGTGTAATTCATTCATTTTTTGTATGTTAATAATAAATTTAACATGTGTTTAAATTAAATGTTACCTCAAATATATTGTTGGAACTATTTTTTTAGCAAATAAAAAAATCCTATATTTAAGTGTTCATAAATAATAAAATGATATATAATTTAATCAAACACTGTATTAACATACTTTTCAAAAAAATTATTTTTTTAAATGTTTTTTTTATTTAATGTTGACCACTAGCAACAAAAACATATTTGATTGCTTTAATGACATATTTATTTAATTCAGTTGAATGCAATAGTATGACAATGAGAAATCAAGATTATAGCTAGGAAAATGTATTGACATTGTAACTGTAGAAAAAATGTAAAAAACTGTAAAATAGGGAAGATATTTTCTTGATTTGAAAAGACATCATTTGTTTCTAATACAAATTTCCTTTTCAAGTTTTACCCCAACGTCTTATACACTTATTACATTGTCCCAGGGAGACATTTTGTGAGGTTGTTCTTTGATGTTAGTTACTTTGAAGCAGTCTAGGAAAAACTGTCTTCCTGTAGTGTCCCACGCTTCCTGAAACTTGATACTCAAATGGCTTATACAGGGTGAGATGGATAAATTGTTGTCTAAATTATGCAAAAATGAAAATAACAGACATCCTATTTTAACAGATATATTTACCAAAATTACACAAAAATATCTTGAAATACTAATGAGTATAAAATCACCATTGGCTTCAACCATGGCCTCCAGACGACTTTGGAATCTCCTGCAACTCTTCTGGATAGTCTCTTTGTTTAAGTTGATGAATGCTGCCATAATCCTTTCCTTCAGTTCATCTTTGGTCTTACAAGGAGTTTTGTTGGTCTCTCACTCAACAGCGCCCCACACATAATAATCAAGGAGATTGCAGTCTGAGGTGGCCAGATGTAAGGGGTGATGTAGTTGCAGAAATTAACTGGGTTCTACTGCTTGTGTGGCATGGTGCAGAGTCCTGTTTCCAAACATATGGTCTTCCAGGTCTCTTGACCCAGGACAGCACTACCTTCTCAAGGCACTTGATGTTGAGTCTGAAGCCCTCACCAACAAATTCTGGAGTTTTTTATCAGAACAATCCAGAGTGAGTTTTCTGAGCCGCCATACCTTCGTAAATCACCATTAGACTCATCTAACTCTTTCTGAATCCTCTGCACTGCCCTCAGATTGATACCCGAACACTCTGAAATGTTCATATTGGAGCTTCTGGCACAAATGCCAAGCAGTACAGCATGCTGTTTCCAAATTTCTGGCAGAGTGAATTGTGTCATGGTGCTCTTTTTCTTACAACAGTGACCAACTGACCCGTACCTGTGTAATCAACAAAATCAAGAACAAACAGTGCACATGCATGAAATTAAAAATATTAAATGGTGACACTTTACCCATCACACCATGTATGTGCTGGCATACATGAAAACTGAATGTTTCAAATTTAGACATATTTGAGTTACATAATCTCTGTAAGTTTAGATATATTTGAGTTATACAATCTCTGAATACTCTTGTTAGAAATGACAAAAACTAATTCCTTCAACATATTTTTAGAACACAAATATCAAAGTAGTATTTATCTTGATTCCTGTTGATTTTCATTAAAATTCCAGACTATTAGTAAACAGTTTGTATTTAAAACAAATAAACTTCTCCTAGATTATTACCCCCAGCTATGGGTTAAATAGTAGGATGTGAATCTGGAAGAATCAGTTATTCTCCAAAATAAAAAACATTTAATGCAACATTCCCTTGCAAAAAAAAAAAAAAATTAAAATTATTCTTACAGTCCTAAAAATATGTTTCAGCTTTAAATAACCCACAAAATTTTGATAAGTCATAAAAAACAAAAAATAAAAATCGGAGGTCATTAGTAAGAAGCAAGGAACTGAAATAAAGGATAAGCTTTATATTTAATATTAATACAATTCCATTTCCCTTCAAAACATAGGCGATCATGAGTCTCCACAGTTTCCTATTCGCTAATATCTGTGAATTGCTATGCGTTCTTGGGAAAATTAGTGGAGTGGTCTCCTGTTGCTATCTCCAGTTTGGAATTCAGAATTTTCTTTCTTTAGTCTGGTTGCCACCCAAGGCTAGAAAACCCAATCTATCCTGCTATTTAACCTATAGTTAGGAGGAAAAGAAGCAGATTCATGCCTTTTCCAAAAACATTTTTATGAAAGTACATGCAACAGACTAGCCATTACACTACCCAAAATAAATTCTAAAAACTATGTAAAAAAATATACATTATTGTCTATAATCATCTCTTGGTTTAATAACAAGAAAACTGAGATCTTTCAGCAAACTACAATACTGTCTTCAGACAATTTGAGCATGATCATATAACTTAGCCCTATGCTTGCTAACAGTCATGCTCTGACAGAGGAAATTCAGTGCTGTGTTTAACCTGTGCAGCATTTTGATGGCTTCCCATACAGGAATCTAATTAATAAGAGTAAGGTTACCATCTACAAAGCAGCATGTATTTCAGTGCTGTCATATAGCTGTCAACCCTGGGTCCCATATTGTTTCCATTTGCAAACTCTTGAATGATTTCACATATCCTGATTCAAATAAAAAAATGGTGGAAAAATGGTACATGTCAAAATTCAGAAGCATTCACTGTCAACAACCATTGAAGCCATGTTTGTCTATCAGTAACTATGTTGGGTTGCTCATGTCAACTGCATGCCTGAGAACCAACTTCCATGTCATGCTTTCTTAAGGTCTCTGAGTGTTCTGTACAATCAATATAAGGACTACATCAGGGCTATCCTAAAGACCTATAATACTTTCTCTAGCCAATTAGAAAAATTGGTTGGTGATTGGGCTAGTTCGTTACATGTCCGCATGGATGCTGTTCAAACTGCAGAAGCAAAGTTGATCCAGGAGGCAGAGGAATACCATCGAAAATGTCAGATGTAGAATCTTTTCAGGTGCACTATTAGTAAAATGTTCGCCATTACCTTGTTAGTATAATCAACCACACAAGAACCCGTGGAAGGTTGAAGGGGTAAACATTTGACCTTATAAAAATATTCAACTCCTCCAAAAAGGAAAAGGAAAGAAGAAAACAGATAAAGTGCAAGAAATTGAGGTGGTTTTTACCAAAATTATTTTCTTTTATTCCAGTTTCTTGTCATGAAAGCTGTTTTTATACAAAAGGAAATAGACTAGACATGGGAAGATTTCTTCATGACTCCTTTTACTATTATAACTCAGACTTTTACTCAAACTGACTACTTGATATGCTATCTTTTATTCATGACACATGGACATATTGAACACAAGAATACATGAATATTAAACAGAAAAAAACTTGGCTCTGTTTTAAAGCGTGTTACTTAAGTATATTTCTAATAACTATACATGCTTAAAAGCTGAAACTTTGCAGATTATTGATATATGTTTTAAATGCCGTGAAAATTTTTTCTCCATAAATTATAGGTTAATTAAATTTTATTTTAAGTTGGTATAAACTCAGAAGGGATATACTATTATGACTTGGGAAAAACAGTTAATAATGACATAAGCACAGTTTCAAAATTGATATTTGTAAATAAAAACAAAGTACAGATAACTCCTTCTAAAATGATAAAAAAAAAATCAATATTTTTTTTATTTCTGACAAATGTTGTGGCTCAAGTGAAGCCTAATGAATGCTAACATATAAAAAATATTCCCCAACCTGCGCCAAAACTTTTTTTTTTACAAGCAAACCACCTAAGTTATGCTTTTTTAAAAATCTTATGAGAAACTATGCCTAAAATGTTAGTATGCCAGTGTTTCAGATATATTTATAACGATTTTCATGTTTTATGAAGTGCATTTGCATGGCAGTGTCAGAAATAAAAATCCTTAGCTTCCATGTATGAAGCATACTTGGGCAATCATGTCCCTTTTCGATTCATGATTGACTTGGCAGAATTCTTGCAGTAGTTTGCCGTTACTTTCTGCGTCAGACTGGTTGCCAACCAAGGTTATAGAACCCTGCCTATCCTGCTATTTAACCCATAGCTGGAGGGAAAAGAAATTGATTCATACCTTTCTCAAGGGTAAAGGATATAATTTTTAATGAACTCGACTCGACGATTTCTCATTCTGATCCGCTGTCCATTATCCCCCCACCGCCCCTATACACATATACACACACACACACACACATACACAATGCACCTATTCCCAAACGGTCATCTATCTTATTCTTAGTTACTGAACAGGATCGACGTTTCTTAACTTCGGTGATCGGACAAGAACCGATGTTTCACTGTGATATTGCCGTAAAAGAAATAAACAAGCAATAATCATAAAAACAGGGAATACACAAGCATTAAGCAATTATAAAAAAAAAAAAAAAGATATGTAGAGTTAGAGAATATTTTAAAAAACCGTAAATAAATCTTTGCAGAAATCTGTGCTATTATTGAGCAAAAGAAAACTTGTACGTGAAATGTGAAGTTCATAACGCTAAAACAGTACAGATGATCAATTATTTTTATGATCCTTCAAACACAAGGAATATCTACACGTGTATATGTTTACCGGGTTACCCGCGTCACCACACGTGCTTTATCCAAACAGTTTTTAGTTTGACCAGAAATCATCGGCACATTTTTCTTCTGCTTTATTTAAAAGAAAAATTATTGATTGAAAATAAAACTCAGTCTACTAAAGTTAGTTGGAAATCCCAAACACAATTACAAAAAAAACGTAACTTATTCTGATTAAAAATTCAAGTGCAACAATTTTCAGATTATTTTTAGTTTATTTGCTGAAAATACTTTCAAGATGGCGGAATTAACCATATTGTAAACTTTTTTTTAATTTTTAAATTTAATTAAAATACGTTTATTATTTGCAAAAGAAAAATCAATGTATTCTAAATAAAATGCACATTTCTATTTTCATAATTTTCAAATTTATATGAAAATTCCCAAAAAATCAAGGCGCAATAAAAGTAAAGTAAATCATTACTACTTTTTTTATTTAACAACTTACGTTAGACTCGTAAAAAAACTTTTCTTATAGCCTAATAGATTCATTGAAAAATTTTAGTTGTGAAATTATTATAAATTAATACACAATATTTATTATTTTTGGAAATTATCAATTGCTAAGTTGTAATATTCAGATTATAAACATAATTATACTTCTTACAATTGTGCGTAATAAATAAAAAAAAAAAAACTAAACAAAATATTTCTTTTAAACAAAGTTAAAATTATCAATTTATTACAAATAATTACTAAAGACTTACAATACATTTCAAACTAATAACATTCATTCTTCAAATTACATGTGAACAATGGGATTTAAAGAGAAGAAATATTTTTTTTTAAATAAAATACCGTAAAAATCAAAATAGCGCATGAGAACGACAATGATAAATACTTAAAAATATTAAGCCATAACAACAAACCGGATGTACATCTGAAAAGAATAAAACAATAATCAAAACAAAAAATAATGTAAATATATATTTTTTTTTTATTTTAAACAGAAAAATATAGAAAATTTTATTGTTGATGTATATGATTCAAATTATGCTACTAAATATAATCGGTTTACAAACATAACAAGTTGCAATATACAACATATGTCTAACGTCAATGAGAGTTCCGCAGTTAAAATAATTATGGGCTGCCATTCCGCCATGATCAAAACTTAAAAGTCCCGTCAGATTACTACCAAGTCGATATTGTATATTTTAAAAACTGCGTAGAAAATCACAATCGATAAGAAATGCATTGAAAACACGTACAAGCAGCTGTCAACCATTATCTTTGTCTATCTGACAAAGTGGGAATCCATTTGGACTAATTGTGTTTATTGACTACAGCCAAATTGTAAACAAGTTGATCTCTTCGCCTTCCTCCTTCAAGCACGTCGTCGTTGTCGTGCGTAGATGGTGGTAACGATGTTAATGTCCAATCCATATTTCTTTTTATCCAGCTCTTTATCCTCGACACCGTAATAATGTGACGACGTCTCTTTAACCAGAGCGTTGTCCTTTATGGAGTTTTTTTACCGCTAGTTTATCTCTTTTAAAGAATGGAGTGTTGTTGCCTGAAGGTGACGACAAGTACGACAACAAAGGTGGCAGGTTGTGTCGCTATGTTTGTCTTCATTTCAATTTGATCATGATGACTTTGTCGCGCCATACCACCTTCTTTTGAACAAAACGCTCTATAAAAAGGGAAAAAAAACAAACAAACAAAACCAACATCAATTCTTTCGCATCTCTTTATTTTCTTTTAATGCTTGAAATGTTATAAGGGAAAAAAATATGAACCTTATTTGTTAGCCATCATCATCATAAAAGGATACATATTATTTTCTACGTTTTCCTATTATTCATATTTATGTCCGGAATTTTACATAATAGCTATTTTGCTATTATTTTACTTCAACGATTAGGCTGCAAGTGGATATTTACTTCATGTCTCAACATTACAAAAAATGGTGTAAACCAATGCCATCGGATTCTTCTTTTTTCTCTAGATGACTACTGCAAACGACTGGATTACCTAAAAAGAAGCGAAAACCATCAACAAACAAAAACATTGTTGAAGGACTGAATTGGAATAATGATGATATGTTTGTGTTAATTCGTGCTTGTTGTTGTGGTAGTAGCTATACTATGAGCTTCTTCGTACAACAACAAACCTTTTTTTCTTTCCTGGATAGATCTCCAAAAAAGACAATGTCATTATGTTTTTGCTGACCAAGAATCTTCGTAATAGAGAAGGTCAGGTCTAGCAAAAATCTCAACATATTCTCCCTAATGGCAAGTTGACATCTAAGGTGGTAACATTTCCCCCCCAACAAATTCCTCCTCCTCCTCCTCTTTCTCACACAGCAGCAGCAGTATCCTAAACAAACCGTGAGATTAAAAAAAATCAAAACAAAAACATAATTAAATAAAAAGGAGGGAAAAAAGAAATCGCGAATATTTTTTCTATTTAAAAACAAATGATAAAAAGTACATAAAACACACTAAATTTTTTATTTTTTTTAATATCTTGCAAATTAACTTTTTTAAAATGATTTTGTGACCATCAAAATATATAAAACAACAAAAAAAAACAGTATGTTCAAAAAAGCGTGGGGTCATGTTGTCTTCAAACAATTGATGGCGTCCGTTACTGACCATCGGTCAGTCATTGGTCACACTAAAAAAATTACTTCTTTAGTTGATCTTTAATAATTTGGGGTGGTTGAATAACCGAAATAAAATAAACTTTGTTTTGAAATGATTGAATAAGTGCCTTATTGATCTCATTTACAATTTCACCAGTCTTTCATTTTCTTTAACAAGGGGAAAACATTTTTTGTTTTTTTTAAGTGTTTTGTCAATTTCTTTATGCAGTTTGTTTTTTTTCGGTTGTTTACATTCACAATCGAACAATAGACTATATTTCTTTCTTTAAAAAAGAATCTACATTTTTCTTTCTTTAAAAAAAATATATACATATATATATATATATATATACACACACACAAAGACGTTTATGCAAAATAAGATATTTACACATTTAAAATATAAAATTTCATTTCATTTTGGATTTCATTATTGTATTCGTCTGGTCTATTTCAAGAATTTGTTTCATCTGTCGTTGGTTTGGATTTAGATACCAAAAGAAACTGAATTACCTCATAAATTTGGTAAGTTATTCTTTCTTTCTTTCTTTATTTTTATCACTTTTTCATATTATACGTAACTACTACCAGCGTGGGTTGGTAACTGGTAGTGTATTTTTTTTTTCTCGTCAGCGCCAGTTGGGTTCGGATGAAAACGATGTACATTGTATGCCGATTTTCAAGGCAAACAGACTACATACAACTACAATACATGAAGCTAAAATTAGTTCTCATATTTTTTTGTTGTTGTTAAATCACTACAAATGTTTGTTATGAATTTTGTTTTAGTTTCTTTTCCACATACTCACTTTTAACATGCTTAAATCTTTTTAATTTTATTATTGTTTTTTTTTCAGATGTGAAAAGTTGTCTATTGCTTCAGTCACACAAACAAAAAAAACTGTTCACCACCAGAAACTGATTTTTTTTTCTTTTCATTATCATTTTTTAAACATTTTAAAAAACACCACAGTGATTTCATCTCTTGTCTTAGTTTTTAGATACATATTTTAAAAACGAGTACTTTACTACAAAACAAAGATTTTTATTTTATTTTTGTGTTTAAAACTTTAAAACGTGGTTTGGTTGTTATTATTAACTTTATATAGTTTCTCTTTGTGATTTAACATTGTGTTAATGATTACAATCATTTTTTATGTAGCATTTTTAAAAAATACAAAAATAAGTTTTCGTAAACAATCATTAAGATAGAGGCTTTTACTAAGAAGATGAAGAAACGTATGCTTTCAGGCGCGCAAAAATGTTGTCCCAAAGACTAAAAAAGAGTAAAGGCTACAGAGAGAGAAAATTTCAATGTTTCCGAGTTTTATTATTTTTTTTTACTGAGCTATAAGGGTTTATTTAAAAATTAAAAATAAAATCTTTTACTAACTTTGTAAGCGTTAGGCCGACCTAACAAACTGACTTTGCTCTTTCTTTATTTTATTTAAAAAGAAGTTTTTACATTTATTTATTGAAATATTTTAAAATTTAGTGCTTGATCTTGTAATAAATTTTCTTGTAGCTGCAATGATTTTTTTTTTATTTACACTAGCTAGCAACAAAAAACTTTATGTAAAAATTAAGAAAAAAATAATTTGTTAGAACTTTTGGAGATAGAATAGAATTCCATCCGATCATCAAACAAATTTTGTTTACAGTACAATACATGCAATAAAGTGAAGAGTCCTCAAAGAATAGTACAACGAAAAATAAAAATGTGATCTGACAGAAATTCAAATGCCTGGTGACCGTGTCTGTAGTTTTTTGGGGGGTTTTTTTTAATATGTCCTTTTAAATTTTATTATTCAAGTACTTCAATAAATTGTCTATATGTCTCCCTTTTTTTTTTATATATAAATGAAATTGAAGCGTTAAGTGAAGCCAGATTAAGTCCATTTTCAAAACCAACCTTAGCAACTGCAATAAAATCAACGTGGACCAAGACGCATGATTTTTTACATGAAAACAAAAAACATCGTTACTTGATTTTGCTACCTCCCTCCATTACTTGTCGGATTTAACGCTGATTAAATTCAATCTGTCGGTTTAATTCTTTCTTCCTTCTGGGTAAATAAAGTCGATAACCTAGAGACCGAGCCAGATTGTTTAGCGTAAAGAAAGACGACGATGATGATCTTCTTGTAGTTTTTAACGTCCTCACGGCTGCTATGAGTGAGTGCACTCTCTCAGTTACGACAAAACACCTTCAAATCTTCAAAAAGTATTTTTAAAATTTATTTTACTTCCATACATTCATGCAAGTTCGGAAGAAAAAAAAAACAGCTAAAAAATAAATACTGTAACTATACTAGCATTCTTAAAAGAGGGAAAACAAACACTAGTTAAAAATTACAATACAATGAATTATTTATTACAGTATTTTTATTTGACATTGAATTTTTTTTTACACTTCTAAAAGTCGTTTTTTTACACTTAGCTAAAAGTCGTTAATTTTTGTTATAGAAACAAAAAAAAAATGATCCAAACTTGAAGTACAAATACTGTTTGTGTAATTGTCAAAGTTGAAACAATTTCATTAGTGTCTGTAAAGTAAAATGATGATGACAAACAATTTCTCTTCATTAAAAATTAAAATGTTTGTGTGTGTCTTTTGTGCATAATGCTTAAAAATTTACCGTCGTAATAGAATCGATAAAGTTAAAGATGGTGTTTTTACTGATTTGCTAATTTAAGATGCCAGCTTTTAAAATTGCCAACATCTAAAATAAAAAACGTCATTTTACGAAAATTTTGAAATATAAAAAATAAAAAGTAACAGAAAAATTTTTAATTTCATGGAATTTATTGGAAATAAATATGAATCATACACAATATGTGATCATTGTAAACTTTAGTGTTTAAAACTGTAATTTAGTTAAATTTACTTTATTCATAAAAAAGAAACTGTAAAACTAAATAAGTGCAAGTCGAAAATCAAGAAATTTTTTAAACTAATCACCTCGCTAAAAAATAATTTCTAAGAACAACGTCTGGTTCTAATTATATTCAGAAACGAAATCTTTTACTAATTCATGTATTTTGTGAAGTCTTTAATCTTCCTGACTTGATTTTTGAAAGATGATGAAAGATAACTCTTCTAACTTTCATGGTTTAAATAAAAATACGAATTTGTTTTTAAATCGGTTAATTTCGTTTATTTTCAATGTTACTTAGTTACTAACATTCCAGACAACCAGAATTTACAAAAGAAGTTTAAACCTGGAATTTTAAATGCATTTTGATATTGTTTGACGTTTTTATAAGTGAAATTGATAATTTCAAATTTGATAAATTTTTTTTTAGGCTCATTATTAGCTATAATATCAAATAATCTGAAATAGATTTTTGAAGTTATACCAGCATCTATATTATTGATAAATTATTTGAGAAAGTAAAGTTAATCCTCAACAATAAAAATGTGGCTTTTTGATGCACCATTTTCGCAAAATGACCTGCAGCCATCTTCAGTTGTTAGCATTTAAAACAATTGGGATAATAATAAATTGCTTATAGTATAATCAATAATATAATTAAAAAATACTCATATTTCACTGCTGAATTCCATTGTAGATTTGTTATGGTGAGCATCTGAATTGAAAAAATTTGAGATTTTGAATAAAAGTCTACATTTCTAATAAAAAAACTATATAATTATGCATTTTTGAGCTCCAAGATGTTAGGAGCTTCAGTAGAAAAGAGATAAGCACAAGTGAAATAGATTTTAGAATTTGCTCCTGACAACTACTGTTTTGAGTTTGTAAACATTGGCTAAATTGTCCATACTTCAGGAGCAGATGCAATTATTGCTTTTATTTGAAAACATACTGGATTTTACTTTTGGTGTGTATAGAACATAGATCAGATCAGTTGATAACGTTATACATCAACCACAGTGGGCTTGCAAGTGGACCTTTGATATTTTTAGAACATTTCCCAAGTAATATTTTCTGTATAGTTTGAGAGTAGACAATCTCAGGGTTTCAGAACTGGTTTAACTTTGATTTGTCTTCTTAGTTCTAAGTATTTGTCCAGTTATGATCATTTAAAATTAAAACTGAAACTCACATGTTTATTCTTTTAAATTTAGATGATCAGTTCTGGATAGTTGCTTTTTCTGCCAGGAAAGTCAGTGGAATCTTGTTAAAATGAATATTATAAGTAACAAACAGGTTAAACTAGACATGCTTTTTAAAAAATATTTGGGGTCCCTCTAATACAAAATTCGGTCAAATTAACAGATTTTTGCTGTATTTTACTCTTTTTTTTTTTTTTTTTTTTTTTTTTTTTTTTTCTCTGACCCCACCTCCCAAAGTCAAATAGCACTTACAAAAATACCCAAGATAAATGTTTTTCTCCTTTTTAGTGTAAGTTCTCAAATATTAATAAAGTTAATTCTGCAAATTGGAAAAAGCTAGTTCTTGGAAATATATTTACAATGCACCCGTTCCTTTCGTGTTACATTGATCATTACCTGCTTTTGGTTCCATATGCTGAAGAGCAAATATTGGTTTTTGACATGACTTTTTTTTTGTATTAGCTTATTCAGAAAATGTAGGGTTTTAACCATTAGTTTTAAAATGATGGATTTTACTTCAGAAGAATTTTTATTTATCAAAATAAGTGCCATTAGACTCTACACATTTTTGCCAACAAGACACCAGTTTAATTATTTCAGTTGCAGAGAAATTAGAGGTTTAAAAAAAAATAAAATCTTTGTAGGCATTTTGGACAACAATTGTTGAAAAGTTTTTCCTTGTAAGAAGTTGTCTAAATATTTGAAGAAGTGGTAATCAGTTGGTGAGTAAGGTTCCTGAGGCAATTTCATAACACGATTCATTCAATTTCTCTAGTGTTCATTGTGCAAGTAGATTGAACCTTTTCATTTTCTATTGCATTTGGACAATTTCTTGGCAGTACTTCTCAGCTGTGATTGTTTCTTCAGGATTCAAAAGCTGCATTGAATCAAACCAGCTTTAGACCACCAAAATGTCTAAACCTTTTGGTGAAACTTTGTCTTTTGAAAGAGTTTAGGAATTTTCTTTCAATTCAGCCATTGCCCTGAACATCATTGGTTGTCATATAATATCCATTTCTCATCACATGTCACAATGTGATTGAGAAATGGCTAACAGACTTCATAATGATGATTCTTTTGGTTTTCATTCAATTCGTTTGGCACCCATTTGTCCAACTTAAAACAAACATTTAAACTTGTGAAGCTTTATTTAATGTAATTTGACTACTGTTCATAAGTGCAGTTTAACCATTCCTCTTATAGTTAAGTAGTTCGAGGGGGGGAGCTAACTATAGTTGCCTTCCACCACAGTACTTAGTCATAAAAAAAATTTGCATACAGGTTCCACCTCTAAGATATGACATGGAGCTCTTTAGCATAATAGTTTTACTCTCCAGCTGGACATAATTTATCAAATTTTAATTGGTGCTCTTTCAACAAGGAATTAATTTACTCTACCTGTATTGATCTTCCACTATTTCTTTTTTTATTTAACAATATATAAATGGTTGGATTAGATTTTCATTAATATTTTTCTTTTCTTTTTTTTTTTTTTTTTTTTTTTACAGATTTACTTTTTCTGATTATTTTTTATATAAAAAAAATTTGTCTGCAATTAAGTGTTCTTTTGAGTTATTATTTAAAACATTGATCTAACAGGGTTACTTAATATAATGTTAAAAAAAACAATAAGAATTATTTGTGAAGTACCATAACCTGAAGCTAATGGGCTTGTTTATACAGTGCAGTAGAAACACCCCACCTCTTACACACACACACACATAATGGTAAGACATTAGTGGCAGTGTTCTTGTCATCTCCTTAATGTCTTATCATTTTGTGGGGTTATTTCTGCTGCACACTGTATATTGAAATGAGAATAATTTCTGAAGAATTTGTAGCACTTGAGGCATGAAATGTTCTGTTATGCTTAGATTATGAATTTTATTACATTCCTCTAAAACTATTCTATTGTTCATCTGTAAGCTTTGAATTAAATAGGGATTAATATAATAATTCTTTCTTTTTACTAAATATTTGCACTCAATATGAAGCCCAAGACCCACTGAGTTACTAAATGCAGTTAAGGGGAAGAAGTAAGTGCAGATTATGAAGATATATAGGATAGATAACAGTTGATCTTTGACTTGAAGAGATTAAGATTGTAGTGATTAGGGAAGCATCCACTTGGTAGTCTGTTCCACAAAGTAGCAGTTCTCAAGAATATCTGTTTGAGTAGACATTCTTATCACTGGAATACAAAAGGAACAAGGATGATTTGACCATGTGTATGTGGCATAGTGGGTTTCAGCTGTAAAGGTCTGAACTGGTGGAAGCAAGAAATGTAGCTCCTCTGAAGTGTTTTGCAATATTTCAAGGTACTTGGACAAAAACTGATTATTAAATACATTAATCTCTTTCTAACAAGTTTTATTATCTTTAATATGAGTAAATTATGTACCTTTTTAAATGTTAAGAACTTCAGAAAACAATTTCAAATCAGTTTCTGTTAAATAATAAGTGCCATCAGATTAAAATTTATAAGGCTTTTTTTCCACATGAACTGACATGATCGTTTCTATTTTTATAACTTTGGCATATATACATTTTTTCTTTTTTGTTCTTAGAAATTTTAGATTTCTAAAAATGGTCTTGAAAATCTTTGTATATTTGATACAACAACATGATGTGAGATTCTTGCTCCACTAAATCTTGGAAAAGTAATACACTAAAGGTAAACTACTTTCACATCTGCAGAAAACTGCCACCAAAATCTATTGAAGTTTGTAAGAAATAGCATGTTAATATTGTTTACTCTACTGCTAACAGTATAGTTCGAAATTTAAACATCTAACATCAATTAGGATCGTGTCTTAAATTTAATTTTTGAAGTAACAAACCACATGTTTATATTTTATCTAAAGTGTATTATACAGTTAACAAAATTAAATAAAAACCTGACACACTAAAATAATTTGATGTTTAAGCTATATCCTGTATCGCAGAAATTATGCTATGTTTTGAGTCACAAAATAAGGGAAAATGCTGTAGGAATAATCCCAGAATTCATTTTAAATTTATTGTAAAATTCTCTGATATCCAAATAGTCTTCAGTCAGTCATCTTTAGTTTTTTTTTTTTTTTTTTTTTTTTTTCAAAAGATTGTGTGACTTACTTTCATTTTAGAATATAGTCAATTTAATATAAACATAAATCCCTATCAACAAGAATTTGTTACTCCTTGTTTTATTACAACTATGATTGTAAGATAACCAATAATGTTCTTTTACATTTATCTTTCATCTTTTTCCATCAGTAACAGTTTGTAAAATCATTTGTGATTTAACTCTGTGAAATAAGATAAATATGTGAAAATATTTCATATTTTTTAAAAAAAATTTATGTTGTAGCTTTTCTCTTGAGGTTTCATAAGCATTACTTCATGAAATATGGAAATAGTTAATAGTTAAGTGGTTGAATTGTTATCTACTTCTTATCAGATTCAATGTAGTATATTTTTTGATTATTCAGAATTAGTATTTGAGAATGCTTACATGACAATAGTAATTATGATAATTTTTAATTTTTGCTTTCAGTTTTATTTATTTAATGTTAATATGTAGGGGTCTATTTGTTGTAAACAAGGGTACTGAGAAACTTCCAGAAATTTAATGGCACAAGACAAGAGCCTTAAAATAGAAATAGCAAAACATGTCAGATCCTGTATTCAAAGTATAGATACAAGAATATCCAAAGCAAATTTCTTAGCAACAGTGTGGGGTGGGGTATGGAGAAAGAAAATTTGTCCTTGTGCTAATGTTTGTGATGTATTCTTGAGTATTAATTACTAAATATTTTATAATTAAAATTGACAAGACTTCATTACTTCAATGATACATAACAGTCAGCTCATTAGGTGCCCTTGTATATTCATTAAGCTATTGCTGTCATAAAACAGATCTATATGATTTAATAAACAACACAGTTGGATAGAACTTAAGTTATTCAGTTTATAAGTGAGTGACCTAAATAATTTTATTTCTAATTGTAAGTGCCAAGTGTTCTTTTTGGGTTGTTGTATGAATATATTCTTGAATTTTCATATACAACTCTGTCCAAGATTAGTTATTAATAAATCAAACAAAGGAAAAATGAAGTTTTATTTATTTTATTCAAGTATTAACTTTTTAAGTTTTCTCATAATTGAAACCTATTTCTGAGACCATCCTCATGTGACTAAAGTTAAATAAAAAGAATAAAAAACACTACTGGAAATCTATTATTAAGGATATCTCATAAGTTAATGCAAAGGCATCAAATTAAATAAGGAATTTTTCAAATCAATAATCATATTTAAATTTTAGAGACAAATAGAAAAATAGTAAAGATATTTAAGCTTACTCCCAGAATACCTAACTTCATTCTATATTTTGTAATTTTTTTCTCGACCTTTGACTTTGACTTTAATAACTGTTTAACAGCTCATAATTATCAATGACTGAAATAATTTTGCAGGTGTTTTCCAAAATCTTTTAAAATAATCAGAAATAGTTTTGTAGATAAATTCCTTGAATGAATGATGAAGCTAAGAAATGGACACATGAGAATAATTAGTTTACACATCTGAGATAGTAAAAGTCTTTGCAGGAAACAACCATACCAAGAAAAAAAAGTTTGTAAATACTTGTTCTTAGAGAACTTTGTAAGTATACACATCTTTTAAAGAAGAGTGTCATGTTTTGTCCCATCAAACCAGATGAACATCATTTCAAAAACTTATATGGCCACATCTTGCCTTATCACACAAGTAACAGGTTATAAGTTAGTCTAATTTTCACTAGTTACCCACCATTTAAATGCCATGAGATGGCTTTAGAATTGGCTAGAGCATCATGAATACACTGTATAACAGGCCTTATACTAATAAATCTATCTCTATGTAAGTGATATGTATATAATACAAGAAATAGTAGAACTTAATTTAAAATGTTGCTACACCATGTTTATACCAAGTAGAAATCACCAAGAGTTTTTCATATGAAATCATTGATGACCAAAGAGTAAATTTCTTAATTCAGAAATAGATACTCATTTATATTTATATTGATATTTTAGAACACTAACAGTTCCTATTATTATCATAATTTGAACTTTGTTTCACTTGTTTTTTATTGCAAGTTATCATTCTAGGTAATTACTACTAACAACATTTTACAAGAAGACCAATGCTCTTAGACAGAGCTGTTGAGATGTAGCCATAAATTATATCAGTAATATGCATGTATATTGTGCCTTTTGTATTTGCTTTCCTATTGCTTAGAAAAATAACAAGAACAATTTTGAGAAACTTAACAGCTGTGAGACTTAGATTTAGATAACCTACAATAACCTACATGCTCTTCAGCCATTACAGCCCACCATGGAACAATTTCACTAATAAGACACATCAGCTTCACATTCCTATTCTTTTAGGGCTTTTACTCTTCTTGTTGTTGGTTAGCAGTCAAGTCATATTCACTTATCATAGTATAGAGCAGAATAACACCAATCATTTTTTTTTTTTTTTTTTTTTTTTTGACAAATGTTGTGTCAGATGAACTAAAAAATTATATATAGTCTGTTCAGAAAATATCCAGCCATCTTGAATATCATCAATTGGTTGTGTGGCCTTGATATTTGACAATCAGAAGGGACCTTATTGAGCATACATGAAGAATCTCTTGTGCTATTCAATTGGCAGTGAGATGGCATTAAGTGAGCTTTTTTTATGCTGCTTGATTGTCACATTCACAATGATACAGGGCTTTTTTGAGGGGTGCTAAGGGGAAAGACATTGCATCACCCAAGTCTATCAACTCCCCAACTTCTACAATACAGATTTAGATCCATGTAACCTCTGGTTTCTTCCAAAGCTAAAAGAAGGGAATTATATTTCAGACTATGGGAAAGATTAAGTATAACAAAGCAGCTGATGGCAATCCCAAAAGAGGATTTAGTTGAAGGGACACTGGAATAAATGTATGAAATCCTAAAGGAAGTGCTTTGAAGAAGACTAAAGCATCATTGTCTGAGGTAGGCTATTTCTTTATTATTATTAATACCTGGATCCTTTCCAGACAGACTTTGTGTCTTAGAAATCCAAAATCCAACCACTGCTTAGTAATGGCAACAAAACAAGTATAATATTATGTGTATGCATATGACAAACTGTCTTATAAAATATGCACCAAATTTTTTTTTTTTTTTTTTTATTTTTAATGGCATACATTAACGACCTTCACAGTTTCCATTATTAATATCGTTAAACAAAACTTATTTTTCAATTGAATTAAAATTATAGTAAAAGATAATTTTGTGTGAATGATCTAATTTAAAATACTAAAAGTTGTACTGGCATTATTGTAAACTAGCTATTTACGTAGCTCATAATGTCTCAGGTGGGATTTCTTAAACAAATATATAAAAAATTTCATTAGTTTTGATGATAGGAAAGGATAAAATAAAACAATGCTCTTGGTTATTTTTTTAGTGCTGACTGTATTTGATCTCATATATAGACAAGTTTTTAAATTTTCTTATAAATTACACTACCATACTTTCATTTTATTTTAATCATTTCCTACTTTAACATGTTTTTGTTTTTTTACTGGTGGTTAGGAGAAAAATTTAATTAACCACCAAATTCTTTATATAAAATTATTTTGAGTAAATTTTGCCATTTATTCTCTATGGTGTGCATTGAAGATGAGTTAAAATGAGATTTTGTCAATTTAAGCCAAAATCAGCAGTATGTATAAAGGTTATTTATATTCTTTATTTTCTTTTTATTAAGTTAGTCTACATGCCTTTGTTGTTGTTGAACAAAACTGGGTTACCAAAAACATTGAAACTAGTTTGGGCATTTGTCATTTTGGAGCAGTACATATGCACATTATTTTATACCATTTGAAATTTGTACAGGCATTTACCAAAATAACAGTCTGCAAGCGAAAATATGAAGATACATTTTCATTTAAACCAGGTAATTGAAATTTTCACTAATCACCAACAATGGAGAATGCTTATTTGGAGAATTAGCTGTGAAATAATAGACTTTGTAAAAGTACAGTTGGAAAGAGGTTGACCCTTTGCACTTTAATGATGTTCAAAGTATAAAACTTGTAGATAAAATATGAAAAATTGGTGAGTTTTTTTTATCCTTGTTCCATGGCAGAAATATTCAGGTCTCTAATATTTTAGTGCATGGAAGCTCAATTATATTTGAATTTAATTTGTTACTGTTTCAGTTAACATTTACTATTAAGTCAAATTTTACTTACTACAGTATATTTCATTTTTTTTTTTAAATATAAATAACTAAATAGAAGATTTATTTCGTCAAATTTTGAGATATAATTTTTTTTTTTTTTAATCTGTTAACCTTGAATCAAACCCAAACAGATAAACTTACATTTTATCTTTTTACTGATATTAAAGTTCTGTTCTTTCAGTTAAAGACAATTCAAACCATTAAAAATGACTATCAGTTCCAAAACTCTGTTATTCCAATCAGTCTCTTCTATTTGTATTTATTCAAAGTGTTTGTTGGTTCATTGACAGACGGAAATATTGAATACAACAATATTTTAGAGAGAAAAGAAATTTGCAAGATTTTATTTGAATTTATAAAATCAAATTTTTATATCTTAAAAACCATAACATTATCTTAGCACATCTTGAGCAAAGAGGAAATAAATTAATTACTGATTTTATAAAAAAAAAAAAAAAAAAAATTACCACCTGGATTAAACTAGAATGAACATTATTACATATCTGTGTGTGTGTGTGTGTGTGTGAACAACTGACAAGGTACTGTGGTTAAATTTTTATTTCATTTTTCATGTGTTCTTATAATTTTCTTTTCTGAATGTGAATTATAAAGAAATTGTCCAAATGTTTTGTGTGTCTGAATGCTTTCAGTCATACTTTTAGCCATTATTAAGGATTCATTTTATTTTTGCTTTTAACTGAATGTATTGATTGTTTTATGTATATATCCAGAGTTACAGGAATATTTTATTTTCCAAAACATGGTCAGCACATTTCTTAAAGAAATAAACAACTTCAGCCAGCAGAAACAAGAAAAATATCTATAAAAATTTTAAAACTGTTAACCTCATTGTTAATAATAATTCACCTGCAAGATCTAAATTGCAGAGAACCAATATTATTTACAAATTCACATGTCCATTGGAACAATCCAAATTCCTAAATAATTATATTGGAGATATATATATATGTTGCCTAACACAAAGACTTGTGTTACATCTTGCTGACCCCCCCAAAGGGAGGGGGTGAAAATAATGGATGCATTATTAAGAAAGAATGACAACACTCAATAATATTATCTATGAACATGGCCACAATGTACTGACTGTGTTTGGAAAATAAAACATTCCTATAACTCTAGATACATATATAAAACAATCCATACATTCATTTATAAGTAAAAGTAAAATTCATCCTTGAAAAGTATAGCCAAAAGTGCTCAAATATACAAAACTTTTTATTTTTTTATTCCAAGTATTTCACCCCAAGCAAGGCAGGATGCCACTAACACACAAGAGGCTACAGAGTGAGAGTAAAGAGGAGTGATGGCGGAAAGGATGAACAGAAGGACAGGGAATAGGTCAGGGCATCTGGAGATGTCAATTGACATTACTTTTGAATAGTTGGAGATCATAGCTATCAAGGAAACAAGTAATAGAAAGGCAATTCCACAGATGGGAGGTGCGAGACATGAAACTATTGGGGTAGAAGATAGGGCCACATTTAACAGTTTCAACAGTGAAAGGGTGGGACCGTGATGCCAGCCTAGTAGCATGCTGTCTGGGAACTAGCGAAAGTAGCTCATCGGAGCAGTTACCATGAAAGTATTTGTAGAAAAGACAGAGGGAGACGACGACATGTCTGTGAGAGAGCGACTGTAGATGAGATGCCAGATCAGGACCAATCACATTTGCATATCCGTCTCTGGATTTTGTTGAAGACCTTAAGGCGAACAGCGGGGACACCAGACCATATATGGCAGAAGTATTACATGCAAGGGTGAATGGTTGATTTATAGATTTGAAGGATGGATTCAGGTGAGAAAAACTTTATGGCGTAACACAGGGAACCAACCTTTCTTGCAGTGGATGAAGCAATTGATTCAATGTAATTGTTCCATCTCAGGTCAGCAGGCAGTGTGAGATCAAGCAGACGCAAAGAGGTGCTCTCGTGGAGTTGAGCATCAGACATTCTAATGGGTGGCAGGAATGGTTTCCTGTGGTGAGTAATAGAGAGCAGTTTTGTTTTAGAGGCATTGAAGTTAACCAGCCAGTCTACAACCAATTGGAGGTCCAGGTTAGTTTTGCCAGCAATACTAGACTTGCTATTGAGGCAGGGGTAAATAGTAGTGTTGTCAGCATAGATGCCTACTTGGGAACTGATGACATCTTTATGGCCGTGAGCATATCAACTGTAGAACAGGCAAAGCGGAAACCATATTGCTTATCAGAGAGCAGATATTTGGACAATTTCTATATAATTTACATTCAGAATAAAAGAAAATTATAAGTACACATGAAAAATTAAATAAAAATCTTGACCACAGTACCATTAATGAAACTTTTATAAAAGAGGGATTGCTGCCCAAATACACACACACACACACACCCACGGATTTTTATATATGTGTGTAAGTAATCCAAGTGAATCCTATTAATATAAAATATTAAAACTGATCCACAAAAGAGATCTCAATATCCTTATTATAGAGCATAGAAATGAATTACATAAAAATGAAACTTAATTGTACACTATTTTTATGGCCATGATAAATTCCCTGGAGCTTAACGTTTTAGCATCTCCAGGGAATTTATCCTGTGGAGCAAATAGACCATAAAAATGGGATACAACTGAGGTTCATTTTTATGCAATTCATATATATATATATATATATATATACACACACACAGTGTAACCCGGATATAAGAGAGATTTTCTCTGGTCCCAAATTAGAGCCATACTTACCTAAACAAAATTGACCAAACTCGGATATAAGAGACTTTGTCTCCGGTCCCGACAACTCTCTTATACCTGGGTTACACTGTGTGTGTGTATATATATATACATATATATATATATATATATATATATATATATATATTTATTAAAGACATTTTTATGTTTAACGTTCTTTTTATAGATACAAGTATTTAAGTAAATGCTCTGTTTATAATAAACAGTATTAAATAACATTTACCGGCCTGAATGTCCGAGAAATTTTCATAGAAAATATTCGTCCTTTGACAGGATTCGAACCTGCATCCTATACGGAACTGTTATTTACGCTAACGTGCCTTAACCAACACAGCCACAAAGGAGCGTTCGGTAGGCAAGGTCGAATTTACTGCTTATAAACTTCAATCTTCCATGAATCTCGTACATTCATAACTGCTCATGGCATATCAAATGTAAACAAATGACGTCATACATTAAGAAATGAACAAAGTCTGACAATTTATTTATTAAAGACATTTTTATGTTTAACGTTCTTTTTATAGATACAAGTATTTAAGTAAATGCTCTGTTTATAACGCTCCTTAATAAATAAATTGTCGGACTTTGTCCATTTCTTAATGTGTGTGTGTATATATATATATATAATATATATAAAATTTATTTATTAATCCTTTTTGTTTTTTTCTAAATTTTCATGAATGTGTCTGTAAACAAAAAAAAAAAATATCGTTTCAATTCCACTGTCTAAATGTAATTTTTATACTGTTGTTGCCTAGATTAGTTATTTTACTTTCAAATAGTATCAATTTTCATTTAAAATAAATCTACAAAGGTGTATTAATTTTTACTCAATGTCGGTAGTATCTGAAAACAAAAGTTGGCACAATACTGCATTTATTGTAAGACCTTGTAATCCTTTGCTTAAAATTTCTGTGAAAATTGTAGCCAAAATAATTTGGAAGAGCATTTTCTCTTATAGATATTCTAATATGAAAAACAAATCAAATAGTAGTTACCTATAAAGCACAATAACTTAGTCAATTTTAATTTTTAGTGTTGTTTAAATTATTTTATAAATTAGTTAAGCATTGAATAAAAATATGTTGGTTTGATATAGATGTTTGATATTGATTGATATCTTGTTACTGATTAATTCTCAGTAATTAGGATTAGTCCTGTTTTTGTGCAAATAGGATTTGCCTATTTATTAAATCACATTTTAAATTTGCCAGAAACAATTGCATATTTTATCAAAGCATTAATGAACAATTTCCTGTTTCTCTGTTTATCAAATTACTTTACTAATTGGTAGATTTGTTTTTTCAATGTTTAATTTAAAACTAATGTCCAGAGCATATTAATCGCAGCACATAACTTGGAGAATTGATTATTTTCTGAATGTTTAATTAGCTTTCATTAATTCCGAAAAGTACATTGCTTATCAACAAACTTGTAGCTGAAAACATTTGTCTGTGCTGTAAATATGTTGTTACTTTCTTAGTATTTATTAAGCATAGCTCAGTTTTAGTACAAGACCACAAGTATGGGGGTATCCAGTAAGGATCAAAATCACTACTCAGTCAATCTGATTGATTTGCTTACCATTACCCCTGGCCATTATACAAGTTGTTGTGTTAGTTTCATATTGCATGACTGGCTTCTTGACCAAGTAGGTTTAAGGTAATATCACATGGAAACACTGGTTCCCATACGATCACCAAAGTTGAGCAACATCAAGCCTGGTCAGTACCTAAATGAGAGACCACTTGGGAATACCAGGTAGTATAATGGATAATGGCTTGGAATTTGAAATCAGAGCCAAATTCCAATTCCAGTCCGACTTATTATATTCGCTTACATGCAAATAACCATGGGAAAATTATTTTCTCTCTCCAGCAATGGTCTAATTAATGACTTGTATCAGTAAATTATTATTATTATCTCTCAAAAATTGTTACAATCTAAAAATGTAAAATGTTGATAAGCCGTAAAAAATAAATCAATCAAATGTTGACCAAATACATTTTATCATTTCCTTCCCCACACCAAACAGACAGGAAATACATAATTAATAGGAAACTAATTCAATACAGCTTATATATATAATGCTTATCTATGTTTGTAACAACCAGGAACATGTCTGTGTTTTGTTTTTTTTTTCTATAAGAAACAAACTTATTTCAGAATTTCAATGATTTGAAATTTTATAAACTTGATTCTTTAATTCTTTTTATGTCCCCCACCCCAAAGTTCATATATCAGAAAGATCTAAATAATTTCAAACCATTCTAAAAGTAATTTTATTTTTAACAAATTTTTGTACATTTTGTGTAATTCAAAGCAAGGCTCCCTTAGTCACTGCTTTAAACAGGTTCTCTTTATGTGAGCTAGAGATTTGCAAACTTTTTGTCTTTTTGAAATTCATTACTTGATTTTATTTATATTTATATTTGAAAAGAAGCTGAAAAAATGTTTTCTCATTTTTAAAACCTTGGTCCTTTGCAACATTTGAGCATTGTATAATTTTAAAAAGAACTACTTATGATGCTCAGGATGTCTGAAATTAAAACTTGAATAAAAAATATTAATCAAGTACAAATAATACCTTAAAAGTTTAGGTTTGTGAAATAGTCTATAAAAGGGCTAATTGTATATGAAATATTTTTAAAGATAAAATGCTACTTCGGTGACTTCCAACACTTAATGCATTAAGGATTTTTTCTTAAAATTCACCTTTTATGCTATAAAAAGTTTAAATGTTTTCTTTGTTTTTAATTTCTGACAAAAAAAGCATTTTTTCAAGTCTTCTATTCATAAGACAGCATATTTTCTTTGTCTTTATTTTTATTGTGTGTTTCAAGTCTAGATTAATGTTTCAAATCATTTCTGAAGTTAATACATTTAGATGAAGTTGTTCTCTGTTTGAGAAACATTCAACAATTTGGCTTTTGAAAGGCAAGAGTTAACAGAAATTTCAAGGTAAACAGTTTGCAAAGTTTTCAATATTTGTATATTTCCCCTTAAAAATTGTTTAACAGTTCATCTCTCAACATTCATCTCAAAAACCCCAATTTTTACTTACAAATCCCTAGACTTTCAGATTTGCTTCCTGATAAAAGTTTTGTTTGTCTATCTATTTAAATTCAAGAAATGTTTTTAATTTTAAAATAAGCCAACTTATTTCTTCAAAGTTTCATTTGTTTTTAATATCCATCTAATCTATTCATTAAGATTCTTATTTTTGAAAAGTGATTCTCTTAGAAAACCCTCCATGTTATTTAGATTTTAATTGAAACATTTAATTGATGTCTAATGTTGATTGCATAGCTAGAATAGGATTCTTTCATATCCTCAGTAGTTAGTACATTTTGCAGTATTTGAGCAGATTATAGAATTGGCTCTTCCAGTCATGACTTTAATTAAAAAATGGTATACTTTGAAAGTTACTGCCTTTTTAATTTTTTATTTATTAGTTTTAAGTAATTAAGAGTCTTGTACAGAAATGTTATAAAAAGAAACACATTGCAATTTCTGATGATGATTCATTTTTCCAAGTTTGTTGAAACATCCTTGCCATTTTCTATATGAATAAAAGACTTTAGTTTCCTAAAAATAAATCCTCTGTACAATGTTAAAGGACTTGAATTTCTATTTGCTTAATTTTAGGTGACTCATTTCAGCTGAACTAATACAATTCTAAAGTTGATTTTTTTAAATTTTTTTTTTTAAATGTCTGAATCACTGTTGTTTATGTTCTTTTAGGGAGGAGCACCTTTTTCATGCTTGCCTTCATCTTACCAAATATTCTATATGTATGTTTGTCTCTAAACTTATTTAGCTTTCTTCTTCTTTAATGCTATAATTTTACACTAGTAGACATATTTTGCATGGATTTATTTTATTTTAAAAAATCCAAGCTAGTTACACACAGGAAAAAACAATTCTAAAAATCCTACTCTTTCTTCCTTTTTTTTTTTTTTTTTTTATCCTCAAAAGGAAAAGTATCATATATGAATAATCATATAGCAAGTATTTTATTGAGATTTTATTTTAAATTAATTTTTGTTTTAACATATTTAGTATATTGTTACATACCAATAGTTTTAAAATGATTTGAAAAAAATTGGCTAGTTTTACAGTCATTTTGCATCATTATGAATATCATAGGAAATGATGGTATGGAATTATATATATGATTTCCTTTTACTTGTTTAAATTATTTTTATGTAAATTTAACAAAGTTGGATATATATATATATATAAAATAAAATTTTTACCCTAGAGTAGAGTTTGTTTATCTTTATTTTACAATGTTATTTTTTTGTAATTGGTCTTCTGCAATATTTTGAACTGTTATACACACTAATTTCATTTTGGTATATTGCAGTGTTTGCTTCAAAATTTATAGCATCTTCTACTTGCTCATACAATGCTAATTTGGCCATAATGCAACATTCCCCAAAGAAAAATTCCTTTGTAGAAACAAAAAATATAGTAAAGTGTCAATAAATAATATTGAGGTTAGCCATGACATTATTAAAGACTTAGTTTTATGACCTCAAATCAAATAAGAGGTCTGTATACTTGTTAACTAATAATCAGTTTATGACTACTTCTAATAAAATCTATACATAATTCTCAACCACATTCTTTATGTAGATAATCTGTATAGTTATAGGAAAAACTATTCTGTATTTGAAACTATTTGGAATTGTGAAAAAAATACTATCTCATGATGAATAAGAAATAGCCTTGACAATTGAATATATGAATTTTTTTTTTATTTAATATTGGCTTGTTTAATTTTAAAACATTAAACAGAAAAAAGTAAAGTTTTTTTTTTTTTGTTTTTTGGGGTTTTTTTTTCAGATACATTAGAACTGGAAACATTTTCACCATTTTGTATGCATGTTGCTTTGTGTCTGTGCACTGATTTTTAACTTTTTTTTTCAATAACTGATATTTATTTGTAATCAATTTTTTGTACAAAAATCAGACAAAAATAGATGAAAATATATTTTAAATTCACAATTGGTACTCCATCTTATCAGTGTTAAAGAGAAAATACCTTTTTGATTTGAGAAAACTTATGCTCGTTTTTGATAATATTAAGCTTGAGTAAGCTTATCAGTATCCAATTCTTTTTGTTCTTATGATCTTAGCAAAGTATATATAACAATTGCCAAATACAAATAAATATCTTGCTTTCTTTCAAATTTAAAAGGATTTTTTCAAAGCCTGTTTTTCTAAAAATCTACATAAGAGTAAATATTTTATAAGTACCATTCAAAAATTCCTTAAATTATTGGTATTAACAGAATAAAAATTTAGCAAAACTTCTTAATATTTTGATAATAAATTTCTCAATCTTTATATCTGTATAATGTCTCTCTTTCAAAATATATCTGATTCATCTAGAATTTACTATAAGATATTCTAAATAGGTAAATTTTGAAGGATAGTTTTGCAGGATAATCCTCATCAACAGTAGTGAAGGGATCACTTATTTTTAAAAAAATCTCTTCTCAAATTTTCTCAAGATTAAAAATACATACTCCAAATGTTCATTATAAATCAGTACAAAATAAATTTTCTGTGTGTAACAGGAAAATTATCCATAAAATGGTGTAAAGCTGAAAAAAATGAGATTACAAATAAAGAATCAAGTAATGAAATTGATATCAAAACATAAAATAAACAACTGACTTTTATTCACTTTAAAATTTAAATTTTTAATAATTATCTCTCTAATCTTTTTGATGTTTGCATTAATAATTAAATAATGTCCTGCAAAATAGTAAATTTATAATTCTAGATGATTCTTGCCTACACAATTTAACCAAATGACCATTTATTATCCTGTAAGAAATACCTTAAGAATTAATGAAACAATTGAATTCTAATATGAAGAGGCATAATCTAACCACAAATTTTATACTTGCTTTTAGTTCACAAGTTTTTTTAGTTCAAATTTTATAATTGCTGTTTGTTCACAAGGACAGTTCATTTTATCTAAAATTATTTCTCCAGTTATTTGATTTTATGATTATTAAATTATTAAATAAAATACTTTTCTCTGAATTACTTTAGTCTTAGTCTTAATCTTAATCTTTCATGTAATTATTATATTTTTCAACATAGCCATTTTATTATAGAGTGTGTGGCAGAAATATTTTCCAGAAATACCTCACATATAATGGTAAGGCATTAGCTACATGAAGACACCATTGTCGTTAATCTCTTAGTATTATTTCTGCTGCACCTTATATAAAAGACCTTGTCATTTTTTTTGGGGGGGGGGTTCAGTCAGTAGATAAGTGAAACTCACTGTGATTTGAACCTGGAAAAAAGCAAACAAATGAAATGTTCATTACACCAATGTTCTGCTGTTTAAAAATAGAATAAAATTAACTTGGAAATACTAAGTTATATTTTCAGTTTTTTTTTTTTTAATGTTTGTAATTATTTAAACTAGTCGCTTTTTTTATTATTCACTGATAATTTCTTAACTTTTTACAATTAATATTGATGTGTTAAATTCATTTAAAACAACAACTAAATTTAACATTTTTGAATTTTTATTACATTTTAACAAGACAGTCATTTAAAGTTTCATTCACTGCATTCATTCTTTCCCTTAAATGCTTAAGTTTTTCTTAACTGTTATTTTCTATTAATATCTGACTATTTCTATCATTGTTTTGATTTTTTTTTATTTTATTAAATGTAAAATTAAAAAAATGCTTTACGTTTCAATTTGAATGGCTCTTTTAATTTTTATTATATTTCAATAGGAAGCTGATTAGTTGAATTAGTCATATTTTTTTGTTGATCATGTTTGGTAATGATATTGGTGTTAAGTATGGAAGATTTGAATGAATGAAATAAAAGTAACACAATATGATGATGCACTGGAAATGCTGAAAATATGTTTTCATTAAATATACTTATGAAAAAAAATTAACTTTTGCTAGTTTCTTATTAAATACATTTTATCATTTATTTATTATTTCCTGCAGAAATTTTCCTCTGAAATTGTTTGAGGATAACATTTTTTACAGAGAATTTTTTGCATTAAATTATTAATGAACATAATATGATGTAAAAAGTAAATTATAAACAATCTTTTTTAAAACAAAGAAAATAATCTTATATTTAAACATATGGAATAGATGTTTATAGTAATATTAATGTTACCTCTATCTCTGACATTTCTTTTTTTCCTAAGCTATTATGGTGCAGGTCAAGAAAGGGAAAACTGACCAGTAGAGAAAAAACAAAACTTTTGACTCATTTTAATTCAGTTATCTTTATATACAGCATAAAATAATTTTTAGTTATTTAGGTTACCACAGCATAAAAGGATCACATTTCTCTTGATTATTAGCCGATATCTTGATCATGAGAGATAGGTTTTACAGAATCTTCATCTCATCTGAAATATATGTTTACATTTCTAAATTATTATAGATAAAATCTGTTTATCTACATTAGTTTTCTCCTTTTTAAAATCTTGAATCATTTAGTTTTTCAATATCTTTTTGTATATGTTTGCAATGGGCCTAGAATAATTATTTTGATTAGATTTCCAAACAACAAATTCTGTTTAGTGTAAGTTTTTTAATAAGTTGAACTTAGTAAATTAGAGTTATGTTTTACTCATGACCAGTATATTGATGAAAGGATGCCAATATTACTCACTGGAAAAAAAAAGTTAAACAGTAGCATTTACACAAAGCAAAGATATTAGTGTTTGGAGTGAGAATGGATAAAAGACATGTTGTGGCAAAGAGATGAGAGAGAAACAAAAAAGTGACTAGAGGGTTCGCCGGCAAACCATCTGTTCTTCTTTGCTGTCGGTCGGCACAAAGAAATGAATTGCGAGACTCTTTTTCTCGGCCGTTACACCGGGCAGTCGTGAAACGGAAACCCAAATCAAACGCGCATACTCTTGGTCTGCCAGTCTATTCGCACGTTCGACTCGCCTTCTTATACTAGTCCGACACTGCTCAAATTTGCATGTGTGCTGGTACAATCTCGTTTTGGATGAGACCGGCGTGCACAAATCGCATCCCTAACAGCAGGGCATGTTTCCTTTTGGATTTGTCATGCAAGCAAGACACGTTCACACACATTTCGAGCTCCGTGGTAAATCATCACACCCCACCCTGATCTCATGATCACAAAGGTGGCAGCCCGGCGGCGGTCGTTTTTCAACAGGTTCTTCTTCGTAAAAGCAGGGCTGGGGGCTCTGATCTTGCTCCCCCTTTGGGTGGATTGTCAGAGGGGGGCTCTGCTTCTATTCCCTCTTCAGGTGGATTGACGCGTTCCACGCCTTCTTCGCCAAGCAGCAAACTTTCGGACCCGCTCTCAGATGTCGGAATCTTCCTTGGCTGCGCCGTAACCGTGGTGCGGGCATAGATCCTTAACGTGGCGGGGTATTCCGTCCACCAGAAATGACTGCGGGCTGATCACTTTCATCACCTGACCCTTGTTGATCCTGGTGGTACACTGACTTATTGGCGCCTTGACCCACACGTGATCTCCGACCTGGTAGGAGCCTTGCCCAGGATCTAAAGACATCGTTAGGGCGTCAATCCTTTTCACCCTCAGTTCGTATCAGTGGATCCTGTTGGCGGGGGCAGTCTGGGTAATGTACTGTCTTTTGGTTTAACGTTGTACCAGTAGACGTCTTCCTGTACGGAACAGCGCATTCTAGCCGTGATCCGTTTTACTGTGCAGTGGCATCGCTCCACTATATCATTCCCAGCTGGGGCATATGCGCAGCGAAACCACAAGTTGACTCCCCACTCGTGCGCAAAAGCTCTGAATTCCCTGCTACAGAAAGCTGGGTCGTTGTGCGTGAGTAGCTCATAGGGTGGGTCCTGCTCGAGGAACACTTCTTTCAGCTGGCGTATGACAGCTGCCGAGTCTTGTTTGCCAACTGCTTCCAGATTGAAAAACGCGACGGGCCGCAGTCCGTCAGCATTAGGAAATGATGGGCACCATAGTGGGTGATGTCCATCCCTAGTCTCTTCCAGCAAGTTGGTGCGGGGTCTATGGACTGACATTCCTCACACGTCCGTATGGCTGATCTAACGGCTGCTTTTGTCGTTGACGGCAGACTCTCCTGGCAAAGTAGGTAGTACACCGCACTCCTGGGTGACCACTGTTCCTGTGGATGGACATGATTTGATCTGCATCTAGTTCGTCCACATGGGTGGCGCCAATCATTGGTCTGGGTCCATTACATGTCTTCATTGCATCAAACCATCGCTGCGGTACTCTTGTCAGTCCATCAGCTATATTCAGGGCCGAAGTGACCAGTGCCACGTCCATGGTCAGCTGATACTCTTCCACGAGCTCCTTAAGAGTGCTCAACCGCCTCCTGATGAGCATTTTGTTTGCCACCTTGCTGTGCACTTGCGTTCTCCCAGTCAGAGTATCCGATACCCAATGGCACACGCAAATGGAATCCGTTTTTAGGTGTAGCGTCTTGCTCTGCCACTGGAGTACTAGATTGTCACCTTTCACCACATCATCCAGCTCGGCCAGGTTGATGTGCTGAGCATCATCTTTAGGTCGCAACCAGCAAGCATCCTCCAGCACCATCTCGTGACTCTCTAACACTACTCCGGTTGACAAGGAACTTGTATCAACCCACACATTTAGCTCCTGGGCATCCACGCACCACTCCCCACGAGCGGGATCATCCCGTCACACAGAATCTATGGTCTGACACCATGCACTGGAGAAGGGCATCTTTTGTTTCATCGTCCCAGCCCTTTGTAACTGTACTTGCTCTCCTCTTGAGCACTCCACATGCCACACGGAGCCAACCACACACTGCGAGGTGCCCAACAAGCCCTCCACATAGAGAGAACACCTTCCGTCGCATAATGACATCGGGGACGTTAGGAACCACGCTTTGTCGTTTCCACCACAGTCTCCCTTGTTCCATCGCAACCACCAATCCTAGTACACGTGCGCCATCTTCCAACCATTCTAGGTCCTTAACGCGGGTCGCGGGAACGACATCTTCATTGACATAGACGTCATCAATGTAAGCAGATGCCACATGACCCACAGCTTCTTCTTGAGCCAGCACCGTGCTGATGATCGCCTTCATGACGAGGGGAGCCACATTTAATCCAAATCCTAAACGTGTCAGGCAATATCTTCACGGTCTGGTATGGCCAGAGTGACTCATGGACACATATTTAGAGGTACACTCTCCTGAGATCCCACAAGGACACGTTGGATCCCTTTTGCCGCCATTCGTTTTTCTACATCGGCTGTGAAAGCGTCGACGTGATAGTTGAGCTCCTGGAAGTCCATCACTGGGCGTACCTTCGACTTGTTCTGCTGTAGTACGGCCAGCAGGGGAATTAGCCTCTTGGGAGGCCCCAGTTTTTCTTCTGGGTACAGTACGAGCCAGCCACTGCTGATCCACGTTCGTAATCCTCCCTGATTTCTGCTGCTACTGGGTACTTGGAGACTCCGTTTCAGGTGCGCGGTTCTCTGACCACTTCCATGCCACAGTCAAAGGATCGCCTCCAGTGGTCGAGGTGGCAGTAAAGTTGGGTTCATTCACACTAATGGCTGCACATTTGGCTACTTGCCCATTGCCAATCTGTGCTCGTCTCGTAGGCCCAACAGTAACGCCTCCTAATGTGGTTATGGCATCAATCCCCAATAGCAGGTCAAATCCCAGTGGTTTGTCACACACCACCAGCACGTCGATCTTAGCCACAACATGGACGGGACATGCCTCCAATAGTCATGACATCCACCTTCACTTTCTTCCAAGACCGGCACCGATCTGCATCCACAATTGTCCGTGAACAGCCAGTATCAATCAGCGCTGTGCATGTTGTTCCGTCAACAAGGACGTTTGCCACCGGGAGCACCGTATTTACAACTTGGTTGGGGAGAAGGCTGGCGCTGATGCCCTGTCCCCTGTAGCGTTTCCCAAACAGTCTCAGGCCCAGTGTCCTAACTCCCCGCATTGATAGCAGCATGTTCCACATTTCCGGCAGTCTTTTGCCATGTGGTCTTTAACGCTCCACCTGTAGCATGTCACACTGGTGCGTGGGCCGCTCTTGGTGGGAGACGCGCCGACACTACAGGGTGGGCGCACAGCCACAACAACGTTCTGACTTTCATCTCCAGTAGTTGTCAGCACTCTCGCTCTTGCTAACAACTCCCCTACAGTCAGTGCTTCAACGTTCGGTGTCTGTTGGAGTTCGAGGGAAATTGCATCAGGAAAACCCATGACGAAGGCTAGTTTGGTGAGCCTTTCAATCTCGGCTCCCTTGAATCCGGCCAATTGAACAAACTGTCTGACTTTATTTGCGTAAACGTCTACACGCTCGCCGGTCCATCTGACCATGGTCAGTTTTCTATATGCTGAAAATGTATCGTCCGCGAATGCCTGCTTAAGTCTGGCTTCGATTTGATCAATGTCTCCTTGATCTTCCTCCTCCATTTCCATGTAGAGGACTAGTGCGTCCCCCTCCAGGTATAATGGTAGCAGACTAGCACATCGTACACCAGCCTAACCTTCTTTAGCCATGCCACCACATTGCCCTGGCTGGAAAACGGTTTTATAATGTCACTGCTTATGCGAACCTTTGCCATAATCCGCTGAAATAGCTTGTGGCAAAAAGAAGAGAGAGAAACAAAAAAGTGACTAGAGGGTTCGCCAGCAAACCAGTTCTTCTTCGCCGTCGGTCGGCTCAAAGAAATGAATTGCGAGACTCCTTTTCTCAGCTGTTACACTGGGCAGTTGTGAAACGGACACCCAAATCAAACGCACCTACTTCAACTGCTTCTTGGTCTGCCAGTCTATTCATACGTCCGACTCTGTTTCACGAAGTCCGCCGAAATGACTCGCCTTCTGCTGTGCCGCTGGTGCCTCGCCTTTTTATACTAGTCCGACACTGCTCAAATTTGCATGTGTGCTGGTACAATCTCGTTTTGGACAAGACCAGCGCGCATGAATCACGTCCCCGACAGCAGGCATGTTTCCTTTTGGATTTGTCATGCAAGCAAGACACATTCGCCCACGTTTCGAGCTCTGTGGTAAATCATCACACATGATAAAAGGATGCCTTGCTTTGTGAATTAGTATCATATTTTCTACTATTACCAGTAGTCAGTGTTCAAGACTCCAAAAAACAAAACTAGAAACAGAATCATAATGTTTTTTTTTTTTTTTTGTTTTTTTATCAGGTTGTTTCTTTTCATTTGAAATGTTTGTTTTAACCTGTATTTGGCTTTTTGTTGTACAAAGCTTAGTAAATAATAACACATGTTTCAAAAGAGTTTAGCAAAATGTCACATGTATGTGAATTTGTTTCATGGAATGGTTTGCTTACATTATCCAAATGCCTATGCCATCTAATGATTATAACTGGCCAATGTATGCCTCTTTTTTTTTTTTTTTTTTTTTTACTTTTACTTTTACTTTCATGTCAATAAATATAATTGTATACTTTAAATATCTTTATTTTTATCAGATTCCAGGCACAATCTATTAATTTACTGTTTTCTGTCCTATACAAGCTGATAATTATATGAATTTTGGTATAATTGTGGAGGAGGAAATTTTATTGATAAAAAGTATCAAAGTGGTGTTTTGTATTTAATGCAAGAAATCTTATTTTTACTTTTTTTATCTTTCCTATTAAACCTCAATTTGGATTCATCATAGAATACATTTTGATTTTGAAAAGACACAAAAATTCTATTTTTTTTTTTTTTTTTTTTTTTTTTACAGGATTTGATGTTGCAAAATGTTGAATGAACTCTGATGGCAACAAGTAACGTGCCCAGGCATGACTTTGCTCCAGCATGGCTTAAGATTCCTTCCCAGGATAATCTTGTAAGTAAACTATATATCTGCTTGTTTTTCTTGGATATATTTTTGAAATTTCATTGAAAAAACAGTAGGTTTAATGTTCTTTTATTCAAAATCCTTTCACAGTTGGAGTAAAATTTGATAATTTTATTTTTGTTTAAAGTAAAATTAGGGTAATTATCTAAATAAATAAAGAAATGGCAAATTATATCTGTCTGTCCATGTGTCTGAAACCCCTCTAACTCAGACCACACTTGAATAGACATATTCCTTTTTGGAATCAAGATGTCTTTCATCTGGTGCTTAAACATCCAGCATTAGGATCTGTGTCCAGATGAGGAGGAAAAAGTTAAAAATTCAAATTTTAAAATAATTGAAAAAAATTAGTGATTTTTAATTTTTTTATTTATATTGAGTTTAAAATAACAGGAAAATTTCTAATTTAAAAATTTTTGTTTTAAATTCAGTTTAAAATATCTCCAAAACTTTGAATTGAGGAAATCAATTTTATTTCTTCAGAATGCCAAGGAATTAGAGTTAAAATGAGAGGTTTTGTGACATGAGGTTTTGAAGTTCTACAGAGTTTGTGATTTGAAGAAATCAATTTCCAGCCTGAATTGAAATTTCAGACCCAATGGAATTTTCGGCCCAAATTGGTCTTATGGCCAGAATCTGATGTTTTGAAGTTCCATGGAGGAATTCAAAGTTATTTCTTTATAATTATTGTTGCTGTTTTCTAAGCTGGACCAGAGGTTCCTTTAGTTTTGGGCTGGAGGGTCAATTATCCCTCCTCAGATGCTAGCTTAAAAGTCTACATGGGCTGTGGCTTTTAAGCTAGTTATTAATAAGATTAAAAACCATTAAAATTGAATAAAGATTTAAGATGTCTATCTACTGTTAAAATTAAATGGACTCTTATTAAAAGTAGAGCTTTTGAACTGTTCCATTTTAAAATAATATAGATTTTATTTATTTTAATTCATTTTCTTTCTTTATATCTTTTCTATAATTATTCTTTCCTGGTGCTAATGCCATTCTGTTTGTTCCTTTTATAATGCAAAAAGTCCAATCTGTACTATGTCACATCATGCATCTTCTATTGTTACTGGGTTTCTTTTTATGTAAATTATTTGGTTTTTATTCCCTTCTCTACACTAGGTACCTCCAAATTTTTTGCTAAAAAAAGCATAACATGAATAAAAAGGGCCCCAAACTTAATAAAAACAAAGTTTTATCATCAAAACGTTTGTTATTATTAAGAGGAAAGACCAATATATTTTTTTATTATTTTATTAAATTTTTAATCCTTTCTAGCATGTTCAAAATTTTGGTTAAAATCGTTTTTTTTTTTTTTTTTTTTTTTTTTTTTACATCATCAGTTGACGTAATATTTACTATTAATGTTTTTGCTCTTTTTTTCTGTTGAAAAACATTGATTTGGAAATTCTTGCAAAAATTAAAATAATTGTCAGATTTTAATGGAACTTTCAGGACTTATTCACAAATTAATGAAATTATTTTTGAAATTATTTTTAGAAAATCTTTGTAAAAATGATTTTTTTTTTTTTTTTTTTTTTTTTTTTACATATATTACCCCACGCTTACTTAATTTCATGAAATTTTGAGAAATTAAATTTCCTTTCCAAAAATTTTTTATTCGTTAAAAGTAGGACTCCTTGGAGAATGCAAATCAGCCATTTACTGTTATTGAAAATCTGCTCTGAATCATAAACTAAAAAAAAAAATGCAATAAAACTATGACATTATTTAATTAGAAAAGTTTTTATTTACTTTTAGATATCAAATACATTAAGGACTATTGTCTTAAGAAAAAATTTTTTCAATGAATAATGAATTTTTACAAGAATTGTTTTCATTTTTTAAAATATTAATTATAATAATTTAAGATTCTGCAATATTTCCTTTCTTTTAGGTGATATTGTAATTAAGTGGAAACTCTGTTTACAAATCAAAAATTGAAAAGCTTAATAAAAGTTGTTTACTACCAATATTTTTTAAGTAATTTTCAATTTTTTTTTTCTTAGTTTAAACATTACCATTTTTTCCATTTTTTTCCCCCAAATAACCTGTCACAAATATATATATATATATATATATATTATTTTTGGAAGATTTTTAAAACCGATAATTAAATTTTGTTTACGAATGTGTTAAAATCTGAAAAAATGGCACTTGTAATTAATTCTGTGAAGGTGAGCAAAAATTTGACATTCCAATCTATATCATTTTTTATTTTGCTTACTGGAAATAGTAAATTTAATCATTTCACTTTCAATTAAGGCTAAAATGCAATCTTCAAGAATTCTTTCATTTTTAAAAAATTGTTAGGTATCAAAAATTCAGTGAAGTTGCCTACAAAATAGGTACCTCCACAATAGGTACCTCTACTTTTTCATCAAAAACGGCTTAGCATAATGAAAAAGGCCACAAACTTAATAAAAATAAAGTTTTATCGTCAAAATGTTAAGATGAAAGACCAAAGTATTTTTTGATTATTTTTTTTTTTTTTTTTAAATTTTTTAATCCTTTCTAACAATTTTGAAATTTTGGTTAAAATCTTGTTTTGTTTACATCATCCAGGTGGCATAATAATAACATTGACTTTTTGCACTTTTTTCATTGAAAATGCATTGATTTGGAAATTCTTGCAAAAATCAAATAAATGTCCAATTTTAATGAAATTTTCAGGACTTATTCACAAATGAATGAAGTTATTTTTTTTTTTTTTTTTTACATGTTACCCCTACTTACTTAATTTCATGAAATTTTGCAAAATGCCTTTCTAGTTACTGCTTTTTTTTTTATTTATTTGTTAAAAGCAGGACTCCTTGGAGAATGTAAATCACCTAATTTTTTTTTTTTTTTTTTCAAACTTTCACTATTCTAACTGAAAATCTGCTCTTAATTGTAAAATAAAAATAAGCAATAAAACTATGGCATTATTTAATTAGAAAAGCTTTTAATTGCTTTTGTAGATAAGTTATATTAAGGGTACTATTGTCTGAAGAAATAAAATTTTTCTGATGAATATTGAATTTTTGCAAGAATTTTTTCATTTTTTAAAATTTTAATTATAATAATTTATAATAGTTCAAAATTGTGTAGAATTCTGTATTGGGCTATTTCCGGGACGTGATAGAGTAATTAAGTGGATACAAAATTTATGAATGCAAAATTGAAAAGATTAGTAAGCATAGTTTTACTATTCTATTTTTAAAATATTTTTTTATTATTTTACTTAATTCCTTTCCTTTTTTTCATCTTTGGAAGGCTAAACATTACATTATTATGAAAAAAAATCACATGATCTAAGAGTTTGTCCCTTTGCAGAGAAATTAATTTTAGAAAATTTTATAGTATTTTGAAATTTTTTTTTTTTTGTATAAAGCATCTTCAAAAGGTAAGTAAAAGTTGATAAAATATTAGATAACTGTGGAAAATGTTTATTTGTAAGAATTACTAGATAGTTAAAAACCAAAAAAAAATGCGTTCACTTAGATTTCATAAATTTATGTTAATTCTGGTCATTCATAAGACCTGTCATCACCTCAAAAAATTACTGATACTTCAATAAAGATCAAAGAAAGATAGGACTCATTATTAAGAAATGATTGTATATTACTTTTTATGCTATAAGTAAGTAATATTTATTTCAAATCAGATTAATTTAACTTTGAATTTTGTATACTCAAATAACATGTCAGAAACAAATATATATATATATATATATATATATATATATATATATATATATATATATTTTGTTTTGTTTACAGATTTCTTAAAATTAAGAAAATTTTTAAAAAATGAGCAAATATTTGACATTCCAATCTGTATAATTTCTATCTGAAATACACCAGAATATTTTACTTACTGGAAATAATAAATTTAACCCTTTAGCTTTTAAAGCTAAAATTAAATCTTCAAGAAAGCTTTTTCATTTTTAAAAATTCATTCTAAGCCTTAGGTATCAAAAATTTATGCTGAAAAGTGGCAGTACCTACTATTAACTCATTACAATTGAGCATGTGTTTACTATGTGTAAGTCACATGCTAGGCAACTTTCTTTTTTTTTATCTTGTGATTTACATTGTTATTTACTGCTATCTTGAAAACAGATTAACAGCTTATCCATCAATGTAACACTTAAATAGCATGTTTCTGCAAAGTAAAATATCTCTTACATGCTGTCCAAGTAGATAATCAGGTTAGTCTTTCAAGTTGAGAGAGGGTGGAGAATTCTATTGAATGAAGTGATTAGTGTCTCCTGATATATATTATTCTGCTTTTTATTTATTGTTATGGGCAGATCCCTTTAGCCTATATGTGTCTTTGATATTAGATTAGAAATGAAGTGGATATGACTTCATTCTGTAAAAGGTTATCATCTTAAATTTAAAAAGAGTGTTTTATTGTAGTTTCATATTTATTAATTTGGATATACAAAGTTGGCAGAAAATTTAACCCTTTACTGAAAATGTATCCTATGGTACTTTTTGAAAATTCTCATTTTTATTATTAATTTTATGACTATTTTTTATTTAATTTTATTTTTGTTCATTTTTTTTATCATCACTCTCAGGATGTTTTTACATTCTACAATTATTAAGTAAGCAGCATGGATGGGAAATTTAGAATTACCTGTCTGATCAGAACAGTGCTTTACCAATTAGACTAAAAATGGAAATGGTAATATTAGTTGTTTCCTTATAAGAAAACATTCATTGACTGAGCAGCCAGTGCTACTTTCAGTTGAAATTTATAAAATCTTTCTCTTAGGTTTCTCAACAAGTCCACTAGTTCTTATCACTCTTTGCAGTACTGATGGAGACTTTCTTCCTAACCTTTTGTTTGAAGTAGCGTAGAATGTCAGTATCTTAATTATGTCATTATTTTTTCTTCATGTTACAAGTGGTATCCATTTTAGTTGTTGCTGTTGTTGAATGTCCTCAAGTGATGTGGTTTTTGTTATTTGGTACAGTTCTTTTATTCCTGATTCTGTAGCACTAGTACACAAAGTTCTAAGTATGGTCCTCGTTGTCACGTACAGGTTTCATTCACCATTGATCCGAGAAAATGGTTGTATGCGGCTGATAATTTAGATATTTCTGAATGATTTTTGCACCATGCATAACATCCATATGAAAGTTTGGGTTTTCAGAGGCTATTTAAGAATGTAACTCATGTTTTTAAGTTAATGTTTTGATTTTGAAACAGTTTGCAGTGTTGGATGAAACTGCCACTAGCACAGCCTATTCAATGTTCAGTTTCCTTTCTTCTATACTAAATTTGTTATAAGTGACCCATACACTAAGGTATTTGATGTGTTTAGTATTTTCTAATTCCACATCCTGAATTTTTAAGGTGGCTTCAGAGTATGTGCCATCACTGCTTTCATTCCAATTCCAGATTATATTTTCTCTTTTGAAAAGATTTATCAAGAGTTCTATATCTTGGAATAATTGGTAGAGATGTCAGATTTTATTTTGTTCAAGATTATTCTTATCCCAACTCTGAATAGCTATGTCATCAGCATAGGTTCTCCTCCTCATCATCATCAGTACATTGACCTTAGGAAGGAAAGTAGGATCACTGTTTTCTATTAGTAGAGATTAATTTTGGATGTGGTATGAATTACTTAAATGATCAGTGCCCATCTCATCACATCTGTGCTTCTATATGCACAGGGCATAGTCTAGCAGCAGACTTCATTCAAGTCATGAATCTACATTCTTCACTAAATGTTGAATGTTTTTTTCTCTGATATATTGTTTGATTACATGTAATGTAATAATTATTCTTATTTTTGCTATTTTCTTATCTATTGTATAATGTAAAAACTAGTAGTTGTGATAAAAAAAAAGCAACAAAAATTAGATGAAAGAAAAACTATAATAAAATAGATAATCACAACATTTCATCTCAGAAATTTGAGATTACCAGCTTAAAACCTACTATTTTTGAGAGATTTTATAAAAAATACTTTTAATACTATTTATATATAAGCATCCATCAGTCTTAGAGATTATAGAGTTGTGTTCTGAACAATGTATTATTTAAAAATGTAATTATAATCAGAAAGAAAAATTTGCCTGCTACAAACTTTAATATTACTAATCCTCTTTATTCTTCTCCTCCACCTCATCATCCATGAACAAGTATGGTCATAGGGTTGTTGCACAGCTGATCACCTGACCAGTTCCTTCCTTATATCTGGGTTGAAAAATTGAAAGGTATTCATTCATACATCGCATGTGTGGGGCAAGTAAACCTGATGGAGCTCACTACTTGTCAAACTACATTCAGTGTGATCCAACTCGAAGGCTTGCCTTGGTCATGGACACATGGCCATTGATTCCACCTGAGGAACCCTCTGCCCTGGCTGTTGACTTCAGTCTAGAAAGCCCCCTACCGAATGATGCCATACATAGCTATAAAGCCCAGTTTATTCCATTAACTATGGTGATCTTTAAGACCATGTCATTGTGTATGTCTTGCCTGTAACTGGAGGCCTATCAATTTGGTTTTGTGGTAGTTTGCTCTGTTGAAATTCAAAGAAAAAAAAAAAAAGTAGAAATTAAGAACACAATTTGACTCAAAAAGTTATTCCTCTTGGTATATTTTTTCTTTATTAAGGTCTTATTACAATTAATTTGGTGGAACTTCAGATCCATCACTTCCCACTCTGTTAACAAGGGTGTATGAAATGTTATTTGCATTTTAATCTTTAAATTAACAATTTTCCACGTTAAAACAGTTTTAATGAAACTGAAATCATTGCAAAACTATAAATTCTAGAACAAAAAACATAACATGAAACAATAAGCATAAAAGTATTTTTTTTAGTTTGTTTATAAATAAAGTAATTATATTGTTATGCTGGCATATTTTGTCATAAATATACTTTTTTATGATTATAGAAGTAGCTTGAAAATAAAAAGAAAAAAATATATCCAGAAATAGAATTTTATTAATATTAAGTTCTAATGTAAATTTGAGGACAAAGTGACTTTCAAATTTGTTTTTAAGTTGTGTAATTTGATCAATATTTTTAGCTAAAACAAAAATGTCATCAATGTAGTATCTTACATATATAAAGGGCTTATAGTGTCATTAAGTTAGGTACCTCTACGAAATGTAAACAAAAAGAGCATAGCATGATGAAAAAGACGCCAAACTTGACAAAAACAAAATTTTATTGTCTAATGTTCATATTATTATTAAAGAGGAAAGATCACAGTATTTTGGGGGGATTTTTTACATTTTTTAATCGTTCCTAGCACGTCCAAAATTTTCGTTAAAAATCTTCTTTTTTTCTTTTTTTTTTTTTAGCAGTAGTTAAATTTCATAAGATGATACTGATACTTGTAGGTACCCTTCTCAGTTGAAATTGAAAAATCAAATTAACTTCTCCATACGTGTTTCGCAAAAGTAAAGGCCTTAACAGCGGAGTACAATGCTGAACTCAAATAATGCAACTTAATTGTATTCTGGTTGGTCTTCTGTACTTTATAATTACCGCCTGATTATAAATACAAAATTACATTTCTTAATTACTGCGGATCTTCTGATTGGTCCAAATGATACAATTTTCAAAGCGCTAGACAATGATCTATCTCATAAGGACACTTAGAAAAACCGATGTGGCTTTTAACTAATTTTATAATATTTTTTAAAAACTTAATGTAAAAATCTATTATAATTAATGAAATAACAAATAATTGTATTAAAAATCCAATTTTCATTGAAAAAATTTTTTGCTTTCAGAAAATATTGTCCATATTCATAAAAACAAATAAAAGCATTTGAAATTAAATAGTATCTTTGTTTTATTGAGTTTTGTATGTTACAATTCAGAGCTGATTTTCAGGCACTGCGGATCCAATTAAAAAAAAAACAAACTTATTTGCATTCTTCAAAGCCTTGTGGTTTTAACTATTGTAATCACTAAAATTCATTTCAATCAAATTTCTAGAGTTTTTCATAAAATTAGTTCTGAGGGTGTTAATAAATATAAAAAAAAAACATATTTCTGCCATGACTTTAATTAAAAAAAAAAACATATTTATAATAATTTCGATTATCTGTGAATAGTTTCTGAAAGTTTCATTAACATCCGACAATTATATTAATTTTTGCAAGATTTTCCAAATTAATGTAATACAAAAAAAAACGTGCTAAAAATTGTCTATGTTATTTACTAGTTCCGGTTGGTACAAAGAGAAACAAGGTTTTTTTAATCAAAATTTAGAATGTTCTAAAAAGAAGGAAAAATTTTTTAAAATAATTAAAAAAAACTTTGGTCTTTCCTCTTCATAAAAACACAAGCATTTAGACGATAAAATTTTGTTTTCATAAAGTTTGGCGTCTCTTGCATCAGACTATGCTCTTTTTTTTTTTTTTAGCAGTTTTGTGGAGGTACCTACATTAAGTATTTTATTTTCTAAATATGCCATATAATAATTAGAAAAAAGGGTAATGCTAACAGTAGAGTTGGTCAAGAGTGCTAGACCTCATACATTTGGATAGTACCTCGACATTTGAATCCATGCCAGACATGTATATATTCTCTAGTTTTAAAAAAGGTAAAATATTTGTCTATGGTCTTTAATTAACCTTATATTCATGACTGCTATCTAAATTCACATACACACAAAAAAGAGGCTGCTGAAAGTTCTTGGCTTTGCTGAATGACCAACCATCAGAATTCTTTTTAATCTCTTCTTGGTTGGTCTGAGAATGTGTCAGTGTCACTTTGTGTGACATATACACACAGAGGTTTTAATGGGAAACTAACTATATAGTGAAATATCTTGTGCCTACTTAGTCTTTAAAAAAAAATGAACAGAAAGTGTTAAGACTGACCTAGTTATTTGCTTTATCATATGTATTTACTGATAATTGTCATAATAAAGCTAATATTTCCACTTGATCATTAAACATCTATAGTAATATCTGAATTTTGAATGGAGTATTTTATCTAAATTCTTTTATTCTCCCATTATAATTTGTAAATTCTGATTCCAAAAAGTAGTCAGAAAGGAAATTATTATTATTTTTATTTATTTTTTTTCTAGAAGTCAGCTGCAAGTTGCAAGCAATCAGGGCAAAATGAGAAGGCTGGTCGACTGAAAAAGGATGACTCTGCTGGCAATATCACTGGAAGCCATTCTCATAATTCATCTTCACGTTATAATTCAGATTACTCTAAACTTCATCGTCAGCATTCATTTGAAAATTATCAAGAAAGTAAGTTTGTTTCAGTTTTAATTTTAACTAAATCAGGAAAAATTTATTTTCTGATTACATTTTCCTTAAGTCCTTTAAACCTTTATATTTACCTCATTTTGATATCCTAAAGTATTTTCTATTCTCTTGTTGTGGACACCATCCCAAAATACAAAGCATTAAAAATCTCTTTCTTACTGATTTACTCAATGTTTTCAGTAAGCAAGATTTTATTCCTAACATTTTTAGTTATTGACACTTTCACTGCTGCATTATTGCATTGTTGCCTTGCTGCCTCATTTTGGAGAAAAACAGGAAATTGTGATTTACTGGAAATTTAATGACTATAAAGATACTGGCAGCAATTTCTTGTGAGTGCTGCCATTTTGGTTTCAATCAAATACTCTCTAGTATAGACTAAATGACCCCCTCAACAGGCAGTATAACAAAAATACATTCCAAAGCGTTGTATTGCAATTTACTATTTGTCTATACTAGTTTAGAAATAGCACTAAACACTAGATAGGATTTAGTACAAATGCTAGGGACCAACATTTCATAGTATGCATAAACAGGGCCTGGTGCTACGGTCTCCCCCTACCCAAACTTTGATACACTTTGATAAATCTACTATATGTAGATTTCAAATTTTCCCAACCTTGGGGGCACAAACACTCAAAGGAAAATTACAGGGGAAGGGCTGCACTTTTTTAAATTACCAAAAGTCAGAAAATTATCCAATTTTAATGAGAATTTCAGTCCATATTCATTAATTATTTACTTTTATAATGAATAGGTTTCTTTTATTTAAAAATAAATTCTGAGAAAATTTTATTTAACGACCAATATTTTCATTACTAAATTTTACATGAAAAAAATATTTAGTTGCAAACTTTTACATTTCCATAAAGATTAACCACCAACACATCTCTGCTGAAAAAAAAAAGAAAAAAAGTTTTACAAATATTTCAATACAACACATGAAAAAACATGCCAACAAACAAAATGCATAATTTGACATCATGTGATTCCAAGAGTATTTTTAATTTTTCACAAAAGAAAACAAAAGGAATTGTCTTAAAAATTTGTTTTAAAAACAGTACTAAAATTTCGAAAATTTTTCATGTGTTGAAATCTTTAAACATTTTTATTTTTTAAGCAATCATTTTCTTGGTTTTATTTTTCTAAAAATATAAAAAGTAGGGACTAGAAATTTTATTTTAATTACTAGCCATAAATGATTTTACCGAAATATATTACACTCTTAAATGACTTAAAAAAACTGTTCAGAAGAAAATCACAATTTTAAAAAAATAAGTGCTACTGAAATTAGGCATGGAGCCCCACATGGTTAAGAGGTTCAGGGTATTAAGCATCATTCCTGTTGATTATTATAGTTGATGATTAACAATATAACTTGGGTAGAAAAAAAATAAAAAGTCCAAAAAAATGCTGCTGAAACTAGCCCTTTTGGAGTTTCAACATTGTTGTGGGGTTCCTGCATAGTACACACTGCACCAGACATGCAGATACACAATGTATATTATTAGTTGATGACTGACAGTTTAAAGATAATTAAAAAAAAAAAAAAAAATGCGGATGGCCATAAAACAAAGCTGAAAAAAAAAATTGCACAGGCCACATCAGACCACCCAACCAGTGTGTGTGTGTGTGTAAGACGTGCTGTCCCTGAACAACAGGGACAGCACGTACTTAATGTAAGTTTTGTAAAGACATATAAGTATGTCTTGGAAATGTATATATAAGTCAACAGCAACCAATGTAAGCTTTATAGTGACATATATTGTGACAAAATATATATATATGTATGTATGTGTGTGTGTGTCTACAGCAGACAGTGTAAATTTTGTAGGTACATATGTATATCTTGAAAGTGTGTGTGTGCATGTGTATATATATATATATATATATATATATATATATATATATATATATATATATATATATATACATACATGTGAACAACAGCCAGTGTGAGTTTTGTAGATGCATATAAGTATGCCCACAGCAACAGAAGTGTTAAAAAAAACAAAAGCTTTACTTTTGATATAAGCATTTTTATGTTCCTTTATTACACTTTTTATGAATAAAATTAGAAATCCATTAAGTAAATTTGCCTTTACTTTTTAAGGTTATTGGTTAATATTCAGTATAATTAAAAAAAATTTTATTTGAAAGTTTTGATCTTTATTAATTTTCCTTTTGATGTCTATTTAGTTTACTTTAGTGATTTCCTAAGCAGAGCTTAGATGTGCCTTATGTATGGGGCATCCAATAACTCACTACTTGCTAACCATTAAACAACATTAAAGCATTCTCTATTTACATTAAATTTTTATTACAATTATAGAAAAGATTATTTAATTTGGCTGTAGTCCATTGCTTTATCAGTATGTGATTTTATCTAAGTATTTTTATTTATTAATTTTATTTTATAGACAAGCGTTACTTAACCAGTCAGCCCAAATATCGTCATCATTCAGTTGATGATGACTACTATTCTTATCCATATGGTCATTACAATAATTACTATAATGGTTACAACACTGGCTATGAGAAATACAGTATGCAGTATGGCTCTCAACCATCTTTATTAAGACCTCCCAGCAGGCAAGAGAGCGGAAAATATCAGCACCCTAATTCTCGTTTTACTGGTCAGGTAAGATTTTTATCTTTATTTGAAAATTCACACAGTCTTAAATTAATGAATAAAATACAATTTCTTTGAATAGTTTTTATTAGGTATATGAACAAGATGCCTTAGCCAAGATGGCAGACACCCAAACAATATTAAGATGCCCCAACATGTTTATATGTTAATATAAATCACATTGTTGTGAGACTCTAACTTCTAGTATATACTGGATGAGTTCATCTCTAAGGGATGTGGAGGTCCATATATCTTAATGTCCCACCTATGATGTGTTTTTATTTAAGATGAGGTGTGATCATATTTCCACACATAGTTTTTGAGGTATTCTGGCTTTCATCTTTATCTTACAAGACAATATTATACCTCTTCTTTCTGATATAAACCATTAATTTTGTCTCCTCCTTACTACAAATGATTTCTTCAATATCAGAATGTCCACAATTTATTCTATTTACTTTATTCTGAGACTGACTCAATATCAGACAAATTTGGATACTTTCTGAAGCATATTAGCATTAGATTTGGTGATCACTATTATTTCTTGACTAAAATGTACAGCAACAGTCCAGATATGACCAATGCTTCTAATTTACAAAGAAGCCAATTTTGTTGACATGAATAGTATTCAGCACCAAGATATTTTGCAACATAAGTTTTGTCATTTCAGATGTTATATAATGCTGTTGCTATTCTGATCTTTGATTGTATGGCATCTATGATTATCTGAAGGTGGTTGCTTATGGATTGTAATAATATTTGCAGCAATTTTGGAAAAAAAATATTAAAAATTGGTAATCAGCCCACTTCTCAGATATGTAATTATTATTTTTTTTTTTTTTTTTTTGCTATGAAATTTTTCCAGGGGGTTCTGAACATCACAATGTGAAGGAATTACTCTATTTAGAAACTTGAAAGTCATTAGGTATTATCTTAACTACCCCACTGTGATGAGAACTTCAACTGCTGCTAAATCTGACAAGAGGGTTAACTCAGAATATCCAGAGACCAAATCCACCCCAGTACATACTGGTAGCAGGACACTACACTGTCTTTTGAATTAATAAATAGAGCCCATTTGAGAATGAGGTAGAAAGTACATTCTTCCATATTGTTAGAACCGTCTCTGGTGATGCTGCTCCACATCTATTTTAGACACATTACCTTCACACAGCAAGTTATCTAAGACTCAACATATACTTCTAGTGTGCATTCCATACCAGGTATGCCTATTGTGCTTCTGCATTTGACCCCCAACACTTCTGTCTCAAGTGACAGTGCCACAGTATTGTTTTCAGAAACATCTGCCAGTATACATATATAAGGTTAGTCTTCACTTCCAGTTTCCATTAGTACAAAAAAAATTGGTTCACATTGGGCCTTGATGCTAGTTGTGACTTTATGTGCTGATCTACCACTCCAAGTGCTGTAAGTGAATGCTTCTTTCAAAAAGAGCTTCTTAATCAGAAAGTTAGAATTTACATTTTCCACTGTAATGTTGACATATTTTTTGGTTTTAGTAGCACTGTTACTTCTAATTCATTTCAAATTTACTGTTGTTCATGCATGGATCTGTTTCAAAGAGGCATGTGGCCTTTCCTCTGTAGAGGTAGCATGGATCCCATGTTTATTGTAACCTTTAAGGATCTGCGTCTTCCATTGTAACAATCCAGAGTTCTATGAAAACCTTCCTTTAACTCCTTATGAACCTCTTTAAACAGTGTATAAGTTTTCTGAGAGGATTCCACCAGCATCTATAGATGCATGCATGTGGTTGTTATAACTAATCTTACATCTCTGTACTGGTTGATATGATTAGAGATTGGTTGTAGAGAGGAAATGGCCTGGTTTGGACTTAGCTCAAAACTAGGAACTAGGGTTGCTGCTCATGGTGCTTGATAATTATGGTATCCTCAGAACTGTTTATGACTGCCATGACTAGTGCCTGTTTATCTTGTTTGTTGATAATAATAGTGAGCTCAATCTAGATTTAACTGCCACTCATGTGGCAAACTCTAGTGGAAGAGGTATTTTTAGGTTAGATAGCAACACTATTTGACAAAACACCTTCATGATAGCAGCTTTGCAACAATCACCACTTGCTACATTAACTTTGAGAATCATTGGCTTTTTTGACTTCATTGTTTGCATTTAATGATTTAATGGCAAGTCAAGCATAAATGTCATTAGTGAAAAGGAACATCACCAATAAGGTTTTCACTAAAATCTTCCACCATGAGTCCATTAAAGTCAAAATTATGTCACCTGCCAGTAAGCTCAAGATGAATTTCCCCCACTGAAGTGACTATCTGCCTGGATAGCTTTCGTAGTTGTTTTATATATTTTTAAATTATCCACTAAAGCTGCCTTCTGCTCCAAGGTCCTGTCATATTCACTACATGATTTTTATACATGACCAGGAATCCAGGAAATTTCATAATATCAACTGTTCAGGTTTGTCCTTGTATACATGTACATGTGTTGCAATAACTTTTCTATTAGAATAATCACATTGCAACCAGAGACATTCACAATCCCCTTCATCATTAGATTTCACTCCTTGTAGCTTAGAGCTTTGGTACTTTTTTTATATGATTCTGATAAACACATTCTGAATAGTGATTTTCCAAGCGTAGCTCAGCTGTGGCACAAGGCCGAAAGTAGGGGGCACCCAGTGAGAATCGAACTCGCTACTCAATGGTAATTGTTCTAGCGAGACAAGCTTGCTAACCATTACACCGCCTCAAGGTGCCCAAACACATTCTGAATAATAAGCTGGTCAGAAGTATCTGTTAGCATCATTAGGATGATTTTGAAGATGCTTCTAAGTAGAGCACTACTTTCTCTTAAATGATGCTCATCTGCAGTTAGAACTTATTGATAATTTAGCTGTTAGTGAGTTATCTGAGATTACATCTCTTATTGAATGGTTGCAGACTTTTGTTTCAGAGGAGAAACACTTAAACAACAGAACAATTGTTTTTTAAAAATATAGGTGACAGGAAAAGAAGAGGAACCAAAGTAATGCTACTTGTTGTTTTTTTTTTTTTGCTTTACTGTTCTACCTTCTGGGAACACTTTCTCATCTGCTTTCTGTTGGATATGCAGGTGGTATAATGAATAACAGCTCCAAATGAGAAATTGGAGAGCCAAATTCAAATTCTAGTTGTTTGTTATATTCACTTATGTACAAATATATTTAGGAACAGTATGAATCCATCTCTTCTCTTCCCCCAGGGGTTTAATCAAACAAAAGAAAAAAAGAAGATAATTGTTGAAATTCACAGGAAAGTGGATTGAAAAGTTGAAGAAAATTAAAAATGAAATGCCTTGAAAAATCATGTTTCAAAATAATAGATAAAATCCCAAACAGTTTCAAGGAGAATCAAACCCAAATTTAACCACACAAAATTCAGTAAGATTGAGCAAAACCAAGACTACTCATCTTTCCCCCCACTTCCTGTCGATAGGAAAGAGACCATTAATGTATCCTCAAAGATGTAAAATAGAAAAACATGTCGATGAGGAAACCCAGGTGGTCACTGAAATAACATTTATGATTCTTCTGTACAGAGAACCAGAAAAAAAACTTCTGGTTGAAATCAGCCACCCAAGAAGAAAAATATCCCTACAAAAATAGAGATTAGCCTGACAGGTTTATTCATTTTGATTTCTGTGACATTCATCCAAAATTTTATATCCAACATTAATTTGGATTCCTTTGGATACAAATGATAAAGAAAAATTAATTACTAGTCCTGGAGTGACCATAGGCCGTTGTTTGTGTGGCCTGGTCAATTAAGAAATCACCTAAAACCAACTAACATGAGACAAGCTGATAAAGAAAGATTAATTACTGGAAATCTCCTTTTCATCTACACATTCTGAAAGTTTAGATTCGTGACGGTGTGCCAGCCCTTGGAGTGGGCTGAGTTTAGATGCTGAGAAAGTAGGAGAGAGAGAGAGAGAGAGGTACTGCCTATATAGAGTGATGGTGCAAGATGAGAAAAGGAGGAGTTGGAGTTAAGGGGGCAGCTTGATTCCTCAAAAGGGGACTGGACACCCCCTAAATTTGCAAAATCACTCGAGTAAACATATTTTGAAAATATGGAATTTTAGAAAAAGGTAGATGGTGGAAGCAAACTGAACCTCAATCCTGGTTATCCCCACATTGCTGCTACTGGAAACCACATTGTTAATGAGTGAGAGATCAGCTAGATGGTAACCATGGTGGTCAGAATGAACTTGAAGACCAACGCAGGGGAATGGGTTATATTACCTGGAGGGGGCAAAAATCATTGTTATATCCAAAAAATTGTAATATTCATTCACAAAACATTCACATGTAATCTAAAAAATGTTTCAGCTTTAAATAACCTACAGAGGCTTGATAAACTGCTTTAAGGCTGCAATTATTTACTGACATTGGCTGCCATGTGTAACTATTTACCAGATATTTGTTAAAATGTTCATCTGCGGCCAGAGTAAATAGTAAGTTCTCTTGTCAGCTCTTACATTTTGCAGGGGTCTCCTGCTTACAATGTTTTTCTACTGTACATTCAAATCACACTTGTTTGTAAATCAAGCAATCCAAAGGCTCAAAATTGCTTAATTTCAGTGATCATATGGGAACCAATGTTTCAACATGATGTGACCATAAGCCTTTTCAATAATTTTTATATTAGATGATCTTTAAATGTTTGTGCCAATGTCTATTGTTTAGGTATTTTGCAGCCTTACCCCACCCTCTCTACTTATGAATTACTACAATTAATTTAATATAGTTTAGTCTAGCACAGGCCTACAATATTAAGTCACTCAAGGAGGGTCACATTCAGTAATTCTGTAATCATTACTGATTTCTATAATAATTTTGAAAGCAAAAAGATCATTTAATGAAATAAAAATATATACAAATTTCAACTTTTAATAAAATGAAAAGATCCATGTTATTTGAAAAATATAAAAACTCATTCTGTTAAGTTTTAGTCATGTTGATAAGTGATTGCTATAATTAGCCCTCTTCTGAACTTTTGTTTTTCTATAAAATGACTTTTGTTTAGGTAATAAGTCATTCACTGAAGTATTATTTCAGTAAAACACTATATTTCTATATTGATAGAATAAAGATAGCATTTAGAGTATGGTTAGTTTCTTGCTATAATGTACAACATACAAATGATATGCTTTGAAAATAATTTCAGTTTTTATCCAAAAGAGGATTCTTTCAACATGAGAGTAACCAAATTCAGGATAAAATTTGGCAGCAAAATTTTAAAATTGTACTTATTGTATTAATGTTTTTTTTTTCTTTGTGTTGTATAGAAAATTGTCTATACTTCTAGGACATTTTTTATATGGGATTGGTGATTTTTTTTTTTTTTTAAATATTATATACTGTGAGTATTGATTTATAAGGGGTTTTATACCTATAAATTTAGAAATTATTTTATTCTTTTCATTATATTTTCAATACGAACAATCGAACCCATAAAAATGATTTAGTTATTTACATATGGATCAGTAGTTTTGCCATGGATCAGCTATAGATACACCCTGCCTAGAATCAGTGTTGCACCTTAATCTTCTTAGGTTCAAAGGGTAGAAACTGTGCACTCTGAAAACTGTTACACATAATACATATGCATTGTGTTGTATATATGTGATAATAAAACATTCTACATATATCTCTCTCTCTAATATATATGAATCTGACAAAATGGTAGGATAAAGATCAAGTAGGAAAACAGATCTTAATCTAACGTTTCACTTTATTAAAGCTTTGTCAGAGATCAAGATAAAAAAATGATAAAAGGCAAAGAGACTCAGATTTATGGTATGTTGTGTTTGGTTATTTCTTATTGGTTTCCTACTTGTTTTTATATATATATGTATATATATATATATATGAAATGGACAAAGTACGACAATTATTTTAAGACATTTTTATGTTTATTCCATAGATACAAATATTTAAGTAAATGCTCTGTTTGTAATAAACAGTATTGAACAACATTTACCGGCCTGAATGTCCGAGAAATTCGAAGGACAAATATTTTTTGTGAAAATTTCTCGGACATTCAGCCCGGTGAATGTTTTTTTATACTGTTTATTATAAACAGAGCATTTACTTAAATATTTGTATCTATAAAAAGAATGTATAAACATAAAAATGTCTTAACATATATATATGCATACATACACACAGATTTCTTTTTTGAAATAAAATTAAGCTTGAATGTATAAATTCAATCCAAATATAAATATTATTTTCAAAATGTCCTGTTAAAATTTCATCAAATTAGAACAGGTTTTGATTTTTATAATAATATTTTTTTTTTTAGCTTGGAAATATTCTAATAATGCTTATTCTCCATTCTTCAATTTAAGGAATCCTGACAATTACATAAATTGTACTGGTCATTAAAACCTAGATTATTTTCTATTTTCCTATAAGAGTTTTGTTTCTTATAAACAATTATGTACAGATATTTGGAGAGTTTAGACATTTCCCTTTTAAAGCGTTAATTTTTACACAGAAATTCATTTGAGATATACAGTCAAAAGACAAGTCTTTATTTTGCCTGTAATGCATCTTTAGTAACTCTGACTTGATAAATCTAGTATCAAAATAATAATAATTATTTTACAAATGCTGTTAGTTTCTTTCTTTGTAATTATCATTAACTATTTATTTCACTGTTAAATAGGAGAGAAATAATGCCTCAGGATAATTAGTATGCACGTGCACACACACACACACACACAGTGTTGCAGAGACTCATGTTCAGTTACATATACATACATCACTTTAACCTTACAAAATTCTAAAGTGTTTATGGATAGGAAAAGTATTACTGCTTAAATTATGGGTAATTTGTTTGATATTTTAGAAATTTTCTCTTGTATACCGTTTTTATATATATATATATATATATATATATATATATATATATATATATTTTTCCCAAAAAAATTTCGCTTGAAGATGGAACAGAGCCTACTTTAACTCAAGTTAATTCAAATATTATTTTGAAGTTTTCGGCTCTTGTTTTGAAACATGAGACCTCTTACGTAGCGAGTTGGAATCATATTTTTAAATAAATAATTATATTTATACTCTACTTTCGTATCGAGCACTATTTTATAAAAATAATAACAAAAATACTAAGGAACTTTGGATTATTTACCAAACCAGTTTCTTTCCTAATTTCTACAATATTTTCACATATCTATATATATATATATATATTGAGTGCTGGTGTTAATAAAATAGTGCTCGATGTAATATAACAAAGCTATTAAGTATATATTATTTCTCATCAGTAGCACAACTTATAGTTTCATGTACAATGCAATCTTCAGTACCATGAAACTCCAAGTCGTGCTACCATTGAGAAATATTATGTATATATATATTTTTTTTTTTTAATAACTATTTTCAGAGTTTATTTTCAAATTCCAACAATTTTATGATCTCTCTCTATGTTTAAATTCAATTTTTGAGTTATCTACACAAGTTAACTCCACTCTACTAAATATATTCCAATAGAAATATTTACTTAGAAATATAAGGTTTTGGTTGATTCTGTGGAAACAGAATGCAATAAAATAATTAAATCATATTTGACCAGACAAATTTGGAAATTTATTTAAATTATCACAATTTTTTAAAATTATGTTGTTCTATTTATGTATTAGGTTGCTGGCTACACTAATTATTATGATGTCTACCAACAAGACTACCACCATGGAGATCCTTATTACAATCCATATCTAGGTCGACCAGGAAATGGTAGAAAGAATTTATATGAACGTGAAAATCGACTTGGCAATCCCAAAAATGAAGGAATAGGCAGCAAAGACAGAGACTATGTTGACAGGTCGAACAAAGACACAAGCAAAGATAGAAATTTATTCAATGATGAATTTGTAAGTAACTCTTTTTGTTGTCTTTTTATTGCAGTAATTAATCTTTAATTGGACAAAATTACATGACAGCATTCCAAAATTGCATTGTTTGAATATTTTTTTCTCTAAATGTGTAAAGAGAATATTAAATTATTTTATTTCCAAATTGATTTATGATTGTAGGATAAAATAATTTCTGTAATATGTTTTTGAAATGTCCAGTTATTTATAAGAACTGTGATAAATGAAAAATTGAAGATAATTTCTAATTTAATAATTTCTTTTTTAATGTTATTTTTTTTCCTCTCCAGCCACTGTTAAATGGTAGAGATGAAGTTTATAATCAAAGCAACTACCTATCAACCAATGGTAACAGTGTATGGGGTGAGTTTTATTTAAATGTTTTCAATAATAATCTCGGACATTACTTTGATTAAAATTATTGAGATCTCTACACAAGCTACATTTGCCAGGAATTTATTAGGATTCTATCTCTCTGTCTGAAGATTGCAGTGAGAGTCATCATGCAGTGTTTATTCCTATGTCATATCAATAATACAACTCCAAGACACCAATCAAAATTAGTAAAAATTACTAGAATTCAATGTCTTTAGAATTAGAGCAGAATTTTTGGCAAAATAAAATAACTAGAGTGATAATATCCAATAATTCAGTAAATGTTCAATGGACTTCTCATTCACTGCTTGTAGGGTTTTGCATAATACTGGTCATCAGGGTCAAATGAACCAATAAATCAATTTATCAAGCCATCTGACTATAATGAATAGTATGCAAAACTCTGAAGTAGGTCAAATGAGACAACTCTATCAAACATTTATTGATTTATTGAACATCACTCACTCTCTCTCTCTCTCTCTCTCTCTATATATATATATATATATATATATATATATATATATATATAGATATATAGATATATAATGATAGGAAATATTTATAGATCTAAAATATTTTGCTTTTATTAAAGCTTCAACAGAGAATGAGATATGGAAAAAGAATTTCTGGTATTTTTATTTTTGTGTTTGATTTTTTTTTAAGCAGACTTCATAGTCATTTGACTTGTCAAGCAGTGTTCATGTGTATAATTTACATGTGTAAGTGTATCATAATCCTAGTTTGTCTATGTGGGATTCAGATGATAATGTATATATGTGTGTCTTGTAGGTATTATTTATGTTTGGATGCCACCCTAATTAAAAAAAACAAAAAACATTATTCTTTGTTGAAAATATTTTGAGGTAGTGTGGATAAAGTTTTACTAATTATAAACATCCATCAAAAACACTATTTCATCATCAGCCTTTATTAAATCCATTCTTAAAGAATATAACATATATTTAACTACAACAATTGGTGTTGACATAAAATATCCCCAAATCAATATGCGGGCAACCTCAAAACATAAATGTGCCTACTATATTCATACACACACACACACACTATCCTCCAGATCCCACATGGACAAACTAGAATTATGATACATTTACACGTGAATGCTGCTTAACCAATAAAAATCAAACAACGTAAAAATAAAAATACCCCAAAATTTTGACATCTCATTCTTTAGAAGCTTTAATAAAAGCAAAATATGTTAGATTTATAGATGTTTCCTATTTGTTCTTTATCCTATCATGGTCAGATTTCAATGCATATTTGATCTGTATTTGTTCCCAATTCTTATATATACTATGATAAAGATGGTTTCACCAAAGAAACCAATCAACCAGGTATTTCTGGAAGGTATCAGAAGTCTGAAGTAAGATTGGCACTGGACATGATGAACAGTGGTTTGGTTTGGTTTGTTTCATTTATGGCATATCAGCCACAAAGGGTTATTTAATGCTGACAAATTTTCCTCTTTTTTTTTTTTTTTTTTTTTTTTTTTTTTTTCAAAAATGTATAGCTGGTAATTTTTTCAGAAATGTATAGCTGGTAAAAAATTTTTTTCAAAAATGTATAGTTTGTTTTGTTTTGTGGCATATTAACCTTAGTGGGTTATTTAATGCTGACAAGATTTTTATTTCTGGTAATATTTTCTTTTTTCAAATATTTATTGCTGATACTATTTTTTTTTTTTTTTTTTTTTTTTTTAAGTATTTCTGGTATTAAAATCTATTTTTACACTTTCATAGTGCTTTGAGTCAGGTTGTGGGGTCAGCTATTTGCTCATAGCTGGGGCACCTAACAGGTGCTACCACCCCAGATCAGGGTGGACCTGGGAACACAGCAATTAAGACGTGGTTCCATGCTCCTCAAAACCTCCTAATCAGCGGCCTTGCTGCTAGACGTAGTTTATCTTCTTACCCAGGACGTACATGATGAACAGGAACAGAGCAGCAGGACCAGATGGGATCGTAATAGATATGCTCTCAGCCTTAAACAATTTTGCCATTGACAAGATCACAGAAGTAATAAATGAAATATACAACAGTGGCAACATATTGGAAAGCCTTGTAAAAGCCATCTTTGTATCACTACCTAATAAACAAGTTGCAAATAAATGCAAGCTCCATTGGACAATCAGCTTAAGGAGCCACATAACCAAGCTAATAATTCAAATTCTGATGGATAAAGTGCAAAGCAGAATTAAAGTGGAAATAGAACAAGAACAATATGACTTTGTCAAGGACACTGGAACAGGAAATGTTATATTTATGATCAGAATGATATCAGAGAGAGAACAATACAAATGCAGAAGGATGGATACTTATGTTTTATAGATTACACAAAAGCATAAAACAAAGATCTATTTGAACTTTTAGGAAAACTGGGTCTCTTTAGGAAATGTTAGAATAATCCAGAACTTATACTGGGAGCAAGCCATCTGGATCAAAAATGAATTGAGTAGGTACACAAAGATAGAAAGGGACATAAGACAAGGGTGTGTCTTCTCACTGGATTTATTCAGCCTTTACAATGACAATATCGACAGGATATATTTTCAGTGGACGTAATCTTAACAATATAAGAAATGCAGATGACACTGTGTTGATGGCAGACACAGAAAGAAACACCTAGACAAAATAGTGAAGTAAAGTGCGAATAAAGCAATGTCAAACAGAAAACATAGTTGTCAGCAAGATGCAAACTATGAATTGGAGATGTTAGTATCAGACAAGTACAGAAGTTTAAATATCTAGGAAGTGATTTAATAAAGAATGGAAAATGTTACATCAAAATTTGAACACACATTGTATTAGCAGAAGATGCATTCCAAAAACTAAACAAAGTACTAAAAAACAGGAAAATTTTGTTAGAAACAGAGAAAAGAGTGCTGAACTATTGTGTAATATCAATCCTCTTGTATGGCAGTGGGTACTGGAAAATTGCGTCACAGATGAAGAGAAAACTGAAGGCAACAGAAATGTGGTTCTACAGAAGAATGTTGAAAGGATGGAACACGTAAGTAATAAAGTCTTCACGAAAATGGAAACTAAAAAGGACATACTCAATCAGAAAGCAATAGTTGAAATTTCTTGGACACATAATGAGGAAGGAGGGCATGGAAAATTTGACACTCACAGGGTATATTGAGGACAAAGAGTACAGGAAGGCAGTGGGCTTACATACCTGGTGAGCTTGAGTGAATGGATGGTGGAATAGGGGTGTGGAAAGTTTGGCAAAGGGATAGAAAGTTGTAAAGAGCCATGATTGCCCATTATCTGTGGAAGGATTTAAAAAAGGTAAATGGCCTTTCTAAATAGTGCTCAAAATCAAAAGAATATTGATAATAAGAAATAAAATAAAATGTTCATTTGTCTTTCACAGAGATTGTATCCACTCTTCTGAATTTTTTTTTCTTAAAAATATATACAAGATTTAGCATTATTTATATATAATATTCTAAGTGTATATTTTTTATCTGTAATGTAATTTGCTGTATTAGAAATATCTCCATTGCACTGGCAATGCCAGGTGGTGGTAGTGCCTTTATGACAAAGGCAGACTGTTCTAAAGCATTCCTAAAGCTGACTCCATGAAATAAAGAATACAATAATAATTAGGAAATCTGTGCAAAGAAAGATGCAATGTGAAAATCTGTTAATAGTAAGGACATAGGAAAATATAAATTTCATATATGCCATCATTTTTAACAGCATAGTTAAATTAGAATTAATAAGAATATTGAATATCAAATAACTATTATTTTTAAATCAATCCTGTTTTTAACCTATAGGCTAAAATCTAAATTGATAAAAGTTTCCCTAGTTCTACTTTTCTATCATAATTTTGATGAATTAATAATTACCCATCTTGTAAAAAAATAATCAAAAAAATTGTTTTTCTTTGTAAACTCTTTCTTTCGTTATTTACTCTATTTTGAATGAAATGAAATTTAATCATTTTTTTTAATTTGTTACTTATTGGGTGGACATATTATATTTACTTTATTCTTCTTATTGTTTTTATTTTTCTTGTCGTTTTAAGATAACCCATTACCATCAAAGTCTGGGAACTATTTCTCTAAAAATGAAATAAATTTTGGAGATTATCAAGGACCAAGAGACAATGATCGATCTCGCACCGGAAATGGCATCTATAAATTTATGACTCCAACCAAGGTTAGTAAAATGTTTTTTAGTTTTGTAATACTTTTCTTATTCAGAGAAAAAAACAACTTTTACAAAAGGTAATTATGATAAATAATAATTCAAGTATATTTTTACAAAAATATAACTGTTTGGGAAACTTTCTCTCTCATATAAGCATAAGAAAAGGTCATCTGCTTTCATTTTAAATCCATTTTCTCTCTGGCAGGAGTGTATTGTAATGACCTTCACCAATTCAGCACTTTGGAGAAAAAGGCTTATATTTTTATTATAATTCTAGGTAAGCCTTGTGATACTCAAAAACAAATCTAATTTTCATTTCTTTTATTTTCCTATTCTTTCAACTCTTCTGAATCAAATGGGGAAGTTCTCATTTTGTATGACATTGTTAATTTAATAACTTCTTTTTGTCAATAAAGTCATTTAAAAAATTTTAAATCCTTAAGACAGTTTTTGCTTTATAATGAATGTGCAACATGATTATTATTGACCTTTGATTTCTTTTTGAAACAAATTCTACAGTATTCATATTTAAGTTTTGAAGTATTTACCTCCTGCTTTTTTTCATTTTATTCTATATTTTCATCTTATCTCTTCACACTTGTATATGGTTACAGGCTGATTGTCAATCTTTAATAAGATTTTAAGTAGAAATCCTCTGGGGATGGAAAATGTGTGATAATGAGCTAATTTAACAAATTGAATAAATTTTTCTAGAGAAGATATTTCATCTTCAGTGTCAGACAAAAGCATTAAATTTAACAAATTTGTTAATTGCAATCTCTTAATAAGGATAGCTTTAGACGACACCTATTTTATTATTATATGAAGAAATAGATTTTACTCTCTCAAAAACAAAAACAATGATAACATTAAAATATTCTATAAGTTTTTCCAATGATAAGCCTGAGCTTTTTATTGGCAGAATTTATCATGTGTTGTTCTTAAATTTATTACTTGACTCATGTTAAGATTCAAATAAAAATGTTTATAAGATAAATGGTCAACAATAGAAACTTCACTAATGTTAATGTTGTTAATCTTTTTTGTTGAAATGTGCACACGAATAATAAACAACATTATAGCCCTTCATTGAAATGTGAATCAGAAATATTTTTAAATAAACAAAATTTCCAGCAAGCAAAATTTGAATTTGCCATGTGTCCAGCACTACACTGAAGCCATAAAATCAAAATATTGTGTAGGCTTGCCTGCTGCAATCTGCTATTTCACCGGTTCTTTCTCCAACGCTCTTTGAGCATTGCTTGTCTTGTTTTGTTCATTCAATACTTTTGATAAACCTTTTTGAATTGAAAAAGGAAATTTCTTTTTTTAAAAAATGTTCATCCATTATTAAATACTAAAAATTTTAATAAAATGCAATAATTAGTTAATTTTAGATAGATTATTTAAAACTAAAGTGATTTTTACCTAAAAAGTTTCTAATACAAATTCTAATGCAATTTTGTTTAAAAGTAAACATTTTACACTATCATGTTTCACAAATATCTCTTTTCTTTAGAATGTACATAAATAATATTTATGTAAAAGTTTTCTCCAATATTTCTTGTTAATTGTGCAAAGTTTTTCCAATAAAATTAACTTTTATATAATTTTTTTTTGGGGGGGGGGTCAATTTCTTACTGAATTATTTGTCCCTCTAGTACATATAACAACAAAGTATATAGCATTTACATTGTATTAGGTATTATAAATAATTCAGATATTATTTAAAGTACATGCTACACTATTTTGTATAAAGGATTTGAACATCCACAGATTTGCTGTCTAGAGGTGTGAGGTGTTTCTGGAACCATTTTTGCTGCTATTGTTTGGGGATAATTGTACAATAATCTTTACTGATTTTGTTATCTTGTAAGTTTATCAAAATGCTTCCTTTTTTTTTTTTGGCTGTCTTGTAGTTTTTAGATTTGCAAATAATTGTTACTTGAATATGCTATTTTTTATTGTTTTTTTTTAGTCTTCATCTTCACCTTGTCCCAATGATAATCGTAATAACCCCAAAGTGGCCAGTCAACAAGATACTTCAACTGATGGGGAAATGTTAAAAGATGCTACAGATCTCAGTCTAGAAGACAATGACAGTCAGAGGTTGTCTGGAAAACAAGGAAATCAAGTGAATATTTATTTCTTCCATCTTTTCTTTCAATGTCATTATAATTTTGCCATTATTTTCAACTTTGTTCTTTCAAATATATACTGTTTTTATTTATTCAAAATAAAGTTTCTTTTTGCTTTTTCTCTGCATTTTGTTGGATTAGCTTTTGTTGGTTGCTTCTGCAATATGTCAACCCCTGTTGAGTTATTTAAATGTCTTAATTTATACAGGGCACCCAGTGAGAATCAAATTAACTACACAGTAATAATGGTCAACAAGACAATCCTCACTAACTATTGCACTATATTGAGACACCTACATATTTTGTTGGGCTTGTCCCATTATTTCATTTTATGTTCTATGTATGGTACCATTTCTTTCTATTTAACTGAAAGCATTCTTTTTTTTTTATGAACATTTTCTTTTAATGGTTTTTTTTTTTTTTTTTAATGTTAAAAATACATTTTTTTATCCCTTTTGGTTAAAGATATATTACCTGAAGTAAATACTATGTTACACATTTACCAGAAATGTACTAAATACTTTGATTTTAAACCTAATATATAATTTGTCGTGTTTGCATTTATATTAACATCTGAAAAACAAATATAGATATAAATTTTCTGCAAATACTTTTATAATCAATTTACTGATCAAATATATTTGCCATTTAGGAGGGAAATGAACCCTTTTCTTCTGCAAACTTTGTAACAAGGTTATAACTTGTACATGTATAATTTTTTTTCTGTTCTCATAAAACTTTCTTTTTATCATAAAGATAGAAATGTTTAAACTTTTTCTAATTAAATGCAAATGCTGTTTTCTGTTTTGATACAGAGCTTTGGATGTAATTCCCCTGAAGAATTGGTGAATGGTGTTGATCTGTTGTCAGTGAAAGACAATGGCAGATCATTCTTGTCAAGCTCATTAGAGGCAGAACAGAGACTCTTACGACAGATGGGATGGAATGAAACAGAGGAGGATGAATATGTCATTACTGAAGATGATAAAAAGGAATTTCAAAAACTAACAAATCAAGTATGGTTGAAAGCATTCCTTAATGTCTATCCTACTTGGAAAAGATGTTTACTAAGTTTTGACTGGCTTAAGGCCACAAGTATGAGGAAATCAGTGAGGATCAGACTCACTATACAGCAACAATTTGCTAGATTAGCTCACTAACCATTACATCATGTCTGCTCTAAACTATCAAGTTCAAAAATTCTGTTTTAGTAGTAATTTGTAGATAATATGAAATAGTAACTTCTGTAATAAAAATAGTTTAAGGTAAAAGGGAATTATGCTCATAAAAGGTTTAAATTCTTCATTAAAATGGAGGAAATATTAGTTTTCCTATTTACAAAGCAGATCTCTGTTGACTTTCTTATGAAATATTTGAGAACTTTAATACTAATTTTTACAAGATTCTGTATTGATATTAACAGCATAAAAAGTCTGTCATATATATAAATTTCCTCAACTCTTCCCTTGTATTGGAATATTAGACATACTGGAGACCTTCATACTTATGCAGGAATGCATTCATATAAAAGTTTCAAAAGATCTAAGTTTCAGCAGAAAACTAAAATCATATTTATTAAATATATGAAAATGAAATACTTAGGTTGAGGGTTAAACATATTCATCATCATCAGTCCCATAATTAAGTTTGGTCATAGATCACCTGACTAGCTCCCTGCATATGTCTCAGCTGTGTACTAATGTCTTGAGTCTTTTTGAATGATCTTCTTGTCCATTCAGTGATGTTGTCAGACATTTTTTTCCTTTCTGTTTCTTCTTTTGCCTAAGGTGATACCTTGTAGAGTGGCAGTAAAAAGAAAGAAAAAAAAAAGTTTTTGTTTGTCCATACCATTCTAACTTTCTCTTGACTGTGGATGCAAGGCCTTCCAACAGGTCCTTTTCATATCCAATGTTTTGTATTTGTAATGCGGTCTATGTAGTAGGTGACTTGGATGATTCTGTAGCATCACATTTCTAATGCTTGGATTTCTCACCATAATTCTGTTGTTAATGTCCATGATTTGTAGACACACAACAGTCTGATCTTTGATTTTAGGCAGATGTTCTTGTCTTTCAACAACTGCTATTGTTTGTGTTGTTCTTGAAATTATTTCTGTTCTGGACCCCTCTTTGCTGATAATTAAACCAAAGTAAATTGGCTCACTACTACACAATCCTAACCATCAACTTTATTTTTATTTCTTGGTTGAAAGCTCTTTCTCATTGTTTGTCATATTTTTTTTATCTGCATTAATTTCTGGAGGATGTTTCATCTAGTCTCTTCATCAGACTGACAAGTTCTTCATTGCCACCTAGTGCTTCTACATGATTTTTGTGACCTTCAATACTGACTGTGCACTAGTGCTCCTCTAGGACATCACTCATGGTACATTGAAGGAAGATTTTGAACAACATAGGGGATAGAAGACAACCTTGGCATACACTGACTGACATATGGAACCACTTTCATACTGTGATACTCAAAGACAGGGTCCATGTTGTTGACCACTTGCCTGATTGCCAGATCTTAATACAGATTATTGTTAGCATATCTATCACTGATTCACCACTATATATGATGAGTTCATCTGGGATGTTCTCAATTCCAGCTGCTTTACTCTTCTTCAGGGATTTTACTGCTGCTTTCACTTCTCTAAGTACGGGGAAGTGATAATAACTTGAGGATTCTCTGTCTGCTTGGACATTAAGATTTTCTCTGATGGAGTGGTTATACAACTCACATAGGATTCTGCCTATCTCTCCATGATATTGTCAGATTCTCTAAGGCAGTTACCCTTTTTGTCTGGGGTGGTATTATTTCTAGATTGTTTCTATTTACTGAAACCTTTCACAATCTAGAATGCATTATTGCTATTCTTTAGATTTTCTTAATCTCTGAACATTTTTTCTGATCCCGTCTTCTTTTGCTTTCTTTATTCTTATACTTATTTTCTCCTACTCCTGTAGTGTGTCAGTAATACTCTTCCATGCATCACTGACTCCAATGTTTCTTCAGTGACTCATGATTTCTTCTTTGAACATTGCATACCAATGATGTCTTTGGCCACTTCAGTCACGACAGAGTTGAAGTTGGTTTGTATTTCAGTGTCATCCTCCAGCATGAGTAGCAAAGGCAAATTTTCTTCTGATGTTTACTTGAAAGGCCTTTCAGATATCTGGATCTTTCAGGTGCTCAATATTGAATTTGACACTGATGCTTTTTTTTGATGTTTTTTTCAACCTTAGTCAAAAGTTTGTGATCACAAGATTATGGTTACTTTTTATGTTGAAACCAGGGAATGCCCTTGTTTTTGCTTTATTAATGCCTGATTCTGAACTAGAATGTAGGTTCCACTTTGTGCATGCCGAGTCCAACATTGGGATACCTTATGGTTTTTATAGCTGGCAAATTCTAGCAGATGTCTGGCTCTCATTGGTGACATCATTACAAGATGGGCCAAAAGGTTCTCTCCAGTCTTTCCATGACTCTTGGCCAACTTTGGTATTCCAGTCCCTTTGAAAATTTATGTTTTTCTTGTTTGGTTGCTAACGTCATGAAATTGTGTATAAAACTTCTCAATTTCCTCACTATCATGGCTATGAGTTGGGCAATAGACTTGGGTGATAGTGACATTAAAGGGTGATTCTTTTAGACATATGGTGATAAATCTACTGCTTCCTATAACCAGCAGATTTATCACCATACATCTACTTAAGCATGGATTTTTTTGATGGAGAATTCCACTCCATGCATATAACAGTGAATTTTTCTTTTGCCACTGTAATAGAGAATATGGCCTTCTTTAGTCCGATGTTCACTAATGCCTCTCCAACTTGTCCCCCCCCCTACCATAGTCTTACAACATACAAGGTGTATCACTTCAGTTTATATGTTAGTGTCTTTCTTTTCATGCCAGTGTCCACACATTCCATGTTGCAATGATATTGTCCATTCCTCTGATCTTGTTTTTGCCTGCAGCCATATATTTGACACCTTGGTCATGATGAACAGTAGCAGATGCTGCCCTTTTTATTTTAAGCAATGACCAATTCAGTATGAAAGTCAGTGAGGTATTCAATCGCGCATAACGTGTCTTGGGCAAAGTAGATTTGGTAAAGTCCATCTCTCTTCATATGGCCTCTGAACATGGAGTTGCACACATGATAATTTGCTACGAGATGATGAACTGAAGGGAGATGTGTGTGTGTGTGTGTGTTATAAATAATGTACTAACCGTGTTTGTAAAATAAAACTTTCCTCTAGATACATAAAACAATCCATACATTCAGTTAAACATAAAAATAATATCATCCTTGATAATGCCTAAAAGTATAGCCAAAAGCACTCAAACATACAAAACATTTGGACAATTTCTACATAATTTACATCCAGAAAAGAAAATTATAAGAACACAAGAAAAATTAAATAAGAAACTTAATTACAGAACCTTGTCTGTTGTTTTTAATTAAATTTTGTGTGTGTGTGTGTATATATATATATATATATATATACTTGGAAATGATAATGGAGTGGTTTCCCTTTGCCTTCTCTGTAGTTAGTGAAATTATTGAGGCAACCCCCGCCCCGCTCAGATATAAAAAAAAATATGTCGCCTCAAGGCTAAAATTTAAATACTAAATTATAAAATGAAACCAGAAAAATTAATTTGCCTCATTTGATTAAGACCAATCTAATTTAATGCCAGTGTAGCAGTAATAGTTTTTTGTTTTTATTTTTATTTATTTTTTTTCTAATCAATGGAAAGTATTAACCATTTAAGTTGTTTTATTAAATATTCTCTCTCTCTCTGTTTTTTTTTTTTATCACTTAACTCCAAGTAAGCTTTTTGTTCTTTTGCATGATTGTTTTGTAAGTGTCTAGCTGTTACTATATAATAAAGAATGTTGTCACAGTTACAGAGAATAATGCACTTAAGAATATATTCTTTTAATCAAAATTATGATTATTTGAAGATTTAACTCCAAGCTTAGTTCTGTATCTTTATTTTTGATACTTAAAATAAATAAAAAAAAAAATGCTGAATTTTAAAACTTTTTTAAAATTTTTTCAGGCAAAGCAGCAGCAAAGAAATAGTCTGGTTCGTCCTCTTCCCAAAACTTGGAGTCCAAAGCATATTCCAGTTTATCAGCCGAACGCACAGGAATTAAATGAGGTTTCCTCATCTGACAGTGATTCTGAAGACTCGTGCTGAACCCTAAAATTGTGTCCACCTCTAACCAGAGAGGGACTAGCACAAATGTGATATTTCAACGACAAAAAAAAAAAAAAATTTACTTCACCCTCCCCATCCCAGCATACCATTTTCTGATTCAAGCTTTAGTTTCTGGACAAATTGTGCTGTGTTGAGAACACTCTTCCTGCATTAATTGCAATCTTCTGATTATTTTAGACTTAGTGGATTGTATTGTGCAAAAGATAATTTTATCCCTAACTGTACTCTCATCTAAATGTAAGATTTACGATAAAGTTTCAATCAGCAAATCTCTACTTTATTTTATCAAAATGATATATCATAAATGCGCTCACAAAGACCAGAGATTTCCCACTAAAAATCTATCATAAACTTCACATTACACTGAGAGTATCATGAAAATTAACTTTTCCACAATATCTGATCTTTCCTCATCCCTTTTAGAATTTTAGTGGGTTGTATACAAATCTAAAGAAAAAAAAAAAAAAAAAAAAAGGAAACCACATTTACATTGAAGAAATCAATTGGTTATCTTTTTTAAGTTTGCCCTTTTTTCTGTTTATAAGAGAAAAAAAAAAATCTATTTTTTGAAAAGGTAAAAAAAAAAAAAAAAAATTACGAAAAAAATGACAACTAAAATTTAGTGCTGTGAAAAGTTTTCTCCTTCCCTTCTTACTTGGTTGTTACCACAGTTCTCTTGACTCTTAGAATTCTTCTCAAAATCATTTTGAGGAGCACACAACACATCTTTCCGCACAGTGAGATTCCATAACTGTTATCGCCATACACTTCCATCTTGTCACATGGATGTTGAAGTATGTATCGTTTTGTTTCCATTTGCTGAAAAAGCAGCAGCATGTGGTACAACTGAGCCAATCATTGTCAAGCAGAACTGAAGAGCAGTATCAGCAGCAACATCACTTGAGCAAGGGTTTTTCTTTGTTTTTTGGGGGGGGTATTTTATTTTATTTTTTTCGTTTGTCTGTGCCGCTGCTGCTGTTATTGCTGCCACTGTCACCGCTTCAGGATACATAATTTTGCAGCTCATGTAAAGAAATAAAGAAATTTAAATCACTCAATATTGTGTCAAGAGTGTTATGTTTTTTCATTCTTCTTTATATATATATATATATATATATATATATATATATATATATATATAAATTTGTTTGCCTGCTTAGGTTTGTTTTTCATGCCATAATCTTATTTGACCCAAACTCCTGCTACAGGGTTATCTTATTCTCTACCGCCTTAAAGACAATGATATTTTATCATAATTGCAAAGATAAATCCGCATCTACTTTCTTTAGTCTTGTAGTTTTTAGTACCATAAAGCAGTTTGCTCTTACTAAATTTTATGAGCTAACCATTCTTCCATTGTTCATCTATATTCATTCTAAATTGCTTTAATTCAAATCGCATTTCCAAAATATAAGAGCTGCTTCAACAGCCATCCTGACTTGAAAAGGTAGATTTTTTTTTTTTTTTTCTGTGTGTCTTATTACAACTCGGTAAGTTAAAAGGAAAATTTAAATTTTACAAGTATTCTTTTTGCTTTTCTTTTTTTTTTTTCTTACCAAGATTCTTTCTTGAAACCTTGTTATACTTCAAAGGCAATTAATTCAGTCACCACTAAATATTTGCAAACTGTCATTGGTTATTGATGATTAAATGTATTTTTGGAATTTTATGTCCAGAAGGATCATGTTTACTTTCACCACTTCTTGGAAAATTTCTGTGTATTATGTGATTCATGTCAGAAAATACCAGAGGTCTGAACCTTTGATCTAAGAAGAAATGATTTGTGGTGACTCCAATATGTACTCGGTTCACGCTGAGAGATATACCAAGGTAAGTTTTGTACTCAAAACATCAAATGACCAAGATGCCTTCAAAGTTGACCCAGAAGGCAACCTCAAATCCACCAAGTGCAGAATCAGACCTCAAAGGATGTTGGTGGGTGCACTAACCCAAACAGGACATATACCCAGTATATAAACACAAAACAACTGGGTAACAGGAAGTTATATAAAAAACATGATCTGTAAGTGTGACAACAGAATCCCTTACATCCTCACAAGAAGATCGAATATTGGAAGAAAAACCTGAAATTGGCTAATGTCAATTTGACAGAATCTAGAAATGAATAAAGAATTATTTTATGTATGAAAATTTAGTCTTGTTTTCTTATAAGACATTTCTAACATATTTTTTTCTGTTACAATTGTATAAGAGTAAAATAGTTAAGAATTAAGTCAATAAAGAACTGATCTGAATTGATTTGTTTGTTTGGGTTTTATGGCATATCAACTACTGTGGGTTATTTAATGCCAAATCCAGTTTATATGAATTTTAAATGCCTATTTTGTATGGAATAAAAAACGTATATCTGGCAACATTATTCTTTTTCTACAAAAAAAAAAACTTAGAGCTGGCAACATTATTTTTCTGAAAACATTATCTGAGACCTTGTTGTTGGATGCAGTTTATCGCCGTACCCAGGACGCGAATGTAGTTTACCGTCATACCCAGGACGCTGGTAAAACTTGGAAAACTAGGAGTTCACTATTTGCCCATAGCTGGGACCCTCACAGGTGCTACCACCCCGGGTCAAGGTGGACCTGGGAACACCAGCAATTAAGAGGTGGTTCCACGCTCCTCAAAACCTCCAGATCAGAGGCCTTCCTGTTGGATGCAATTTAACGTCATACCCAGGACGCCTCATTGGGGGGGTCTTACCCCTCTACAGAGGTGCAGTCGGCGTATTCTAAAGCCCCAGCCGACAGGGCCGTGATCTGAATTGAGACTGAATTTCAGTTCATTAACAATCTACTCAACAAGAAAATTTTAAACCACACAACATTGTACCTCATATCTAAGTAGCAGTATTTTAACTGATGCTTTTAAAATAATAGGATTTATAGCTTGTTGGTTAATAAGCTTATTTAATATATAATTTTAAAGTACTCATTTTAAAACTTAATTTTTTTTTTTTTTAATTAAATGTTTAGAGTAGAATATCCATTGTGAATTATAACATCTCTAGCAGTGACTGGTTATGAAAGGTACAAGTCACCTCCATATATTCCAAAAGCTCACACTGCTTGATGGATTTAAAAAAATTAATCAGCCACATTGTGCAGTTTTTACATACTATTTCACACTGCTTCTCATACAATGAGCAAAGTTTAGCAACATGAAGCCTGGTCCGTCACTAGATGTGTGACTGCTTGCAACTATCAGGTACTGTAAGCTTGGATGGTGTAATAGATAATGGCTTGGAATTGGAAAGCTGAGTTCCAATTCCAGTCAGGTTCATTATATTAATGTAAATACCCTTGGAAAAGATATGAATTCACATTTCCATGCTATGGGTTAATTAGTAAGACTTGTATCAGTAAATCAAAATTACAATTTGTACAACTTAAAAATAATTTCTGACTTTAATAACCTGCAAAATGTTGATTAAAAAAATCAAACACCAAACCATATCCAGAAGGGGGGGAAAAATGAATTGATTTTGTGTTGAGGCATGAACCATTATTCTGTTGGGATATGCAACAAGCAGGCAAAAGCTGTTTTTCCCATAGAGTAACAAATTGTCTGCCAATAGATAAATATATCCAATGCCATTTTTGGTCTTTTCAGTTGTGTCCAGCAATCAGATTTACTGTTTGTTGATACTTCTTTAAGTTCTTGTTGCCTTGCTCATTCAATCTTGCTATAAATTTAGAAGTTCTATATATCAACCATTGTTTATACACATAGCAAGACGAGTCTCAACAGTAACCAAACCTGTCACATCTACCTGGGTGAGATTGAGTTTTGAGATTCACTGATTCTAAAATATACATTACTTTTAATTACTATTCAGTTACCTTAGTATTTTTGTTGTTAGATGCCATTAGCAACATTTAGTTTTAACTAAATTTTAAAAAGATTGCTTTTGACTATTGTTACAGTTATCTTAACCTGTATTTTTTGTAATTGTCAAAATTAACTTTATTTGTTCATTCATTATAAGATAGAAGATAAAAGAAAATAAGCAAAATTTACAACATAGTACTATTTCAGTTTTTCAAAAGTATGAAATTTGACTTTTTTTAAAATCATTATCGCCCCAAGCAACTAGTATGCAAGGGGTTACAGGGTGTGGGGGATTTAGGAACAGACATTAGTAAATAAGAGAAAGAGAACAGAGCAATTAGGAGGACAGTAGATAGCAATTGTCATTTCATTTAAATTTTTGCATATTAAAGTTGGTTGGAAAGCATGGAGCTGAGAGGGAGTTCCACAAGCAAGAAGTGCGAGAAAAGAAACTGTTAGCAGAAGTTCCTCAACTGTAAATTGATGAGGTCTTGCAGACAGTCTAGTATTGTGCTTAAATTCATAAAGTCTATGTACCATAGTGAAGAACTCATCTGAACAATTACCATGAAAGTATTTATAAAAAAAGGCACAGAGTTGCGACCTTACAGTGGTGGACAAATGACAAGCTGAGCTGCCAGATCAAGACCAATAATATTGCTGATTCTTCTTTGGGTCTTGTCAAGGAGCTCCAGGAAAATAGCAGTCCATATATGGCAGCAACATACTAAGCATGGACAAATGGTAGACTTATAAATATGCCAGATAGGGGAGGAGAAAACACAGTGAACTGACTTTCTTAGCAGCTGATCTAGTGATGGATTCAATGTAATCTTTACACCTCATGACAGCTGAGAACATTAGCCCGAGAAGAATCAATTTCTTGGAGGATAGTATCGTCCATACTAATGGAAGGTAGAGAGGAGTCTCTCAAATAATTAATGAAGAGAAGTTTAGTTTTGGCGGCGTTAAAATTGACATGTCAACTTTTGCTTCGGTTAAAGATGGTCTTGAGGTCGTTTTGGACATTGGCTGCCATTTTGACCTTGTCTGGCTGATCAGCCTTACTATCGAGGCAGGAGTAAATTTTGTCGTCAGTGTAGATACCAAGTTGAGAGCTGCTGTCATCAGGAAGGTCATTAATGAAGATTAAAAATAGAGTATGGCCAAGGATGGAGCCCCGGAGGAAACTCGCGTTAGTACAGAAAGATCTAGATGAGTGGTCGTTCAAGATAACTCATTTCACGATTTGATAGGAAAGACAGGATCAGGTCAAAAAAGTGCCCGGAGACACAGTAACTTTTCAGCTTGTGGAATAAATGCCAGATCTTGTCAAAAGCTTTCGAGATGTCTAATGCAACAGCCCGGGCTTCACCGTTTTTATCTAGAGCATGATAGACTCTTTTCCCAATTATAGTTAGTACATCAGCAGTTGATCTGGAGAAACGAAAGCCATATTTCTTGTCTGAGAAAAAGCCCTGTGATGAGAAATGACGAACCAATTCAACATTGATTAGGGATTCTAGGAGTTTCCCAAAAAGAGGTGGAAGGCAAATAGGCCGATAGTTGGATGGGTCAGATGGTTCACCCGAGTTCTTAAAAACTGGAACAATAGACGATGACTTTCAGCAAGCAGGGAAAGCAGAAGCATTTATTATACAGTTTAGAGAGAACAAGAGTTAGTTCGGGTGCACACAATGATTATTACAGGGATGCCATCGAGTTGGAAGTCAGGCTACTCCAGATGAGTCAAGAGTAGAGTTTGAAGAGAATTTACGGACAAAGCTTTCAGCTTTATCAGCTGATGATAACACCTCAAATCGATTGAAGAGTTTGGGAATAGAGACGTTGCACTTATTTAATGCCCTATTACAGAGACGACAGTAATGACAAAAGCCAAAGTTTTTAGAAGCTAAGCGGCGCCTCATTCTTTCAGCAAACAGGGACTTAGCTTCGTGGTGAACTCTCTTACACTTGTTAAGGGCAGTAGTAAATAGACACCTGTTATGACGAGAGCTTTCACGCCGGTATAGGCGGAAATAGTGGTTCCTGTGTGCTATGGTGGCCGAGCATGATGACATGAACCATGGAGAGGATTACGGTTTCGCCTGATATTTCCGAGATGGAATGAAAGCAACCATGCCGGCTTTGACCCAAGAAGAAACCACAGTGGCGCAATTTTCAATTGGGAGGTTGAATATGTCAGTCCATGGGGCGTCACGAAGAAAATTCCGAAATGAGTCCCAATCAGCATTCTGGTACCGGAAAGAGGTCTTATGGATAGGAGTTCCTGTTTAATGGATGCTTGGAAGGATACATCAGTAGTTACCAAAGAGTGGCCAAAGCTACCAAGAGGGCAGTATTGTGAAACTCGTCAAGAGCGAGGAGAGGAGGTAAGAAATAGATCCGACAGAGAAGCACGTTGCTCGGTTTGGTTAGGGAAACGAGTAGCGGAGTCCACGACTTGAGTGAGGGATGAGGCAATGGAAAACTTTAATGTTTGTATACCGTCAACATCAGTACCTTTAGAATGTTTAGTAAGCATTAAAGTCACCGAAAACAAAGATGTTCGCAGATGGATGGAGAGAAAGTGCCTTTTCTATACTATCAGCTTTGGAAAACGCCGTAGTAATAATTGTTTGGAAGCTAAAAAGTGACCATTTTGAGCGTCTCTTCTGATTGTGAAACCGAAAGATAACTTGTATTAATCTCGTGATGTCAGAATAAATTTAGTATTACAATATCTATGGAAGTTTTTTTCTTTCCTGATACATATTCCTTGCCGGTTGCACGATATAACAAAGCTATATACCAGCACTCAGTGTGCGATATCTTCATATATATATATATGTGTGTGTGTGTGTTTGGGAAAAAGTATGGCAAAGAGGAAAAGGTTTTTCTTGTGACGCGTTTCGTCCTTTAGAACTTCATCAGACTAAATTTGTTATGCTGATGCAACTATACATCGCACGAATTAGGGATGCTGGGAATTTTGATTTTTTTTTTTTTTTTATCTAGCCGATTTCATTTCTAGAGAGTGCCTTGATCGCAACAATATCTACAATAAATTTGCGCCCTTGCTCTTAGAACATTTCACCATTCTTGGTAGAACTTCTATTATCACAGTCTGGGATATCTACTAATGGTATAAAAGAAAAATAACGTAATGAAATCGACTAGATAAAAAAAAAATAATTTTAAAATTCCCAGCATCCCTCGTTCGTGTGCATGTGTGGTCGTATCAACATAACAAATTTAGTCCGATGAAGTAAAGAAAAAACAAAACTGAGAGAAAATTGTAAGACGACATATATTAGCTCACTGAGAAATCGGAGAGCCGAGTTCGAATTCCACTCGAGACGAATACATTAATTTATGCGTAAATACTCTTGGGGAAAGTATTAATCCGGCTCTTTTGCACAGCAGCACAGACTGGATTCTATTGTTTTGGTTAGCAACCATTCTAGTGAAAGTAACTCGATAAAAACACCTAACAGCCTGGGTTACTCGCACAGACTGAACTTCATCGGTTTTGAAAGTTACCCATCCTGTCACAGGCGGAGAAAGGATTCCTCATCAGCTCATTGTATTGATATGGTTTTGGTTTTGGTTGGTTGGTTTGTTTTATGGCATATCAACCTCAATGTTTTATTTAATGCTATGATTTTTATTGCTGGTGATATTTTTTTTTTCAATGGAATTTTTTTTTTTTTTTTTTTTTTTACAAAAATGTATTGCTGGCAATATATTTTTTTCCTTCAAAAAATGTATTGCTGGTAATAATGTATTGCTGGTAATAATTTTCGTTAAAAAATTATTACTGGTAAAAGTATTTCTGTAAACCTATTTTTACACTCTCATAGTGTCTTGATTTTTATTGCTGGTAATATTTTTTCTTCAAAAATGTATTGCTGGTAATATTTTTTTTCAAAAATGTACTGCTGGTAATTTTTTTTACAAAAAAACGTATTTCTGGTATTAAAACCTATTTTTACATTTTCATAATGTTTTGACCCCTGTTTGGGGGTTAACTATTTACCCATAGCTGGGACCCTAAACCGGTGCTACCACTCGGGTCATGGTGAACCTGGGAACACCAGCAATTAAGGGGTGGTTCCACGCTCCTCAAAACGGCCTTACTGTTGGACGTAGTTTATCGTCTTATCCAGGACGCTATGGCTTTGGTTTACAAGGTCTGTCTGAAAAGTAACGGGACTGGTTGTACTGTGTGAACTATAGGAGAAAGAGGCATAAGTGAAATGTGTTATCATTTAACATGATATATTGGGAGTATATAACTGTAATCTTGGCTTTCTGCAATCATTGCATTTTTTTTCTCACCTTTTTGTGGCTGATTCACCACGACAATACACATACTCACAATCCGAGACAAACTAGAACTTCCCTGTTCACCTGATCTTATTCCGTGTGACTGTCTTTTCCCCAAGCTCAAGGGGGTCATCATGGGGACTTGTTTTGAAGGTGTGGAGGCCACCAAGAGGGCTGTAATGGCGGAACTGAGGGACATCCAAGAATAATCCTTCCAGCAGTGCATAGAAGCGTGGCAGAGGAGGATGAAAAAGTGGATTAGACTCGAGGGGGATTACTTTGAAGGGGAAACCTAGTAATTTGTTTGTTTTGAAATTTAAATAAATTGTTTGCGAAAACAGTCCTGTTACTTTTCTGACAGACCTCGTAAAACATTCGTTTTTCTATGTTTGTAAAAGAATTTAGCAATTTATAATGTGTAAATATCCACAAAGTCCAATAAGTTTATTAAAAATTAATTCAATAAGATTTGTTTTAAAATGTGACTGCATTTAAACTTATATTTCCGGTGTTTGTATAGGCGTATGGAAGACAAGTTTTGCACTAAAAATCTTCTAAGTTGCCCTGAAAATAATAAGTTTGTTTTTTCTTGAAAATGTACATTTTGTTTGCCGTCCCGAGATTTCCCAACTTTTAAGCCAATTGTGGTTTTCCAAGCAAAGCTTAGATGTGACACAAGGCCGCCTCTTACGCTTATGTATTATGATCAAATTTTCCATGAATTCTATTTTTAATCGAGTTATTAACAGAAAAAAAGAACTTCTTTTCTTGCGCGGACATAGATTGAGTTTGGAAATATATAAAACTTAATGTAGTGCGGAACAAGGCCAGATGGAAGGATGTAAGGAAGTTTTGTTTGTTTGTTTTTTTTTTACAGTTAAATTCACTCTGTACAAGGCTCAGGAGTCACTCAAGGTAGAGAATAAGATACACAATTTATACGGATAGGTGAGAGCATAACAGTTAACTTGAATAGGTTAAGATTGTAGTGATCGAGGAAACATCCTTTTGAGAGTCGGTTCACAGAGGAGTGGTTCGCTGGAAGAAGCGGCTCGAGTGGAACATACATGACACCAATGGAATACGAAGGAAATGAGGGTGGTTTACTACAATGTGAGTGTCATGGCGGGTCCTAGACGTGAAGGTTAGAACTTGTGGAACCAAGGAATGCAGTTTGGCTGAGTATTTTCTATGGAAGTAACGATGGATCAGTGAGAGGTTTGCCACATCCCGTCAATAAGAGAGGAGTTTCAGGGTGGAAAATGTCACCCACAAGGACGGCGAGACGCTTTTGGATTCTATTGAGACTATAAAGTGGAGCCTGGGCAGCTTCTGCCCAAATACGACAGTGGCACTCCATTTTTTGTGTCAATCTTTCTCGTAGGAAGAGATTGCTTGCTTAGTTTTTGGCACCTGTGGTAAGTACAGACCTCTGCTACAAAATAGGCCATATTGATAAAGGTATGTAGAAGATTACGCAACGTCACTTTTCTACAAGTGTTGGTGGACCGGTCCATAAAAAAACAGTATACTAAATCTTGATTTATACCTTTATTCGAACACTGATCATTGGTATCTAAGGAAAATACAAAATTATTTCAGCTACACACGCGTATTTATCTGTATCTGTAATAATTCTTATTATTATTAATATCTGATGAATATCGTAGGTTTTACAAGCATGTACTTAAATAAAGATTTTATCTCAGATTTTTCGATTTTTCGGTTTTACATAATTTCAATTAAAATAATGTCTACTCTTAGGTTTCATTGGTCAATCGCATAAAATCTTTGAAAAGATACAACTTAAAATTTTGTGAAGTTTTGTATAAAAGAAGGACTAGTTTAAGTAAAACGTCGTGGTTTTGGCATTGTTATTTCATGAGTTTTCCTACAAGTGGCAGTTGTTGCGAACCTAAAACCCATCTGGAAATATAAGAATATTTGCCTGAAATCAAAGATTAGACTGTTTAGTTTTAATTATATATATAAATGTAAGTAGAAAAAAGCAAGTGTTGATAACATAGTGAGGGGCACAAAACACTACCCGCAGCCCTCAATCAGGCTTTGGTCCGCCGCGTTCGCGGGGTTCGTGAGCAGTACGCATCGACCCTGCGTGCATTCACTATTATTTGCTTTATCTTCTAACATCTAAGAGAAATCTTCCAAACTGGAGCCTTTTTCCCTCTAAGATATTTAATAATATAAATAATAATACAAATAATTTTATAAACTTACACATATTCTTCTCGTTATCTGTTGGCTAAACTGTCCCCACTAACGATGCTGGGACTCCCTCCACTACCTTTTTCAATGACAAATGCGTCTATCTGAACCACTGCTCTAAAAGATGCACATAAATTATTATCATACATCATGGATCACTGTCTCCCGTAACACCTGGGACTACTAATTGCTAAGCACACAGTCATCTATACACATAGTAGTATGTGGATGGTGTCACTCACTGTACCTATCAATTAATCGATTTTTAAGCATTATTACTTAAGACCACAGGGCACACTCTATTCTATAACTGAATACTTTATCCCTGGATCATACCGGCTGAACAGAGGACAATTCTGGCTCGGACGTATATGTCACTCTGGTAACCTGGATAAAATCCGACACTTTTACAAGGGTCTTGTATCAGGATAATGTACGCCAAGACACGTTCGTGCCCGCCAAGTAAAAACTGTAACTTGTAGATGGTGAAAACGAGAGGGCGGGGACTGAGGATTTATTGTGACTTGATTGACGTATGTGTAGGCGCTTAGTAGCAGATGGAAGCTGATTTGACTGCAATAGAAAGATTAGCGGCTGGAGACACGAAGTTTTATTTAAGAGGGAATCCCTACAAACAAATCAAACAAATTTTTGGTTGACTTTGGGACGACAGGCGGAAGAAATACTGACGGAATATTTCAGATTTAATCGATCCATATATTTTATTATTAATTTCGTATCTTTTAAAATTAACTTTATTGCTTTCTTTTTCGGAATATTGTTTCACATTTCTTCTACTATAAAATGCATCTCGTGTGTATCTTGTAAGATTTCAAGCAATTGTATGAATCAAGAGTCTTTTTTTATGTGGAACAAAAAAGAAGATTAACTGAAACATTAAAAAAAGATGTTTTTCTAATAATAATAATAATAATAATAATAATAATAATAATAAGAAGAAGAAGAAGAAGAAGAAGAAGAAGTACAAAACTGGATTTTAGGTTTCTAAGTTCAATATTCTGACGATGGTGTCATATTTAATTTTAGTTTTATTCAAGTAGTCAGTTCTTTTTACAAATAAAAAATGATAATGAAACGTTTTTAATATTAACACGAACGATAAAATAATAACAAAAAGATAAACACTATTGAAAAGAAAAGTATAACAAAGAACATTTCCATAAAAACGCACATAAAATATTACAAAATGTGTATTTCTAAAAGTTGAGAAATTTAGTTAGCATCTCTATATAAAGATTATATATATATATAGATAGATAGATAAGTAAAATCACCTAAGACTAAAAAATGCTATAATTTATGGTTATTCTACTTGCAACATTTTCCTGCATGCCTTTGGTCATTTTGCTCGTGGAGATTTTAAACAAAGAAAACGGTACAAACATTCAAAAATAGAACACATTGAAGGAAATAGATTTGATATTTCCTTGATAATATATTCGTGAATATATTTGAAGTTCAACATAAAACAAAAACGTTATATAACTGTATTTTAAACACTTTTCTTAAGTGCTATAAATGTTCAAATATATCTTCTTTGACGCGCTCTAAACACTAACATGCACTTTGTATTTGGTCGTCATTTTCTTGCTTAGACTTTAAAGCTAAAATAAATTCAGATTTCTCAGATTTTTGAAACGGTACGTTTGTGTTCTATCCTTTCTATTTGCACGTTTAGAACAAGTAAATATTTGAGAGAAAGATGTCAAAACATGAACAGACCGTCGACATGTCAAATCCTATTCGCCAGGTGAAAAACCGCAAACTACCACCTTTAGTGTTCTCAAACAAAAATTTGACCGGAAATACGACTAAAATGGCTCATGGATCTACCAACTGTACCAAACCTATCACAGATGCAGCTGTTCAAAATATGGTCATACGAGGTAAGTGAAAAAATTCTTCTTCTCTTCCTTGTCCGCCTTGTTTCCATTTTTTTCTAAAACTTCGTCGTTTCTCACATTTTCGGTCCATGACATTTTCAGCATCCTTCTGTAGAACCTAATTTCTGTTGCTTCAAGTCTTTTCTTCATCTTTAAGGAGATTGTCCAGTATTCAACGCCATTCAGAATGCAAATGTCTGGTGCCTAATATTTTATATATCGACATGCTGCTACGTTTAGTAGATGTTAACCTGATTTTTGGCTTTCGAGATACAATCATTAATATTCGATTATTGTGTAAGATTTGCTTTGTACATAGAATATAGAGAGGGGAGGGAAGAGTTAAAAGAAATTTTGTAAACTGCTGACATCTTGAAAGCATGAGACAACGTTCTTCTGTTGTTTCTACGCTGATTAATCTTAATGCAAAACTAATCTTAGCAACAATTTCAGTGGTTTAAATCATTCAAATTTTAAAAAGGGATTTCAATAAAATACGCGTATGCAATGTGTGTGTTATGCTGGCATTTCGAAATCGGCAGTAGATGAAAGATTTTGTTAGAAGTTATCAGAAATTGTGAAAACTTTACCATGTCTCAGTCGGAAATTAAAGTTGGTCGTTAAAAAAAGTTCCTAGTGTGGCTTTATTTAAGAGATGTTAATATAAACCGGGTTTTCAGAAACAGGATTTGCTAAACAAACATGTCAAATGTTTAATTCTAATAACAGTATGAAAGAACACGAACAGAGTGGGATGGTGTAGGGAAAACAAAGTTAATTCTTATTTGAACGCCCATTTAAATTAATCGCGAGTCCCCTAACAAAATTCGATAAAAATAACTTTAGCATTTCGAAATGATTTAATTCAATGCAGGAATGGATTAACAGTATCAGAATAACGATAATTTTATGCGTCAAACAAAACAAAGTAATAAAAAAGAAATTAAGTTAGTGCAATAATTTAAAATTGTTGATAGCAGAAAGGTTTTGAGTGAATGAATGTTTTTCAGGTGTCTGGTTTCAAATAAAAAGTCTGTATGTATGTGCGTGAAAAAAGATTTAGATAAAGATGGAGAAAGAGAGTCCGCTGAACTTTCAGCTATGGCTTTGGCGTAAGCTTGTCGATGGAAGTGGGTGGACGATTGAAGACAGTTCCTCTTGAAAGCTAGTGCGTCTGTTGAACATTTCGTTTACATTTCCTTTAAGAAGCTTCGGAATTTTCAACACCAAAATAGAACGATTCAATTGGTCTATTATTTTTCTTCTTTGACATGTTGCAATGACATTTTGCATTCATGTACTACGTACATGAATGCAAAATGATTCAATGAAACTGATTTTGAAATTTACAAAATTGAGGGTACTTCTTGTACGGATATATGTGCATGGGGGTACTTCGATAATTTACGACTGAGTAGTGAGTTCGACCTTCACTTTTCGGCCTTGTGTCACATCTAAGCTACGCTTAGTAAATTGCTATATGTGTGTGTATCCCACAATGTTAAAGTGTCAAAAATTATTCATGAGTGCCAAGGACTTGGCTCATGAGAGAAGATACCGACAGAATAAAGTTAAATGCATTGGAAATGATTTTAATAAATGCATTGAAAATAAATAAAAAAGGTTTATTTGTTTGGAATTCATTCAAGAGGTAAAAACCGTATCTATCTATTGTAAAAACATTTTTATTAATTTTATTTTCATAAATATACGTATAAAAAAACAAGAAAAAGGTTTACTATAGGCAATTGATCTTGACATCTTCAAGTTAAGGATTAGTCCTCATCTTCGTATTCTCCTCATAATATTCACTTCTCTTCCATGCACATAACACATCTCATTCATCATTACACTTTTGACTGTATCTCTCTACCTGGTGCCTAGAAAATTCGGTAATTTTTTACAAGATAGGAAAATTAGGTAACTATGAAATAAAAGTCGATTGAAAATAAATAAGACTCGAAGTAAAGGGTTAGTGACTAAATCAATAAAAAGATGGAGTAAAACTATCTAACAATGAAAGAAAAAAAGATGGAGGATATATATATATATATATATATATATATATATATATATATATATATATATATATATATATGAGGAAAAGAAAATTGAGCATCCCAACAAAAAGTGCGAGAAAATAGAATTCGTCCCAGAGCTATTAGGACACCACCACATTCAGTATTTGTGGAAAAGTCACCCTCTCGGCGGTTTGGCCAGTCACGTGAGATCAAACAAGAGAGGTCGGGTATAAACTCCTGTGAATGCAACCCTACCAGAAATACCTGCAGGTTATTTGTGCGAGTTTTGTAACAAGACTTGTATGTTGCGGAACTCAAACGTCACCCGATTGTACAAAGGGACCGGCAAGTTGCCAACATAAGTAACACAGACAAACTGTATGTTTGCCACGTTTGTAAGTGTTGTAAAAGTGAATATTATCTTAAGAATCATTTACGGGTCCATCGCAGAGCATTAGCTAACCTATAAATGATGGAAATAATAGAATTCTGAATGAAAAAGACAAAAAACCTAGCAAGTGAAGAATTGGTCTTCTGCAAAGAAATGACAATCATCGTATATATGAATTAATGGATTCATTTTTAATCCAATATTTTTATTACTTCAAACGTTATTGCAGTGGATACTCGTATTTGAAAATAAAAGGGAAAACAAAGCCTTGCTAGTCTGTGACACTCTCTGTAGCCAAGCGGTAAAGTACGCCGGATCAAACGGTGGTTTCCCTACAAACGGAGGAGCCCATTTTCTTTAATAAGATTTCTCGAATGTGCAGACTGATAGACACTGTTTAGAATTAAAAAAAAACACGTGGTGTCTATTTTATAGGATTAATCTACTACAAAAAAGCTGAAGTAATATATATATGTATGTATTAATTTATCTTTAGGCAGTAACCTTTCTTTTAAACATCTTTCGCTAAATATGACAGACAAGGAAGATTTAATTAATTTTTATTTAGTTTTCCCAATGTTCTTATATTTTAAATTTTGGTAGAAGTTTGGTTTGGTTTGGTTTGTTTTATGGCATATCAACCTCAATGGGTTCTTTAATGCCGACAAAATTATTTATTGCTGGTAATATTTTATTTTTCAAAAAATGTTTTGCTGGTAATAATTTTTTTACAAAGTATTTCTGGTATTAAAACCTATTTTTACACTTTCATATTGTTTTGACTCCAGTTTGGGAGGTTAATTATTTAACCATAACTGGGACCCTAACAGATGCTACCACCCCGGGTCAGGGTGGACCTGGGAACACCCGCTCCTTAAAAACCTCCTGATCAGAGGCCTCGCTGTTGGACATCGTCTTACCCAGGACGCGGATGTAGTTTTCCGTCATACCCAGGACGGTTTGGTATAAGTAAGGAAGTGCAAAACTTTCCATATTGTCCATTGTACCAAGCACTTTTGGCCATTTCTTTAGCCATTTTCAAGGAGGTTTGTTCCTTCATGTTTTGACTGTTTAAGGTGTATTTTATTTTTGTGCTGTTTTGAATCGTAGTAGGAGGGTTAGTGTTAGTGTTATATATATAATTTAATTGTCCTACCGGATTCAATAAAACAACTTCAATCCTAACAAAATAATTAATATTTAATAAAGAAAATTCTATGCCTGTTTTTAAAAAGTTCGCTATGTGGCTTTGGGCAATACGGTATACCCATGTTTACAGTTATTAGTAAAATCAACATTGTCAAAATCGATTTTAATTGACTTAGTACGTATTTATAAACTATCTTTAAAATTATTATATCTTTATAAATTATTTTAATTTTTGCATGTCACAGGAATAAAGAATAATTGAATTTACGGAAATAAAATGAATAAAATTGTAATCTGTCGCTATTATAGCTATGATTTAAACACGGATAATGTCTAAAATATTATCCATTTTATTCTTGAAACTCAGTGGGTGAAACGTAGTCGTTTTAGTTTCGTTCAGATGCTTACAAGAAATGATCAGATAAAAACCATGATGAATGCAAACAGTCCCCCACTACTCTTCCTACTTCCTACTCCATTTTGGTTTTGTACCATATACAAGATGGAGTGTGCGTTGTAGCGCAATAGATATCGGCTCGAAATGAGATAATCATTGAACCGAGTTCGAATTCCAGTATGGTCGTTTGCATTCACTTACGCGTGACTCCATCTCTTCTCACAAATATGGGTTTAATAGCAGGATAGACTGCGTTCTATAACTCTAGTTAGCAACCAGTTTACCACAGAAAGAAATGGCAACCTACTGTTGAAAATCTTCTGTCTAGTCAGTCATAAATCGAAATAGACATGATCGCTTAAATGTGTATTACGTATGTCACTTATCTGACTGACCAGGGGTCGGTGTTCGAATCTCACTAAAAAGCTATGATTTCGAATGCTGATTTTCAAGTCTGAAAAAATATTTGTTGGAATATTTGTTGTCTAATAAATTGTATTTTTCAGGGCGAAGTCCTTTAAATACTAGCAAGTATGGAAATTATCTGAACATTTCGACAATTTCAGATGAGAAAAACAAAACAGGTATGTCACTTAAAATTTTTAATCATTCATTTAATTTTTAATTCTTATTCTAATTATAGATAAGAGAGCGATTTTGTGACTTCGCTTTTGAAATTCAAGATTTTCACTGTTAACTTACTCGACGTAATCCCGCCATCAAAATGTCAAAATCCTCTGCAATTTTTTATTTATTTATTTATTATTTATTTATTTTTGTAGGAGACATTATAATTATGCACTGATTTACTTCATTCCGATTAGTCGTCAATATTTCCGGTTATTGTACTCTTCAGCCTTCTCCAATTGCCGGTGGTATTTGGTAACATTCTCAGAATTTTTAAAACAAACCTCTTTATTAAATCCACGAAGTTAGACTGTCCCCATTCTGCTGTCTACGTTCGGTGGAAATCTCATATGACAATTCTATGCAATGTTAGTGTCTGAATTTATCTGCCTTAACCAAGAATTTGAACTTACGATTACTTGAAATGTATACACTTAACAAACGCTTATATTATTCTGGGCATTGTTTTGTGGAAAGTAGAATTTGTATATAGCATGAAGAAGCGGACACATGTTGAAAATCACTATCGAAAAAGAAAAGTTGGTGCAAATTCTTAAGCAGTCTGCACTCTTCCCTGTTAGGCAGTGCTATACCAATGACGATTATTTCTTTCTTTCTTTCTTTATTATTATTGATGTTGTTTGATCCACAAAAAGCAAAATTTGCTTGCGATAGAACCAAAAAGAACTGAGTTGGCACATTTTCATCCTTGGGAGTGTGCGAGCAATTTCAAGGTGTGCAGGCTTCCGTAAGTACCCACTCTTGACATTGACCCCAATGTTCTGCACCAACATCAATGCAGTTTACATCTACACTCTTCATTGACCATAGTTTGTGCACTTCCTATTTTAATCTGTCATAGTTTTCTTCTTTTTTCTTTTTTTTTAACTTTTTTGTCACCTGCCGTCTACGCTGTATGCTATATCTTTATCTCCCACATTATTAATATTATTGCTTTTGTTATTATCATTATTGTAGTTGTCGTTAATTATTATTGCTGCTAATATTATTATTATCATTAAGTTAATTGATAATTAGTATTTGCAAATAACTATTGTATATATTCTGTAAATAATATTGGATTTGATATCGAGCGGAAACCAGCGAAGGCGCCATTTAAGCAAATAAGAAATAAAGGAAATATAACGGGGAAAAAAACTATAAAATTTTCAAAAGCAATGAACGAGTCTGTTTTTAAAAGCAGCAAGGAATAATTTCACAGACCACGTTTTATTTATTGGTCTTGTATTGTCTTTAGTTATGGTAAATGTGTAACAGCAATCAATGTTATTCCTGTTTATCAATATATGCTTGATATGTGAAGTTTCTGATTTTGATATTGCGAGAAAATCAGTGGACAATGATTTGGCTTGGTTTGGTTTGGTTTGTTTTATGGCATATCAACCTCAATGGATTATTTAATGCCGACAAAATTTGTATTGCTGGTAATATTTTTAAAAAAAATCTAATTCTGGTAATATTTTTCCTACAAAAAACCTATTTCTGGTAATATTTTTTTTCTTTTAATATGTATCGCTGGTAATTTTTTTTTTTCTTTTAATATGTATCGTTGGTAATATTTTTTTTCAAAACAATATAGCTGTTTGTATTACTGGTATTTGTTTTTTTAAAATTATTACTGATAATAATTTTTCCTTCAAAAAATTATTGGTGATAATATTTTTTTACAAAGTATTTCTGGTATTAAAACCTATTTTTACACTTTCATAGTATTTTGACCCAAGTTCGGATGTTAACTATTTGCCCATAGCTGGAACAGATGCTACTATCCAGGGTCAGGGTGGACCTAGGAACACCAGCAATTAAGAGGTGGTTTCATATGCTCCTCAACACCTCCTGATCAGAGGCCTTGCTGTTGTAGATAGTTTATCGTCTTACCTTTGCTTGTGCTAATTCTGAAGCATTCAAATCATCAAGATTTTCTAATATGGTTGGAAATAGCCATAAATTTTTTTTTTTAAAAAACAGTAATTTTATCGGACAAAATGGATACTTGCGATGAATAATTGCAGCATGTCTCGGGTAACTTTGGAAATCACCTTCCAACTATTTCCACTATTTTCGAGCCGTCGACTTTGAGAAAAAAGTTGAAATTCTTTTTAAAGTTTGTAAGAAAATTTAACATGAGCAAATACTTGAAACTGATTGAGAGAGTACCAAATTCAGTGAATGTGCATAACAATGACGTTCACACCAAAAATCTCCTTTATTCTTGCTTGAATTCCGTTCAAATGTCCAACCATGATAAGTCTATACGATGAATTTGGGGCCACAGTTGAATTCAATAACACATTTTCGAACTTTTTCTATCAGTGACGCAGTTCTACCTTTACTGACATCGACATATCCATTTCAAAACCCTTTTATTGAGGATTTTCCTTCTCAACAACAAATCCCAAAGCGCCTCATAATTGAGCTTTCATTCGAAGATCCATTGTCCCATCAAACATAACAGCAACAAATAATGTTTTTTATCATTGTCTTAATTTCACATTCAATTGTAGCAGCTATAGAATTAAGGATCTCGTTTTGAATATTACTTAAAAGTTCAGAAAATACACAGTTGACATTTTTCTTCACGAAATCTAAATGCGATCTAAAACAATCATTGTATTCTATTACTGCTTCACATATAGACATAAAATTTCACTTATTGTTTGATTCTTCTTTTTCATCGTGTCCGCGATATGGTCATTTTTGACAGGCCCAAATTTCAATGCAATGAATTAACCTTTTAAATATATCACGATTTTCTTTATCTGATCTATTATGCAACTGAATCGAAGTTGCTTTCCTGTGATCGATCGCTGTATCAATTGTCGTTGTCGACCAAAAGTTTTTGGATCAATTACAGAATTCAGATTTTTCTTGTCAAAGCTGAAATCAAATTGTTCAAATCGCAGTAGCCGGTAGTTGTCTACGTGTTCTTATATTGATAAAATAACAGACTTCAGTAACAGAATAATTTGTTCAGAATGGGACATCCCTTTATCCGCTCATACTGTTAATAAAACTTGGAATCAAAATAACCATGACATTCTTTGCTTCCCACGTTCATTTTGATTTTCAGTTCAAGCTTTGGCATCTCTCTTCCAAGAATGATATGCTTCTTCTCTTTGAAGTTTCTTTTTAAAAATGTCCGTAACACAGGGAGGAAACTGAGCTCGTTAAGATTTTTGCCAGCCTCTGGGTGAATGAAAGCGTTAAAAATGTTACTGGGTTATAATTTTTTAAAATGAATCGAAGCTTTATTCTAACAAAAAATTAGATGTGACGTTTTAAAAATAATTTAAATTTGAAAGCATTGGAATGGATAGATGAATGAAAACTTTACCTTTTTATACTTTCCATGTGTTAAATCTTTTTAAAAAGCGTAAAAAAGTAACTTTTGGTGTGACATTAGAGTCGTTTGACGTTCCGTACATCCTCTTCAGTAACAAATAATTGTACTAAATAAATCAGAGTTGGCAATAAAAGAAGCTTGCAAATTGACTAAATACCCATTTCTTGTATAAATCTATCCGACGCTGTGAGGAAAGCTTTAATTCATTTGAATAAGCAAATATCTAATCTTGGCCACAAGGGGCAATAAAATCACCGGAGCTTCAGTAGAAAATGTGTCGAAAGTAATAATACGGCTGGAAGGCAGGTAGCAAAATTTCTCCTTTTCTCAACGTTTCTCTGTTTGACAACCCACTCTTTTGTTTTTCTTCCTTAATCTCTGCTCAAAGGGGGATAGAACAAGAAAAAAATTAATTCACTGCTATTTCTTCTTTCCTCGCTGCATTCTGTTGAGGATTCTTCTAGACTTGATGAATTATGATTATTCACACACACCCCTTAATTTCTATACATTTTTTTAAGCATTTCACCCCAAGCAAGCCGGGGAGCCACTAGGACGCAAGGGGTTACAGAAAATATAGAGCGAGATCAGATAGGAGTAATAGAAGGGAGCATGAGGAGAAGGGTAGTGGATAGATCAAGGCAACTGGAGATGTCGATTGACATTACACTTGAATAGCTGGAGATTATAGCTCTCAGGGAAACTGGAATAGGGAAGGGAGTTCCACAGGCGAGAGGTGCAAGACATGAAGCTAGAAGTAGTAGAAGAGACGACTACATTTAGGAGTTTCGACAGTGAAGGGGTGAGAGCGGGATGCCAGCCTCGTAAGGCGCTTGAACTCATTAAGTCTGAGAACCAGCGAATGCAGCTCCTCGGAGCAATTACCATGAAAGTATCTGTAGAACAGACAGAGAGGAGCGACGGCGCGTCTGTGAGAAAGTGACTGTAGACGAGATGCCAGAGCAGGGCCAATTATATTGCATGTCCGCCTCTGGAGCCTATGAAGAACCCATGAGGCAAACAGAAGGGGCACCAGACAATATATGGCAGCAATACTCCATGCAAGGGCGAATTGTTGATTTGTAAATCTGGAGGATCGATTCCGGGGAGAAAAATTTCCTGGCGCGGCACAGGGAGCCAACTTTCTTTACGGTGGACGAAGCAAGTATTTGTTCCATCTCAGGTCAGCAGTCAACGTGAGACCGAGCAGCCGCAAAGAGTTGCTCTCGAGAAGTTGAGCGTCAGACATTCTAATGGAGGGCAGGGAAGGATCTCTGTGGCGATTAATATATATATATATATCACTGTTTGAACCGGCTTCTAATACTTCGGACGGAGCGGCTTGGGGATAGAAGAGGTGACACATGAGGGCACAGTTCGTTGGTACAAGTAGATTCGGATGATTCACACGACGGAATTTGTAAAACGTTGTCGCTATATCGAGTCTGGTTTGTCACGATTTCATCAGCAAGACCCGTCGGTCCAGTGGGCATGACGCTTGCGTCATATCGTAACGGTTTGGGTTCGGTTCTTGTTAGTGAATAAAAAGAATGTACTTTTTAGCTGAGTCCGAGCTTGTGTCTTGCTTTGATCCGGTATGATAGAACTGCTCTCTTTATTATTATTTGATTTTCAATATTAAATATCTTGAATGCACAGGCCGAGAGATATAACTTAAAAAAAACGGGACGTCTACTCAAACATGAGTATCCACTAAAATATTTGGAGTAATAAGAAATAATATAAAATCAAAAAATTTATTAATTCTTTATATATATATATATATATATATATATATATATATAATCTTTATATTTATATATATATATATAATCTTTATATTTATATATATATATATATATATTCTTTATATATATATATATATATTCTTTATATTTATATAAATATCTATAAATATTCTTTATATTCATATATATATATATATTCTTTATATTCATATATATATACATATATATATATATATTCTTTATATTCATATATATATATATTCTTTATATTTATATATATATATATTATATATATATTTATTCTTTATATTTATATATATTATATATATATATATATTCTTTATATTCATATATATATATATTCTTTATATTTATATATATTATATATATATATTTATATTTATATATATAGATATATTTATATTTATATATATATTTATATTTATATATATATATATAATATATATATATATATAATATATATATATATATTTATATATATATATATATATATATATTATATATATATATATATATATATATATATATATATATATATATATATATATATATGCGCGTGTGTGTTAAAAATATTTGGGATTGCTGAAAAAATTAATACATATTATAATATTTTTTCTTTCTCCTTGCTCTTTGTTACCTATTGTTTTTAACTTGTCCGGTTTTGCAACAATAACAATATTTTATATCCCCAGAAAACACTTAAAACTTTTTGAATATCGAAATGTGTAGATAACGATGTAAAATCCATCAAATTAAAATAATATATATATATATATATATATATATATATATATATATATATATATATATATATATATATATATATAGCGGGAGAATCCATCAAGTATAGAGACAATGTGCTTCGGTGAGCGAATATACCGAATGGTTTAAAGTTGTGTTAAACAGTTTATCAGGCCTTTCTAAGTTGTTATGTTTGGATACAAAAACACGTGAATTGAAGAACAAATAGAGAATGAAAGAATAATTAAAAATCTTCTGGTCTGTTCTCTGAACGAAGAACACTAAAGAGTAAAATCACGTCTTCTGCTGATGTTCAACGATGCGTTTATAAATTTTGCACATGGTGCGCACTCAACTATAATAATAGTAATACATATGGCAATGGTAAACAGATAAATTGTTCAAGCTCTAGATGTACGCCTCAGTGCTTAAACTCGATCAGTCCGTATAAGAAGCAACGTCATTAGGAGATGAACTTAATATATCTAAGTATGAGTAGATGCTCCTTGAATCTGGTGGATTTTCACAAGGAAGATTAAAACACGACTGCTGGGGGAAAACAGATTAGAAAAATCTCACGCAAAATATCACTTAAAAACTCGCGCTAGCGTCCAATCAGATGAAGTGATATAATCAGCAATACCGTTAACTCAGAAACATTATCCGTGGATTACTTAGTGGCAGAGATAGTTGCATATTTTCTCAGAGGTTCCAGTGGTCAACATTCGAGTCCAGAAAAAAAAAAAAAAAGAAAGGATTTCGGATCTTTGTATTTTTAAGAGCAAAATCAAACAAGTACAAAAATTAAAATATCTGGGGAGTGATTTAACAATAGACGGAAAGGGCAACACTGAAATCCGAAGGTGAATGAGGATAGAGAAATTGGCTTCCAAAACCTAATCAAAGTATTAAGACAGGAAAATTTCGTTAAAAACAAAGAAACAGTACTGAAGTGCTAGGCGATATCTGTCCTCCTATATGGCTGCTTGTTTTGTTTGTTTGGGTTTTATGGCATATCAACCACTGTGGGTTATTTAATGCCAAATCCAGTTTATATGAATTTTAAATGCCTATTTTGTATGGAATAAAAAACCTATAGCCGGCAACATTATTCCTTACGAAAAAACGTATAGCTGGCAACATTATTTTCTACAAAAAAAAACAAAAAAAAAAACACGTATAGCTGACAACATTGTTGTTAAAAAACGTATAGCTGGCAAAATTATTGTTTCAAAACCTTATAGCTGGCAACATTATTTTTCCGAAAACATTATCTGAGGCCTTGCTGTTGGATGTAGTTTATCGCCGTACCCAGGACGCGGATGTATGTTTGTTTGGGTTTTATGGCATATCAACCACTGTGGGTTATTTAATGCCAAATCCAGTTTATATGCCAAATATATGAATTTTAAATGCCTATTTTGTATGGAACATTTTTAGCAAGCTAGAGCTTATTTGCTTGTACACTGCAAAATAATTCTAGGTATTTTTGTTTAAGTCAAGAATTTCCATTTGATAAGGACATTTTATTTGCAAAATGGTAAAAGGTAGGATATGTTGTTTACACATCAGAGACCAATTCTTTTTAGAAAATCCAATATAATTTTTGGTTCAGTTTTTTCAAATAATTTCTTCATGTTCTTGATTGATTGATTAATTGTTTTGTTTAACGGCATCTCAAACTTAGTGGTGACTTTACGCCGAAAATGATTTTGAGTGACTATAAAAGTCAAAAACGCATAGCTGGCAACATTATGCTTTCAAAAACGCATAGCTGGCAACATTATGCTTTCAAAAACGCATAGCTGACAACATTATGGTTTCAAAAACGCATAGCTGGCAACATTATTTTTCCGAAAACATTATGAGGCCTTGCTGTTAAATGTAGTTTATCGCCATACCCAGGATGCTACTTCATCCAGTTAACTGATGTTTCTGCCATATTTAGGGATTGTGGGAGGTATAACTAACACTTTTTTGAATAGTATTAATTCATATTGTGAATAAACATTGGGTTTTTTTTTTAAATTGTTGTTTTTTCCCCTCCCCCTACAAACACTTTGAAATGTACATATGGGGACTAGTTAGGATTTCATAGTTGGTTGGTTGGGTTTTATCACATCAACCACTGTGGGTCATTTAATGCCAAATTAAGGTATATACACACACACACACACACACACACATATATACATATACATATATTAAATATACCGTACTATTAAACAGATAGCTGGCAACATTGTTTCAAAAATCGCATACCTGGCAACATTATTGTTCCAAAAAACCTATAGCTGGCAACATTATTTTTCCGAAAACATTATCTGAAGCCTGGTTGTTGGACGTAGGACGCTAGGATTTCATAGGGAATTTGAGGTATTATGGTGGACGCAGTAAGAAAGGTTGGAGTGAATGTGATGTTTTGGTGATTGGACTATTGTTGGTATGTTTGGTTGGTTGGTTGGGTTTTATGGCATATCAACCACTGTAGCTCATTTAATGCCAAATTAAGTTTATATATATATATATATATATATATATATATATATATATATATATATATATATATATATATATATATATATATATATATATTAAATATACAGTACAATTAAACCTATAGCTGGCAAATTTATTTTCTTTTCAAAAAAAAAAAAAGAAAAAAAAAAGAACGTATAGCTGGCAACATTATTTTTCTGAAAACACCATCTAAGGCCTTCCTTGCTGTTGGACGCAGTTTATCGTCATACCCAAGACGCGGATGTTGTTTATTGCCATACCCAGGACGTGGATGTTTTATTCTCATACCCAGGACGTGTGTAAGACTTGGAAAAACTAGGAGTTCACTATTTGCCCATAGCTGGGACCCTAACAGGTGCTACCACCTCGGGTCAAGGTGGACCTGGGAACACCAGCAATTAAGAGGTGGTTCCACGCTCCTCAAAACCTCCTGATCAGAGGCCTTGCTGTTTGATGCAGTTTAACGTCATGCCCAGGACGTCCTATATGGCTGCGAAATCTCTCCAAAGAAGGGACTTGAAGCAGCAGAAATGTGGTTCTACAGAAGGATACTAAGGTTACCATGAACCGAATATGTGAGCAACGACAAAATTTTAGAGAAAATCGAAACAAAAAGGAAACAAGGAAGAGACAGATTAAATTTCTAGGGCACATAATGAGGAAGGAGGGCTTGGAAAATCTGATACTCACATAACAGAATGAAGGCAAGAGGGACAGAGGAAAAATGTATAACATATTTTATGAGCGGATGGGGATTTAGGAGAAATAACAAAAAGACAAAATTTAATAAGATCTACAAAGAAGAAGAAATTGTGGAGATCCAAGATGCCTACGAGAAAATGGTGTTGAATGAAGGAACTAATCTAACGACAACTTAAAAAGAAATTCAGTCATTCTTGATCTGATGAGTCTCACTTTCTCCTAAATAACATTAACAACAGAATATGGGTCCATCCTTATTCCGGGGGGAAGCACTGATACCAGGATGTACTGTGGGAAAGAAGAAGCCGATAGAAGAAGTGCGATTATTTGGAATTATTTGGGAAACAATGGAACCTATCATTCATGTGAAATGCACTCGTACTGTATCGCATATAACTTACTTCAATATCATTGAAGAGTAAGTACTTTCATTTTATGACAAGAGTCTTTTATGACAGCATTGGTATCTTTTAGAATGATAATGAGACTCGCGACACTGCACAAGTTATATAGGAATGGTTTCAGAAACAGAACGAAGATTTTACTCTGGTCCTCAGACACACCAGATTTCATTCCGACTGAGCATTTATGAAAAGTTTTGAACCAGTAAGTTCTCGCAATAGAATATCCACTGCGTAATTTACAGTAGTTAAAAGAAAATGTTGCAAACATGCTGTCATCTGATCACAGAGGAAATTGTAGAGTTTATTCCCAATAGGATAAGGGCTGTTTTGTAGGCACGCATATGGAGGATTGGCAAGTTAAAATATTTTCGCATATTGGTGTATATGTATGTTTATGCATTTATACATAAACACATATATAAACACAGTACTTTGGCATATCGGTCTATATGTATGTCCATGCATTTATATATTACACATATAAACGCATATATAAACACACTATTTTGGCATATCAGTCTATGCATTTATATATAAAAACATAAACACAATATTTGGCATATCAGTCTATGTGTATGCATTTATATATAAACACATAAACACAATATTTTGGTATATCAGTGTATATGTATATTTATGTATTTAAATATAAACACAATATTTTGGCATAACAGTGTATATGTCGTTCTCCCTATGTAGTGTGAGCTACAACTACATTTAAAAGAATAAATTAAAGAACTATTATGATGTGGAGGGAGAACGTCCTTCCGCATTGACGGAAAAGCAGGCATGGCAGAAAAGAGCACACGCATGTTAGCAGTAGAGTAACAATGTCGAACTGCTACGGAAA
>OZ010572.1:99641346-99693846 GCA_963932145.1 Acanthosepion lycidas
GTCCTCCCTCTCTCACTCGGCGCAGCACATTCTTCGTATATTTCTCTCTTTTTAGTCTTGTACTGAATGAAAACTCCCCGCTCTTTTGAACAGAAGTTTATCCCTGTTCCCTGTTTAGGATTAGGTTTCCGGTTCCTTATAAAGTCTGCTTAAACTAGGTATTTACTCTGTCTCCCCACTAAAACGAGTTGTGACACAAGGTCCCTTTTTTAAGGTGCGGACCCGAACGCGTACACCCGAGCCGGGAACAAAAATTGCCCGCTGCCCCCGCAACCGTTGGTTGCGCTGGCGTCGGTGCTAGCACCGATCCCTGTCTCTGGTGCAATGAGAAGGCGCGGCTTCGGGTAGCTGTTCCACAGGGCTGGGCACCCCTCAGTATAATTTTCCTCAGTTGCGACTCTGTCCTTTGTCCCCTGAGTTCACTCTGCCCAAAGACAGAGACGCAACTGAGAGAGGATAAATAGATGTGTTACAAACTACTCAAGGGACCAGTTTACAGTCTGCTTCAACTATATACACTTAATGCTTGTTCTTTCCCATGCAAATGATTTATTAGCCCACGCGGTACCTTGAGTAGTTTTTGGCTCTTGTACTGAGTGATCATTAATAAACAATAAATAAATAAATAAAAACTCCATTGCTCATGGAATACTCCAAGGACTATGATACAGTTAAAAATATTAAATTTAGAAAATAATATGAGTTTTATTTCCGCTTTTTTATTTTTATAATCTAAAAGAGTTGAGATATCATTTTTATAATTTTTTTATATAATTAAAGCGAAAATAAGCATAAATAGTACCCTTAAAAATAAATTTTCTCGTACTTGTTTGTCGTGTACGTTCATGCAACCTTTTCCCGCCGTTTAAGGCTTAAAGGGAAAAAAAAAATTCATCACGGCAACGCAGAAAATAAGAAATAAAAACGCTCAAAATGTAAGAAAAGTGAAATTCACGACCATTCGACACCCACCGATCCACATTAATGTCTATACTGAAAAACAAATTTGAAATTTCGAAGAGAAATAAATTTACTTCATTTTTATAACAATTCCATTATTCTATCTAGTCTAAAACTTGTTTTATAGGATCGTAATTTTTATCACTATCTTGTATGTATGGAGTACATCAGAAAATCTGTAGCCTAATTACGAAAAGAGCATTTATATTAAATACCAACTATTTATTTTTCAACATATTCCCCTTCCTTGTTAATGCACTAAATTCAGTCGTGAATACTAATCGCATTAATCAAGCATAATACATAGAAATGTTCATAGAAAAATTCTTTTAATAACGAGGCTACAGTCTTATTGGTCCACCTTTATACACAGTGTATTATTTTTGTAATCCTCTGCGAGTTGTCTCAACGAACACTAGAAGGTTTTCTTAACTGGTGAAAATAAACAAAAGATTATTTACCAAACCCCATTTTATGCCTTCACACAATATTGAAATTAACTGTTTCCATACAAAGAAACATTCGTCATTCACTGACCGAACAATTAGCGTTACTGTCGGTTGAAATAAATTCTTTATATTAAAAGTTCTTTTTTTCAAAAATAGACTTCTCCAGTCCACTAACTGTTATCGCCCTTTCGCCTTTTCTGGTGGTTATTTCTTTCTCAACCTTTTGTTTAGTGGGGAAAGTCAATTTCTTCATTAGATCATTATTGTCCTTATGTGTTACTCATTTTCTTGTTGTTTTTAAGTGATGTGGTTTTTATTATTTAGTAAATATCTTAGTTTGTGATTTTCTAGTGCCATAGATGTCTGAAGAAGGATCATTTTCTTTATGACCTAAAGGATTCATTTACTTGAAGTTATTTTTAATCATTGATCTGAAGAAATGGCTGAATATAGATGATAATGTTAACATTTCCGAACGAGTTAGACGCCAATCTATATCAGAGTTTAGATCTAACAAGGCTATTTAAGAACATGACTTTAGTTTTTTTTTTTTCTTATTTGGTCGTGTGATATCTTAAATGTATCTCTACAGCAACCTATTCCTTATTTAATTTCCTTATATTCTATACTAAATTTATTGTAGTCGAGGTATTTGAAAGGTTTTGTATTTATTAATTCGATATCCTGAATTGTTATGGTGGATTCAGGATAGGTGCCATCATTGTTTTTATTCCAATTTCAGATCATTGTTTCTGTTTTGGAAAGGGTTATCTTAATTCCTACTTCATGAAAAACTTGGTAAAGAATATTGATTCTTTGTCCAAGATCATTCTTATCCCAACTATAAATATTTATATTATCAGCATAGCCCCTTAAAAATGCTTATCTCTCATATTTGGGCGTGCAACTGACGACGCAGTTGTAAGAATTAGAAAACAGGAATCGTTAATCATTTAATATCTTCATAGCGAAACGGCTCAGATCAACAACGGAGTGAAAAAGTTGAACCTATGAAGAAAACATCTACATACACGATGCTTTCTTCGTTCCCATCACTGCTTAAATCAGATGATAACCTAAGGGCGATTTCGTCTACTATGGAGCGTTATTCCGAGAATTTGACCACAAAAAATTAAATAAGAAATACAAATTGTTTCAACTGAGACGTTGAAATAGTCTTCTTGTGCATGTATACTGCGGTTTTCCCATTTTCTGTACTATATTCGTTCAGCGCGCACTGTTTAAATTCATCACACTTTTGGACATCCCATTGTATTTCTCGCGAATAGTGTCATATCTCGCCGGAGTACAAAAACTTAACTTGTGATTCTCGTATTTTTCATCCTCCTGATTTTCTAGTTTTGTTCAGTTGTGACACAATGGGTCCAAACTCGGTTGGTTAGGACACCGACAAGTGGAATATAAATGATTTTATCTGAGCCTGACTTATGACTACCAACTGCGTGACTAATAAAATCAAGATGTAAGAGTTTCAAAGCGACCACCCGCTGTTCATAATATGGGGAAAAGAAATAAAATCTATAAATAAATAAAAAAAACTTTTGGGATCAAATGGCACTGGATCGGAAGGTCATAGGCTTATATAGACCGGCCGCATTTTAGATAAGGAGATTAAAAAAAGCAGAAAGAAGAGCTGTTTGTTTAACAATGAATTCCGCTTGGCGGAGGCAAATACAGGAGGTGAAGGGACATAGAAGCTACCTCTATAACCCCACAGCGAGTGCTAGTTTCGACTCAGAACTCAACCAGTGAATAAAGAATCTAATATAATCGAACGCAGGATTTTTCTGTTTTCGCAATGGCCATATTTCAACTTCCGCCTCCTTGTGAACTCACAGTGGGCCTTTTCCAGAGTGGAGCTTTCTAGTCGGTGAAAAACTGCCCGAGGTACCCGATCGTACCTTTACACGGTCACTTTTAATATCTAACGATATATAATCTTGTGATTATGAATGGTGAACCTTGTAAGAGTTAATCTTTCTCATTATTTCTTCTGAACGCTTATTTTTGTATCGATCTGTGATTTTCCAGGACGAGAAAATCAAAGCACTCATTAATGTTGTGTCGAGAATTGAATTCTCTGATAATTTGTTGTTGTTTTTTTTTAATTTATAGACTGGACTGAAGAGTCGGTATTGATGTACATGGAAGAGAACCCGGCCATTGTCGATAAATATGTCATGCAGAAAATCAGCCTAAAGCAAATAAGGAAATGGATTCACATCAAAGTCAACGGCGGACGCGAGCGGACCAAACAGGATTATGTAGACAGTAAGAAAAATTTTTCATGACACTAACTAAATATATCTGAAAGGTCATTCACTGACCGAACAATTATTAAAAAAACAAAACAAAAAAAAACATTCATTTTAAACAAATATTTATTTTTCAACATAATCTCTATTCTTGTCAATGCACTTAATCCAATGCTTTTCTATCCATTAATCACATATATCGAATTGCTGATCACGTTCCAATTATGGACTAATTGATCCATCTTCGTAAGTGTCAAAAAGTGACAATGGTCAATGTCTTCCAAGGAATAAAAGAGAAAATGACAGATATGACAAAAAAAATGAAGTGGAAACAAGGCGAGCGGTTGCAAATACCCGTTATTTTTGGCTGATATGAGATCTGGTAAAAGTGTTATATTGTACTGGTAATGCTAGTTCTTGTTCGCTCCTGGAACTAATGGACATTTCAAGATGGGTTATTTAGCCGAAAACCTGTGCATGTGATAACATCTATAATAATAAAAATGAGGACAATAATTCAAATAAATTAAAGTATACTGACAAGTCCTCATCTAAAAAATGAAATACAAAAATATTATATGCTTGCTTTGGTTCTTGTCGATTAATCTTTGTACTTATTGGTTGTAACAGACAAAAATAATTTGATTTCTTAATACTGTATTGAATATAAATTGTTTATTTAATAATAGAAATGAATGAGATAATTATAATTGTATCTCTTCAGATGAAAGTAATAGCCTCGGAAAGAAGACAACGAAATGGAAGGTGAGTGAATTTTAACATAAATAGGTTTAATTGATTTTTGTTAAATTTGTCAATTTGTGTGTCTTATATAGATGAATGAAAATTCATAAGTCTTACAGCCACATCACGTTGAAACGCCGGTTCCCGTACAATAACCAAAGTCAAGCAACGTTGAATGTGATCAGTAACTAGATGAGTGACCGCTTGCGAATACCAGGTGCTGTAAGTTTAGATGTGCAGGTGATGGATAATGGCTCGGAATTGTTAATCGTAGACTAGAGTTCTAATTCTCGCTGGGTTCGTTATATTAACTTACGCGCAAATACACTTGGGAAAGATGTGAATCCACCTCTCCCCCCGCTATAGATTAATTATTACGACTTGTATCACTAAACCATTATTATCTCAATCTAAAATATATATTTTGGCTTTAAATAGCCTTCAAAGGGTTGATAAGCCGTAGAAAAGGAATTAATCAATCAATCTTTAATGAAAACTCATGACTAATGTAATGTTAGCTCTTACCAGTTCTCTTCAAGGTCGATAGTTGAATGACATCAATTGGATTTCAAATTGAATTTATTTTGGATAGCATATAATAAAAAACAGGAATTACGTTTCAAATAACCAGAGAAGATTAATTACAGTATCAATCGGATAAGTTAACGAGGAACAAATGATGTGCAGCTGAAGTTCATTTCAACTTTCTCCGTGTTATAACGACTGCAGATTAAAGAAACAGTGTATAAATCTTATAATGCATTATTTACAAAGCATCAACTTGCATCCATCATCCATCAATAATCAAAAATGCTATAAGCATTTTTGGTTATTGGCAATCGAAACTTATAAGGATTTCTCATTTAACTGCTGTTGTTTTTCAAGTTGGTTATTTCATCTTTCGACAAATCATCGTGTAAACTTGTTCGGTTGTATGTTTAGTCAGTGCGTTAACATTTTTAACACGAACCCAGCGCTGTGAGTCAAAGTTCCCTGCGTCAAATCTTTTTAAAACTCGGCACTAAATATAGAGAAGAAATCCTTAAATAAAAGAATTAAGTATGGAAACGTTTGTACATACCTCACAATGAATATTATTTAGTATATACGAGATCTTTGTTTGTTTGTTTGTTTGTTTGAGTTTTATGGCATATCAACCACTGTGGGTTATTTAATGCCAAATCCAGTTTATATGAATTTTAAATGCCTATTTTGTATGGAATAAAAAATATATAGCTGGCAACATTATTGTTTTGAAAAAAAAAACGTACAGCTGGCAACACTATTCTTTTACAAAAAATGTATAGCTGGCAACATTACTTCTTTACAAAAAAAAACGTATAGCTGGCAACATTACTTTTTTACAAAAAAACGTATAGCTGGCGACATTACTTTTTTACAAAAAAACGTATAGCTGGCAACATTACTTTTTTACAAAAAAACGTATAGCTGGCAACATTATTGTTTCAAAAACTTTGAGCTGGCAACATTATTTTTCTGAAAACATTATCTGAGACCTTGCTGTTGGATGCAGTTTATCGCCGTACCCAGGACGCGGATGTAGTTTATCATCATACCCAGGACGCGGATGTAGTTTACCGTCATACCCAGGACGTGAGTAAAACTTGGAAAACTAGGAGTTCACTATTTGCCCATAGCTGGGACCCTAACAGGTGCTACCACCCTGGGTCAAGGTGGACCTGGGAACACCAGCAATTAAGAGGTGGTTCCACGTTCCTCAAAACCTCCAGATCAGAGGCCTTGCTGTTGGATGCAATTTAACGTCATACCCAGGACGCCTCATTGGGGGGGGGGGTCTTACCCCTCTACAGAGGTGCAGTCGGCGTATTCTAAAGCCCCAGCCGACAGGGCCTTATACGAGATCTGTCTGAAAATTAACGAGACTGGTGTCACAAACAATTTCTTTCAATGCCACATGGTTCCCCCTTCAAAGTAATTCCACTCGAGTCTAGTGCACTTTTCCACCCTTCTCTGCCACGCACTATGCACTGCTGGAAGGATTCTTCTTGGGTGCCCATCTGTTCCGTCGTTACGACCCTCTTGATGGCGTCCATGGCTTCAAAACGGGTTCCCTTGATGAACCGATTGAAATTTGGAAAACTTGAACTTAAGAAAAAGAAAAATGTCACACGAAGCAAGATCAGGTGAATAGGTGTGGGATTGTTTCAGTACGGCGATTTTCTTCTCGGCCAGGAACGTTGTGAGCAGGTGTATTGTCGTGGTGAAGCAGTCATGATAGATACTACCTTTCATATCGAAGAAGGAATAAGTCCCGTTACTTTTCAGACAGACCTTGTAAGTTATGTTAGATCATTACTGGGTATCCCACAGGTCTGGGTATGTGCGAAGCGAAGCAATGCTTTGTAAATACCCATTTCGTGGCATCACCGTGGAATACTGGTTAGCTAGTCTCAAGGGCTATTAATACTCTTGTGATTTCGGTTCTCAGTGAAGATATTATATTTGTGATCAGAGTAAGCTAAACTGAGCCTTGAAGAACCCCTAGAATGGAGGCTCTGCTGGATGATATGCGCATAACCCTGTCACTGGTTTCAGACATCATTGCTAAACTAGACTCCCACAAGACTAGCGGAGGTGACGGGATCCCAGCCATCTTCCTAAAGAAATGTGCTCCCGAGGTGGCTCCAGTTCTCGCCAAACTCTACACCAATTGCCACACTGCCTCCTGCTTTACAGCTTGTTGGAAGTCGTCTTCTTTAGTTTCTGTTTTTTGAGAACTCTGGAGAACCCTCTGACCCCTATAATTATTGCCCTATTAGTCTTTTGCTGCTTCTTGACAAAGTATTCGAGGCTTTACTCAATGCTGAAATGTTAATCCTCACGAACTACTCTCGGACAAACAATATGGATTCCGTTTCGCCAGGTCTACCGCTGATGTGTTAACGGCCATCACTGAATATGTATATCAAACTCTTGATAATAACGGCGAAGCTCGAGCTAAGGCTCAAGATATCTCGAAAGCGTTTGACAATGTTTGGCATGCTGGTCTTCTAAGCAAGCTTCATGGATACGGTATTACAGAACAAGTATTTGAGTTAGACTCTCGTTCCTATCAAATCATGAAATGAAGGTCATTTTGAACAGGCTCGCTTTCAGATCATTTCACACGAAGGCGGGTGTCTCCCAAGGTTTTATCTTGTGCCCTACGCTGTTTCTGATTTCATCAGTTCCCAAGTAGGTATTTATGAAGATGACATTACCATTTACCCTTGTCTCAATAGCAAATCCGTCAGAGCTGACAAAGTAAACCTGGCTGCTACTCTTGAAAAGGACCTCCAATCAGTGGTTAACAGGGGCAGAGAATGGCTTGTATATATTAACGCCTCCAAAACAAATCTCTCATTTAACCACCACAGAGAAAGTTTTCTGTCGGTCATCAGCATAGATGACGCTAGACTCATGGAGAGCAACACATTGCGTCTTCTTGTACTGAAGTTTTCAACTGACTTAAAGTGGAACGACGTCATCGACTCAATAGCTTCATCTACTAAAAGGAAAGTTGGGTCACTGTGTCGTGCCAGAAAATTTTTATCGTCAGAGTTCATCTTGCAAATTTACAAATCTACCATTCGCCTGTGCATTGAATATTGCTGCCATATCTGGTCTGGTGCTCCTGCTATTCATCTCGAGGTTCTTGAAAAAATCCAAAGAAGAGTCTATAATGTCATGAATCCTGACTTGGCATCTCGACTTCAGTCACTTTCTCACCGACGTGTCGTGGCTTCTGTCTTTTCTACAAATATTTCCATGGCAACTGTTTGTTTGTTTGGGTTTTATGGCATATCAACCACTGTGGGTTATTCAATGCCAAATCCAGTTTATATGAATTTTAAATGCCTATTTTGTATGGAACATTTTTAGCAACCTAGAGCTTATTTGCTTGTACACTGCAAAGTAATCCTAGGTATTTTTGTTTAAGTCAAGAATTTCCATTTGATAAGGACAATTTATTTGCAAAATGATAAAAGGTAGGATATGTTGTTTATACATCAGTCTATATCTTTGATAAGAGACCAATTCTTTTTAGAAAATCCAATATATTTTTTGGTTCGGTTTTTGCAAATAATTTCTTCATGTTCTTCGTGTTATAGAATTTTCTACGGATGTGTGTGAGGTTAGTACATTCTATTAGTATATGTTTTACAGTGTATTGTTTTCCACAGGAACATTTAGGAGGAGGTTCTTGTTTTAGTACGAACGCGTGAGTCAGTCTTGTGTGTCCAATGCAAAGTCGAACAGTGGTGGTTTGTTCTTTTCTTGTTTTAAGATTCAGTTGCCTTTCCTTTAGAATTGGTGCTATTTGATAGAGTTTATTGTTGGTATTTTTGTCCCATATTTGTTGCCATTTTAGTGTTATTGTTGTCTTGATTTTATGTTTTAGGTCAGTGTATGGGATTTTGATGTTTTGGTCGGGTGTCATGTTGAGAGCAGCTTTGGCTAAGGAATCGGCTTTCTCATTTCCCTGGATTCTAACATGGCTTGGGATCCAGCAAAATATCACCTTTTTGCTATGTGTTAAGGTGTTCAGTTTGTTCAACAGTTTAACAATAAGAGGGTTATTTTGTTGTGTATTTTTTATGGATTGTAGGACAGAGATTGAGTCGGAATGAATAATGAATTTTTTTATGTTGCTGGCGTCAACAATCTGAAGAACCAAATTTATTGCACAGATTTCTGCGGTGAATATGGAAGCTTCATTTTGGGAGACATTTTTCCATTGTTTTCTTACCAAGAATTGCTCTACATCCAGTTCTATTGCTGTTTTTGGAACCATCAGTGTAAATGTGCGAGTAATTTGGGTACTTTTCATGAATGTTGTAGAGTTCTTCTTGATAGGTTAATGGGTGTGTTTTATTTTTAGGGAGTTTGTTGAGATCAAGGTTGACCACAGGTTTTTTTAAGTTGCCAGGGAGGTGAGCTTAGTTTAACGGTTTCGTGAATGTTTGTAATTGAGATGTTGTTGTCTTCCACTATATGTTTCATTCGGAGACCAAAAGGTTTTATGGCCTTTTCTTTTTGATCAAATATGGCTTGGTATTTGGATTTAAAAATGCAATTATAGGCTGGATTGGTGGGTTGAGATTTGATTTTAGTGTAGTATTGCAGATCTAATTTTGTGAATCTAAGTTTTAGGGGTGGTTCGTACGCTTCAAAATAAATGCTCTCCACAGGGGATGTTCTAAATGCCCCCAAGACGAGTCTCAATCCTTCATAGTGGATTGTATTGAGAGTTTTTAGATAAGATTTTCTGGCTGCTCCATATATGTAGCAGCCATAATCCAGTTTTGATCGGATTAATGTTCGATATAATTTAATGAGAGTTTGTTGATCTGCACCCCAGTTTTTGTGGGCTACAACTCGGTGTAGTTTTAGGGCTTTGCTGCATTTTTCTTTTAGATATTGTATGTGGGGGATGAAGTTCAGTTTTTTGTCGAATATAACTCCTAGAAATTTATATTGCTCGACTACCGGAATTTCTGTTTTGTCTAATTTTAGTGTCGGGTTATTATGCATTTTCCTTAGTTGACAAAAATGCATGCATTGGGTTTTCAATTTTGAAATCTTGAAGCCGTTTGTGATAGCCCATCTATTTATTTTGTTGATGCCTTGTTGCAGTTGACGTTCTGCAGTACGTATGTATTTGGATGTGGAGGTTATACAGAAGTCATCAACATACAAATAGTTATCAACACCAGGATTAAGATAGTTGGTAATGCTATTAATTTTGATGTTGAAGAGGGTTACTGACAGTATACTCCCCTGAGGAACACCCTCTTCTTAGTTTTGAATGTCCGACAGGGTTGAACCAATTCGGACTCGGAACTTGCTGTCCGAAAGAAATGATTTAATGAAGTTTGGTAGTCTGCCCTTCAATCCCATTTCACGCAGGTCTTTCATAATACCATACCTCCAAGCTTTTTCCAAGTCGAAAAAATGGCTACATGGTGTTGCTTTTGGATGTATGCCTCCCTTATAGAGGTTTCCAGCCTGACCACATGATCTATCGTAGATCTTTAGTTTCTGAAGCCACATTGGGAGTTGGTAAACAGGTTGTTGGATTCTACATACTAAATTAGCCTTCTATTAATCATACATTCCATAGTTTTGCACAGACAGCTGGTTAGTGCTATTGGACGATAATTTGTAGGATAGAGATTGTTTTTCCCTGGTTTAGGAATGGGTATGATGCTAGCTAGTTTCCATGATTCTGGGATAGTGCTATTTTTCCAAATTAAATTGAATATATATAGTAGGTATTCTAATAATTTTGGAGGTAGTTGCTTGATAAATTCATAATGAATTTCGTCTGCAGTGTTGTGAGAAGCTTGTATGGCTTCTTTTAATTCTTCTAATGTGAAGAATCCATTGTAATTTTCTGTATTGTCTGAATTAAAATTGAGCTTCTGTTTTTCGATTTTATTTTTATAGTTTAGAAATTCTGTATTAGTATTGTCAGAGGAGGAATTTAGTGAGAAAGTCTCAGCCAGTGTATTTGTTATGTCTTTAATGTTTGTTACCTCAACATTATTTTTAATGAGGTGTTTAATGGTGGTAGAATTGTTTTTGCCCGCAATTTTGCGGATCATTTTCCACACTGTAGCAGTTTTAGTGGAGGGGTTTATTTTGCTTACGTAATTTTGACAACTATTCTTTTTGGCCAACTTAATTGTTTTCCGGGCCTTTGCTCGGAGAAGTTTGAAGGAGTTGAGGTTATTGGTGGAAGGTTCTTTGTTGAATTTACGAAGAGCCGCATTACACAGTCAGATTGCTATTTTACATTCGTCATTATACCAAGATGTGTTGCGCCTGTTTGATGGAGAAGTTTTTGGAATGGTTTCGTTTGCTATTGTGATTAATGTTTCTAAAAAGTGTTTAATTGGGTCTGAACATCTTGAATCTTGAACCAGTCTTATATTGCATAATGTATTGAATTGTTGCCAGTCAGCTTTATTTATTTTCCAGCTGGGAAGTCTGTTATTATCAGTGGTAGGTTGTGTAATATTTATTACGATTGGGAAATGGTCGCTGCCACAAGGATCATCATGAACCTTCCACGTATAATCCATGTAGCTGGAAGGATCAGATAGAGTGATGTCAATAGCTGAATAGGAGCCGGTAGATGGATTGAGATGGGTTGGAGATTTGTCGTTTAAGATGCTGAGATTGTTGCTATTGATTATGTTTTCCAGGTCTTTACCCTTTTGATTAGTTTTAAGACACCCCCATATGGTATTATGACTGTTAAGGTCACCTAATAATATGTGGGGTTTAGGGATTTGGTCAATTAGCTTAATGAGTTTTATTTCATTAATTGGGTCATGAGGTGGAATGTAGATGGAGCAGATATTGACTGTTTTGTGCAATGTTGTTTTGACAGCAGTGACTTGAAGATCACTGTCAATGGTTATTTGATGTTGGGGTATGTCTTTCCTAACTAGGATCGACACACCTCCAGAAGCTCTGTGTCCGTCTTTGTGTAAATGATTATATGAATTGTAATTTTTTATTTTTAAGTAGTTATTGTCCTTGAGGAATGTTTCTTGAAGGCATACCACTTTGGGATTATATTTCTTGAGGAGTATGAGAAGTTCTTCATGATTATCTCTAATTCCTCTGCAATTCCACTGTAATATTGAATTATTTTGTAGGTCCCTCATGTCAAGTTGGAATTATTGCTTTTTTTTTTTTTTTTTTTTTTTGACTTGTTTTTACTGGTTGGCTTTTCTGTATCCATCTTTTCTATCATGCTAAACCTATTTTTGGTTTCAATCTTCAATGTTGATGGGTCTGAAGATTGGCTTAGTGGATTCAACAACTTTAAACGTTCCCGTGAGGATGAAGTCGGGGTATAATCTCTCTTTGGTTGTGGGGAACGTTCTACTTTATCATTGATAGGTTCGGGGTTTGATATGTTATTTTTCCCCAAGTTATCAATTTTTAAAGTTGGAGGATGGATTGGTGATCGTTGCAAGTTTTGTTTTTTGGGAGGAGTGGTCTGTGCCTGGGATGTCTTTTTGGTTATTTTTTTATCATCTCTAATTTTATCATGAGATGTATTAATCTTAGCTGGAACTTCCAATCGAGATGTTTGAATACTATTGGTGTGTTCCTTTTTTAGAACTTCCTGGAATTTTGTCCACTCACTTGGATCCAAATTTATTAGTTTATTTATCAGGGTTCTATATTTATTATCTTCATTATTAGTTTCAGCCCTCCGTGTGACAATTTTCCTGGCTTCCAGAAAGGACACATTTTTCTTATGTTTAACCTCCAGGATTTCTCTTTCTTTTTTGTAAATGTCACAAGATCTTGCATATGTCGGATGGTCTTGTTGGCAATTTGGACATCTAAGTGGTTTCAAACATTCATCCTCTTTATGGTTTGGCTCTTTTTCCCCGCATTTGGCACATGTCTGTTGTCCTCTACAAGCGTCCCTGTGGTGTCCAAATTTCTGACATTTGAAGCACCTCAAGGGAGCTGGGACATACTGCTCAACTCTCTCCAGACAATAGCCTATTTTGACCACTTTAGGTATTTGTGGTTGATTAAAAGTCAAGATGTAAGTGTTTGTTTCGATTTTTTCACCACTCTTTCTTATACTCACCCTTCTTATATTAGTCACTCCCTGTTTTCCCAGGGCAGCTGCCATTTCGTCTTCTGTGGCTAAAGCCAGCTCCCGACTTCTGATGACACCTTTGGAAACATTGAGACTTTCATGCGGGTAGCTTTTGCATTTGGTGTTATAAACATTTTTCATTTTTAAGATGTTTTCTGCTTGTCTTTGGCTATCCACCTCAACAAGCAAGTTCCCATTTCTTAATTTTTTGACGTTTTTTGGGGTCGCCCGTGCCGAAATAATTTTCTCAATCAAAAATGGGGAGAATTTAGCAAGACAGACCTCCTCCAGGGATTCAATGGCAATAAATCTGGGGAAGTCTGCTGCTTCACACTCAGAGCCTGATTCGGATAGGTTACGTTTTGTTTTTTTATTTAAAGACGCCATGTCTGGGTTTTTATATTCATTGGCCCTGTGCTCCACCACCCACAACGGAGTCCAACTTGAGAAGGGAATGAACCAAGGGGGTAACCCATTCGCCTTGGCTGAGACAGGCATACACGACCAGTATACTCATATTGGGGGCGAAGTTCTGAGCCTCTGCCAAACTCTGGTTTAGTGCCGAAAAATTCAACAGCGGTCAAAAAGTCTTTGGCTCTCAACACAATTGACCCTCAGCCCCCGCCTTCTAGCACATATATGATAAAGGGTTGGGAAATGTTCCACTAAAGTAGATTCAATAGTACAGTCAGGAGAAAAATAAATATATATGTGCTAGGGCATGTCGGGACCAGCCGATTGATCGGATCGGGCCTAATCCGACCGCCCGTCAGACCAAGTAAGGGCCAAAGTGGTGTGTTGCAAGCCATTGACCACTCTGTTGCCGGATCAATGGCTGCTCAACCACCAGGATTCCGTCCTAGCGCCTTACGGGTCGCCACCCACGGCCAACAGGTAGCCTCATTGGAGGGGGTTAACCCTCTACAGAGGTGCAGTCGGCGTATTCTACAGCCCCACCCGACATGGCCAGCTGGATGTAGTTTAACGTCTTATCCAGGACGTGGATGTAGTTTAACGTCTTACCGAGGACGACATGGCAACTGTTTTAACGAGCTTTTCTTTCCCTTGGCGACCCTACGACATGAATTTAAGTGTGCTACTAGATTGGCATCTCACCCTTTTACTGTTGAAATAGTTAAATACACACGCCACTTCTACACCAACATTTTCTTTTCTAGCACTTCCCGCCCGTGAAACATTCTTCTGTTTACTTGCTCCACTGATAACTACAATCTTCAAAAATGTAAATGCAACGTCAATCGCCATCTTCTGTCTTGAATCCCGTTCCTCTTTCATACTTTCCTCAATCCTGTCTATACTCAGTCTTTTCTCTTACTTTCATTCTCTGTAATCCCAAAGTTAAGCAATGTTTAGCCTGGTCGGTACCTAGATGAGTGACCGCTTGGGAATACCAGATTCTGTAATCTTGGATGTGAGGGTGATGTACTAGAAAATTGCTGGGAATTGTTAATCGGAGAACCGAGTTCAAATTCCCATTGATTTCATTATATTCACACGTGCAAATAACCTTGGGAAAGGTATGAATCCACCTCTTCTCACCTAGCTATTTGTTAATTAGTAAGACTTGTATAACTAAACCATTATTATCTCCACTGAAAAAATTCTTACACTCTATATAATATTTTCTGAGTTTAAATAACTTGCAAAGGAGTGATAAGCCGTAAAAAAATCAATCCATCAAATAAAAACGGAATAAATAAATAAAATACTTAACTCTTGTTGCACTTTATAAAAGAATGAAATTTTAAGTTTTTTTATAATTAATATTTAAGAAAAAAAGACGCTCGTTAAATATAATAATGAATAGTTTGTTTAATTATTTTATTCGTGCGTTTCCAGTTCAACTTGTACAAGAATAAAGACAGCCATGTTCAACAAGTTTTCAAAGAAATACTCCAACATCAGAGCAAGTCACTTTTATTGTCACAGTTAGCCAATTGCCTTGTTGCTGGTAAGTATTGATTTGGAACTTGTATATTTGTTTTGTTTTAAAACCAAATATCTAAATTACCTTCTCGTTTGGTAGCTGTCAGTCTTGGGTATGACGATAAATCAGGAGATGGGAGGTTTTGAGGATCGTCGAACCACTTAATTGCTGTTGTTTCCAGGGCCACCCTGAATCGGGGTGGTAGCACCTGTTCGAGTCCCAGCTATAGGCAAATACTGAGCCCCCAAACGAAAACAAAAAACCGTGAAAGTATAAAGATAGCCTTTTTATAGTAAAATTACTGGCAATACTTTTTATATAAGAATTACCAACAATACAATTTTATAGTAGAATTACCAACAATATATTTTATCTGTAGTTGAAGGCATACAATTACGTTCAAAATATATTTACTTGAATCCATAAAATAGTGTTCAGAATATGTAGACTTCGGCATTGTTAACCCATAGAGGTTCATATGCCGCTAAACAAAATCATTCAAACAACAAACATGAAAGAACTCTTTCCTGATATTAATCCATATAATACCCAACAATTTCTTAAAGAAATTAAGCAGAATACCAAAATATTTCAACAAAACTACAATATAAAAATCACATATCACCGCCTCTACTAATTATGTCCACACAAACATGTATATGCAAAAAAGCTGAGTATCATCTACCATATATTCAATTGTGAAAGCATAAAACATGTCATATTTCTGTGATTTCAAAGCTACCAAGAAAAATAAATATCAGCATTAAATAAGGAGTTGATGTGCCGTTAAACAGACAAATAAAAATCAAAACTTGATTACTGTTGAGGACTTATGAGTTTTGATAATTTTTCTTTCTTTCTTTTTTTCTTCTATTGCTAAATATTAGGTTGATGCAAAAATAATGATGTAATAATGTCGTTTTTTGACGTTAAAAATACATCAAAAACGACATTATAACGTCATTATTTTTGCACCAACCTAATACAAAGCTCAAAACTCAGTCAGGTTAGTATTAAAATATTAATGATCAAGCCGTGTCATATGAATGAAAGAGAAGATTATAAGAATATGGAGGATATATATTGGTTGGTTTGTTTTGTTTGACGGCGTATCAACCCAAATGGGTTATTTAATGCCGACAAAATTTTCATTGCTGGTAATATTTTGTTTTGTCAAAAATCTATTTCTGGTAATAATTTTTTCAAAAATGTGTTTCTGGTAATAATTTTCTTTTCAAAAAACCATTGCTGGTAATGGTTTTTTTCTTCAAAAATTTATTGCTGGTAATAATTTTTTTCAAGTATTTCTAGTATTGAAACTTTTTTTACACTTTCATAGTGTTTTTACCCCAGCTTCGTGGTTAACTATTTGCCCATAGCTGGGACCCTAACAGGTGCTACCACCACGTGTCAGAGCGGACCTGGGAACATCAGCAATTAAGAGGTGGTTCCACGCTCCTCAAACCTCCTGATCAAAAGCCTTGCTGCTGGACGTAGTTTATCGTCATACCCAGGACGATGCTGTTGTCTTTGTTGCATTTGATTTAGTAAAAATAGAAGAGTGTCAGGTTAATTTGTATTTTTTCACTGATGCAGATTAACTAAACCAATACATGAGCCACATAACGAAACATCATTTGAATTCTGATTAATAAGAGCGCGTAGGGAATTTAGACTGGAGAACAGGACAATAACTGTATAGATTCGCTAAAGACGCTAGAACAAGGATTGTAATATTTATGCTCAGAATGAGATAAGAAAAAGCAATGTAAATGCAAAAGGATATATAGTTATGTTTCATGGATTATTCTGAAGCGTTTGAAAAAATACGATACAAAAAACTGTTTGAACTGCTAGGAAATCTTGATTTATTTGGGAAAAATAAAAAATGAATTTATTGAATACACAAAAACAGAAAGGAGCATAAGACAAGAACGTGTTTTCTGGCCAGACTTATTCAACCATTACAGAGAGGTGATGCTGAGAGAAATAGATGTCCTACCAAGTTTGGTTTGGTTTGTTTTACGGTATATTAACCTCAATGCCGACAATTTTTATTGCTAGTAATATTTGTTTTTCAAAAAAAAGGTATAGCTCGTATGTTTTTTTTTAAATGTATCGCTGGTAATATTTTTTTTCAAAAATTTATTGCTAGTAGCATTTCTGTTTGTCTTGTTGTGTTTTACGGCATATCAACCTCAATGGGTTATTTAATGCTGACAACTTTTTTTTTTTCTGGTAATATTTTGTTTTGTCAAAAATCTATTTCTGGTAATACTTTTTTCCTCAAAAATGTATAGCTGGTAATATTATTTTAAAATATATATTGCTGGTAATATTTTTTTTTCAAAAACGTATTGTTGGTAATATTTTTTTTCAAAAATATATTGCTGGTAATATTTTTGTTTTACTCAAAAATTTATTTCCGGTAATAATTTTTTACAAAGTATTTCTGGTATCAAAACCTATTTTTACGCTTTTATAATACTTTTTACCTCAGTTTCGGGGTTAACTATTTGCCCATAGCTAGTACCCTAACTCCGGGTCAGTCTGGACATGGGAAGACCAGCAATTAAAAGGTGGTTCCACGCTCTTCAAAACATCTTGATCAGAGGCCTTGCTGTCGGACGTAGTTTATCGTCTTACCCAGGACGCGGATGTAGTTTATCGTCATACCCAGGACGGTGTCCTACCAAGATTTATTGTTAGCAGACACAATCTTAACATATGATATGCAGGTGTCACAGCTATAAATATAACAGCTATAATGGGACAACGGTTGCATTTACTATTAGTAATGAGTTCGGTAACCATTAGTAGTGAGTTCGATCCTTTCTTAAGGTGCCAAATACAGAACTCAGCATTTAATAACCGGCAAATGTTGATATATTATAGAATCAACAAATATACTTAGTAAATAATGTTTCTACCTTTGTAAACTCCATATTTGTTTTTTCAGTTATCGATGCTGATGGATCAAATGTTTACGAAGCTGATGAAAACGGACAGGTAATTTTTATTTCCATCAACAACGAATATTTTGATACTGTATCAAAAACAAATTGAACGTTTGTTAAATGAATTTTAAAGTTCTCTTCATTTAGACTAATTTTTCCTCTAGGACGCACCCGAATTTTCAATAAAGTTAAATGAAATAAAACAATTTTATCTTTGACCTGTATGACATAGGGTAAATTTTCGAGACATATTTCTGGAAAAAGTAAACAGCGACTTCGATGCTGGAAAAGACAGTAAATAATTCTTTCTCTCTGATTTCCTAGGATGAGGAGCTATCATTATTTATAGTGTTTACTGTCAGACTAATATCCTCATCTTTTTTTTGCTATTACTCTGGACCGGTTAGTAAGTTGTTTATGTTGCCACACAATGGAAATAGAAATGCTGACAACGGATAACATGGAGCCTCTTCCTAGAATCTCACGCTGTTTTACCGCAAGAAAGCCATCTGGAGACGTTATCTTTTGTGCTATGAGAAATAATGAAGGAGAATGGTAATTTGCCTTTCTTCCGGAATGAATCTATTAGTTTTAATTACTCGGATTTATTACGTAAAACTTTATATATAAGAACAGATAATTATTTTTGTATCATGTAATTCATTTTTACTATTTATGAAAATGTGTTTATTATTGCAACATCTCAAATATGAAATTAAAGTACATTTTAAAAATCGTTGATTTCATATATTTTCAAAATTGTTAACAGTTGTAAGAAGTATTTTGAATATAAACAAATTGTGTTATTTAATTAGTTAATTATTTTTTAATTTCAGAATTTGAATTGTACTTCTCAAGATTCTAAAGGGTAGGAAAATATTTCTTTTTTTGAAGTATATCGGTAACTTGAATAAAAAGTAAAGGCATTAAAAACGATGTCTAAAACATTTAATTCTTGTTTTTACATACAAGCTCTATTCACAGTAACATGGCTATCTGTTATAAGTAAGGAACACAATATAAATAAATTTTTCCCTGCAAAAAAAATACGTTAGTAAAAAGCACAAAAAAATTTGATCAAGGAATTTGATCACGAAAAGAAAGAATTTAAAATAGTAAAGTGTATTAAATTATTATAGAAACTAATTCTCATTACATTTGGAATGAGTTCGAACATCACTGAGTGACATATTTTGGTTGCATTGTGTCGTACGAAACTAAGACTTGGAAATATCAGTTAAACCTATTCTTCATTTTTGTGACAAAATTGGAAAAAAAAGCAACAGCGGCTTGAAAGATTAGATTCTCTCTTTTCGGCGGAAGGATAAAGACTCGAACTCCTGCTCGTGGTGTAACAATAAAAGAAGAAAATGTTTATTTACATTCACAAAAAAAGGGTATAAGGATATACACAAATACGAGAGAAAGAAAGGGAGAAGAAAATTCCTTTAAATTTAAAAGGAAGAAAAAAATGTTCATAAAAAGAAGCTTTGCTCGAAATATTTTTCTGAGTTCCTAAAACTTCTTTAAGCTAGTAGAGGTTACAACACTCACATAGATTTCTTTAGAGTTCTTGTTCGGGAGGAAACTGTCAGAAGATCCGAATTTTGTAGTTGAGCGAGTTTGTAGCCCGGCGACAGAAGTCTTCTAGTTGCAAGGAAGCAGATTTCAATTAATTTTTAGTGCTGGGCTGACTTTCTGTCTACAGTCCAGCAGGTTGATCTCTCTTGAAACTGGCTCGAAGATGACTGGTGTTCTATCGCCGATCCGATGTTATCACGGACGGTTGTCGAGTACTCACTGCCAAAGAGGCTTATATTATCCGTATTTATGTAGCTTAGGAGGCTCAGAAACATCCGGGACTTTTCCCTCAAATTGCTATACAATTTTCTAGCTCTTTCATTCGTTAGAAAATATATCCTTAATCTGATAAGAATCAAGGTTTTGAGACCCTGCTTTTTTGGAAGCAAGGGTCCAAGTTGTGAGTGTTACCCCCAGACTTTATGGCACCATGGTCAGGGTAATGGTGGTCAACTTCCTTTTTATATTTTCCAGTTTTCTCGTTTGTCAGAAAATATATTAAGAATCAAGGCTTTGGGATCCGGATTTGAAAGCAGGGGAAAAATTGGGGTAAGGATTAGAAAAGAGGTTAGAACGTGAACTTGTAAAACACTGTAGCAGTGGTTCTCAAATTAAATTCTAATAGAGAATAAAAATTGTTAACATATCGTTTAGTCCATTACTAAAGAGCTATTCAGAAAATACATTCATTATGTGTAGATGATATTCTTGAAAGACATCAGAAAACAACACTACCAAAAAAAAAATGCTTGTTTATTCAATATATAAAAACAAATAGCCTTAACTTTTTATATACCTCTTTCAATATGCTCATCTAGCGACTGATTTATGGTTATTGTGGCCTATTATTTGTACGGTGGTTTATTTTTTTTATTAGTACCAGGTAATTTAAGTTGGGGATGAAATTGCTGTATATATATATGTATGTATATGGACGCCTCAGGCGCAGCTAATTAAACCTACCCCACCCTTCTTTAATAAAATGGGACAGAACCTACCTGTGGATCGGAGAAGTGCTACCCACCGCCACCGGGCAGAACAGATTATATTTCTTTTAATCCCGATGGAGGTTCTGACACAGAGGCACGAGAAGAGATTGGAGACGCCGACAGTGTTGACGTTATAGACTCACAAGTAAACAAAACTACATCGATATTCTGGGTTTTAAAAAAGTACTATTGTGCGTTCCAATAATTATATAGTTCCAATTGTCAATATTCATATTCCACAAGATTTTTTTTTTTCAATTTCGCCTTCAAATTTCTAATATCTATCCAGTTTTTCACTCACTTTCAAGTTTACATTGTGGTTTGCTGAAACGGTGACATCAACCCTCTGACCCTGATTTCTTTTTTGTTTGCAACGAGTAGATCTAGTTCCACGGCATGGATTGGATAATCCGTTTGATTTCCAAAGCCCGAGATTAACTATTATTATATTTTACATGTCTTCTTCAGAAATATTTAATGACATTTGCTCGAGGTCGAGTGACAGTAGTGCTAGGTATGACGATAAATTACATCCGGCCGCATCGGGAGATTGGATATTTTGAAGAGTGTGGAAGCATATTTTAATTGTTGTTATTCCCAGGTCCACCCTGACTCTGGGTGGTAGCACCTGTTAGGGTCCCATCTATGGGCAAATAGTGAACCCCCAAACAAAAACAAAACACTATGAAAGTATATAAAGACATTTTATTGTAAAAATATCAGCAATACATTTTTATAGAAAAAATTACCAAGAATACCTATTTATAGTAAAATTACCAACAATACATTTTATCTGTGTTTAAATGCATACAAGTGCATCAAAATATGTTTATTTGAAGGCATAAAAGTTTGTTCAAAATATTTAAGTTTGGTTTGGTTTGTTTTACGGCATATCAACTTCATTGGGTTATTTAATGCCGGCAAAATTTTTATTGCTGGTAATATTTTTTTTCTAAAAAATGTATTTCTGTTAATATTTTTTTCTTCAAAAAATGTATAGCCCGTAATATTTTATTTATTCATTTTATTTTTTTCAAAAATGTATTTCTGGTTTGGTTTGTTTTGTTTTACGGTATATCAACCTCAATGGATCATTTAATGCAGACAATTTTTATTTCTAGTAATATCTTTTTTCAAAAATGTATTGCTAATATTTTTTTTTTACAAAGTATTTCTGATATTAAAACCTATTTTTACATTTACATAGTGTTTTGACCCCAGTTTGGGGGCTAACTATTTACCCATAGTTGGGACCATAACAGGTACTACCACCTCTAGTCAGTCTGAACCTGGGAACACCCGCAATTAAGAGGTGGTTCCACGCTCCTGAAAACCTCCTGATCAGAGGCCTTCCTGTTGGACGTAGTTTATCGTCTTACCCAAGACGTGGATGTAGTTCATTGTCAAATCCAGGACGGTCAAAATATTTAGATTTCGGCATTAAATAATCCATAGAGGTTGACATGCCGTTAAACAAAATGAACCAACCAAACATGAAAGAACTCTTTCATGACATTAATCAATATAATATCCTAAAAGAACCTGGTGTGAAATTTGAAATTTGCATATATTAAATAACATATGAAAAAAAAAAAAAAAATAGCTCAGAATACAAAATTTACAAAACTTAGTCTATTGTATTATATTTTATTTTCCTCTTTAATTATTTTTACATAATTTTACATTACTTTTTATTATATAAATATTATTTCATCATTATTCTTTTATTCACAGTAAATCAAGCGTAAAGCTGACAAAATCCGTGGCGCCATGGAGTAATATTGCAAACTACGCTGCGTACACCAAAACAACAGTGAGGATTTCAAACACAAGCGAGGTAAGCATCCATGTAAGGGTATCTACTTTATATTATCTGCATCTATGCAAAAACATCTAGAATCTTGGGTAACACCTGCAGCTATGCAAAAACATCTAGAATCTTGGGTAACATCTGCATCTATGCAAAAACACCTCGAACCTTGGGTAACACCTGCATCTATGCAAAAAGATCTACAATCTTGGGTAACACCTGCATTTATGCAAAAAGATCTACAATCTTGGGTAACACCTGCATCTATGCAAGAAGATCTACAATCTTGGGTAACACCTGCATTTATGCAAAAAGATCTAGAAGACCTTTTGCCTAAATGCTCCTGTCTGAATAATAAAATATAACAATGCTTATTCCCAGTTATTATTTAGTGAGATGAAGCAAACATCCAATTCATATTTTGCGAGCATGTTATCTTGTTTGCAACCTAAGCATTGACTATTAAAAGAATGATATTAATGTCTTGATGCCAAACGAGATGCTTCAGAACCATCCGTGGCATCTTCTACGTTGACCGTATCACACAAGAAGAAACAGACCTCATATTCACTGTCAAGAGGAGGAAGTTGAAATAGTATGGCCACATCACAAGAGCCGATAATCTTTCCACTACTTTCCTACAAGGCACCATCTTAGGGAACCGAAGAAAGAGAAAAAAATCGGCTGACAACCTCACTGAGTGGGCTATAAGATCCTTCGCAGTGTCTCAGATATTGTCACGTAACCAAAGCATGTAGAGCGAGGTGGTCAGACGCTCACTTGCGCAACAATCCTACGGCCACACCTTTGTGAATTGGCGCTGCAGAATCACAAACAAAGAATTGTACCAGATAAAAAAAAAGAAAATTGTACGTGTAAATTAATGAGATTGGTTTGTTTTGTTTTACGGCATATCAATCTCAATGGGTTATTTAATGCCGACATTTTTATTGCTGGTAATATTTTTTTCTCAAAAATGTATAGCTGGTAATAATTTTTACAAAGTATTTATGGTATTAAAATCTATTTTTACACTTTCATAGTGTTTTTACCCCAGTATCGGGCTTAACTATTTAACCATAACTGGGACGCTAACAGGTGCTACCACCCCGGATCAGAGGCCTTGCTGTTGGACGTAGTTTATCGTCATACCCAGGACGATAATTCAATGAGAAAATAATGACATAATCCAAATGTTGACGTTCCACAATACTTCAAACAAAAGGTTACTAGAAAGAGCGATAACAGCTACTTGACCTGAGAAACCTATTTTCCTGAAAAATTGTTTTAAGAGAAAGATTTTACAAATTTCAATTGACAGCGACATTGATTTCTTGATGAATGTATGCCAAATGTTTCCTTATAAGGAAACGGCTAATATTTCCATTACCATAGGTGATAATTGTCTTGGTTCATCTCCTTGAAAGTGACGAAAAGTCAAATAAATTTAAATAAATATCAAGAAACAGGAAAAAAGTAAATATCAATAAAATATGAAATGGGAGATCAACTCGCCAATTTTTATATTTAAACGTACAAGAAAAAAGATTCTACCTAACAAATTTTTAAAAAAATGTTTTTATTTTAAAGGACAATCAATTCCTGCCGGGTGTATCCATTGCTGGCGAGCGAGTTCAATCTGTGATGGCTCTTCCTATATGTGATAAGAACAGTCAGTTGATTGGTAAGTATATTGACGATTTTTTTCATTCCAGAATATCGATGATGTTTTTGGCTACTTGTGAGTTGATAACATTAAGATGGTTGGCTCCTTCATACTCATGTGGTGCCACGCTCGTCGCCAGAGTGTTTTAAGTTCTGGGGCGGCATTTAAATCGGAAAAACAGCAAGTAAAAGTGTTTTATGCTAATACATTTATGTGAATTCAAACACTCAGTAACTAGTTTCCAGGCTGGAAAACGTTACAAATAAAAAGGACATATTTCTTCACGTACCCGTGACCAAGTCGAGCCTTCAAGTCAGAGGATATCGGCTGTGGTTTGAACTGGAGAAGGATAAGCTTCGCTAGGTCTACTTGCCCTATGACACGCTACATATAAATGAATGCCTATTTGACTTTCTACCCAGATATGAGAAGGGAACTGGTTAAGTATTCAGCTGCGCAACGACCACAGCCGGTCATGGGACTGATAACTATGATGGATTAGTTTGTTACGTGGCCACAAACTGAGGACTGAACATTACTCAGTAAAAATGATGTGCGAGGCCAACTGCCGTCGGTGAGGCTTCCTATTCGATCCAGAATTGGCGCATCAAGATGTTATGATCTAAATATACAGTTATTATATTTCAATTATATTTTTAAATTATAAATTTTGCCAACTTAAACATCGAATCAAATTTTGCACTGAAAAAAGTTTCTTTTCTTCCGTTATAACAATGAGGAAAAAACTCACCAAACGTTTTAAAATAATGTATTAATTTAGGTCTATCACTTTCGAGGTGTTTAACACTTTTATTGCTAAATTGTTATTGCATTGTTGCCTGGCCGTGCTAGCTCGTTTTGGGGGAAAAATAGGAAATTGCTATTTACTGGAAATAAATAACCAAAACGTCGCTGATGGCGATTTCTCCTGTGCGCCGCCATTTTGCTTTCTATAGGATACTCTTCAATTCAGACTAAGCTAAACGACATCTCAACATGCAATATAATAAAAGTAAGTCACGATACAGGTTTTGTTGTACATTATCATAGTATATGTCTGTACTTGTTTGGAATAAGCACTAAGCGTTCGTTAGCTTATAACAAACACTAGGGACCTACATTTCACGGTGTTTGTCATTACCTGTTGTGTCGACAGCAGGTAATGAAAGTTTCATATAGCCGTGTAAGTAGCGGAAGTGTTAAACTGAAATAACGTTATTGTTTGCTTGTAATAAAACATCTCGTGCATTCACTTATAAAAAGCTTTTTAGAAGACATATTCTCGTGGTTGTCATGCTATTTTTAAAAATGCATTTCGGCATTATTAAATATAATTCTGCTTGTTATCGTTTCATGTTTTATATTTGTTTGCAATAACCTTGAAAGTATTCAGTTTAAAAATTCTAAAGACGCAGATGCGATAACATTCTTTTGTTTATTTTAAATATATCTATTTGTTCTTATTTTATTTTTTTTGCTAGGAGTGATTGAGCTCTATAGATTTGTTGAAGGGGATTCATTCCGAGCAGAAGATGAAGATGTAAGTAAATATTATTCTTTCTAACGATAGGTGTGCTACGTAAATAAAAATGGCAAAAACTAGTTACAAATAAAGTTATCGAGATAAGGGCAATTCTTTTTTGTTTTTTTTTTCTTACTTCAACCAAATAGATACACACACAGTTATAATTTTAGAAATTTATAGCGTCCATGCCCCCACCTGTTGAGAGAGTATATATTGTGTCATATTTGCTCAAAGATTCTTCTATGTATTGCGTCCCTTCACAACTTCCTATCTCGTGTGACTCTTAGAAGTTTTACTCTCTTCGCTAAGGGTCCTACCTTCCGTTCCAGCATCCATTGACACAAGCTCGTTAGGTAAGTGGCTCGCTACTTTCTCCCTACTCTATCTTGCCATCAGTACACCCCGTGAAAGTTAAGTTTTCCAAGCCCTCCTTCCTCTGTGTGTCCAAGGCATTTCAGCAATCTCTTCTCGATTTTGAATATCGGTGTTCTTTTTGAAGCCATTTTCTTTCAAACTACCTTATTGCTTGCTCGATCCGTCAAAAAGCACTTTTAACCAGTGGCAGGCTGGGTCTAAAAATATTGGTTATCAGGAGACAGAATAAATTTGTTTATAAAGCTACAGCTACAATGCTATCATTTAATTTTCATAATAGATAAAATTTTCCAAAATATGAAAAAAAAATGTACAACTAAATTTTGGTGGATAATGTGTATTTCTTAGTAATTACAGTGTACATGTACCGAACATATTACTGACAGTAGTAAATACAAAATGTTATTTAATTTATTTATTTTTTAATTTAAATAATTAGTTGATATTTTTAAATAGTTTACTTCGCAATTCACACATTAACAAATAGTTCAAAAGTACAATAAAATATTGCATGAAATACACTATATTAAGAGCAATCGTTTGTGTTCACGAGACGATTTTGCAAATCTGCCAATAATTCCTTCTGCATCAAATTCATCTAACAATTACTTTTCAATGGATAGCAACATGTATGATTCCAAATTCTCTTTAGATAGCGAATTTCTCAAATGGCTTTATGATCTTTAGCTTTGCTCTCACATTGCCTTGAGTAACAGATGATGTACAGATGGCTTTATAAAGTTCTTATTCTATTTTATTACTAAAAATGTTTATATCTTTATTGCATTTTTATTTGATATTGGGGCTCACTTCATCAGAGTCGAATTTGCTATCGAGCAAGCGGACACGCTGGTCAGTCTGCCACTGAATATACTTCATATTTCATATCTTGTTATTCACTTAAACTACCATATTTTCGACAGACAATGCACTAACATTGTGTATGTCCAGGAAAATCTGTAACAGTTTTTCTTTTGCAATAAACCATTTATAATTCTCCATCCTTGTCTTCTGTGCCGTGTGTGCCGCTGTTGTTACTCCTTTTTCCCAATATGTAATAACACTGAAATATTCAACAAACTGAACTCTATACAATTAAACATTTCTAGGTAAAACAAGTTCTTTGCTATCGTAAATGTTTTGTTTATTTTATTTTCACATATTACAAAAAAAACTGCCGAATGAAGGTCAGAATTAACAACTTGTATATATTTTTCACTTTGTTATCGATTAAACCTGAATACGAATTCTACAATAAATAAGAGGATAAAACAAACGCAAGTAATCAGCTTCATGGTAAGGGATTGAAAAGAGACGATACGATAGACGAACACTCATTTAACTCCTACTTTTATTTAAGGATAATTTAAAATTGTGAAACTTTGTATACCAGATCGCCAGTATATGCTTATAGTCGATATAGATTCCTATACAACCTGACAAAGATGTTATGTCTTGGAATAGCCCAGTGTTTCTCGTTAACCCTAGTCTCACCTTTGTATTAGGTGTCCCATAACCCTAGGGCAGCAGATTCACTGCAGTCATAGCAGCAGTGGGTGTGTCTAGGGCAATATAGCCTGACAGAACCGATCACTCTTCAGGTTGGTTTTGAATTCAAATTTGTCCTCCTCTAGACCGATTGCCCTACCAAGATTAAAGAACTATTTAACCTGTAGCCGTGGGGAAATTAATTCATGTCATATCCAAGGACATCGACGAAAAAATCGGTTCGCCGATTTTACTTTCAACGCTGATAATCGTTACACAGCCCATACACTTTTGACTTGAGAACAACGAACAAACATTAATATGTAACTTGAGGAAATATACAAAAACAAAAAAACAAACTCATGCGTTGAGGTTGTGATATGTAAAGAAATTTTGTACAAAATAAATGTCTACACAGTTAGCACTAAATTGAAGCCACCTGTTTTTTTCAAAAATGTATTGCTGGCAATATTTTTTTTTCAAAAATGTATTGCTGGTAATTTTTTTTTTTTTTTCAAAAAATGTATTGTTGCTCATAATTTGTTTTTACAAAGTATTTCTGGTATTAAACTCTATCTTTACATTTTCACAGTGCTTTGACACCAGGTTAGGGGGGTTAACTATTTGGCCATAGCTGGGACCTTAACAGGTGCTACCACCCCAGGTCAAGGTGGACCTGGGAACACCAGCAATTAGGAGGTGGTTCCACCACACTCCTCAAAACCTTTCTGATCAGAGGCTTTGCTGTTGGACGTAGTTTATCGCCATACCCAAGACGGACTGCTGTCCGGAAAAAATGATGAGAAAATACGTCTCTGAGAACCGAGGCGAAAACAGGGTGCTGTCCTACCTGGATGCTCGTTTTCATAAGTAGAGATTATAGTCATTGTGAACTCCATAATCTTGCCGATGGCTACATAGTACGTGTTACATACGGTTTGGAATTCAGACTTATCCTTCTCTTTGAGTGATTGCCAATTACGGTTAAAAATCTAATTTTGTCCCGCTTTTTAGGCCAAAGATGGTTCATACCTTTCCCTTGCGTGAAAGTGAATGCAACGAATTCAGCTTGGCGACTTCTGGTCTCGATCCTCTAACCACTACACCATCTACATGAATGCTAAACATGATCATTTTTCTTAATACTGGTTATTCTAAATGTGATGGATCATTCTGTATATGACAACAAACTACATGCGGCAGCAAGGCCTCCGTTCATGAGATTAGAGATTTTGAGGGGCGTGGAGCCCCCCCCCTCTTAATTCCTGTTGTTCCCAGTTCCATCCTGACCCGGGGTGTAGCACTTGTTAGGGTCCCAACTATGGGAAAATAGTGAACTCCCAAACAAAAGTAAAACACTATGAAAGTATAAAAATACAATTTTATACTAAAAATACCAGCAATATATTTTTATATAAAATAAATCATTAACAATACTTATTCATAATGAAATTACCAACAACACCTTTTATAGTAGAATTACCAACAATAGATCTGTGGTTGAAGGTGTAGAATTGTGTTCAATATATATTACTTGAAGCCATAAAAGCCTGTTCAAAATATTTAGATTTCGGCATTAAATAACCTATAGAGGTGTTGATATGCTGCCAAACAAAATCAACCAAACAACCAACATGAAAGAACTCTTCCATGACATTAATCCATATAATAGCCTATAATTTCTTAAATTAAATTGTATTAAAAAATATAACTTCAACAAAACCATAACATAAAATACACATATCACCGCTTCTAGTAATCATGTCCACGCAAACACGTATATGCACAAAACCCGAGTATTATCTACCATGTATTGTGAAAGCAGAATAATATCATTTTTATTACTTCAAAGCTCCCAAGAAAATTAAATTTCGGCATTAAATGGCCCATAGGGAGTTGATATGCCGTTAAATAAACTGATATGAAGTCACCAACTACTCATGTTTTGAATAACTACAATACGAAAACTCTTAAAGTAGCAGACTTAGATGTGACGAAAATAGAATGAATGTATGACATGCTCATATATATTTTTAGATTTTGATGGTTGATTTTATTCTCTTTATTTCAGTTAATGCATTGTTTCCAGATTTGGGCCAGTGTATTACTTCACAATATTGAGGTAACATTTCTTCATATGACATCCCAATTATTAGACCTGATGTCAAGACAGTTTTAATAGAATTTTCATTCATATAAATTCATAGAATCATTATTTCATTACCAATGTATTTTCACTGGCTTTCTATGCTCTTACGACAACTTCCAGGTAAAGTACGTGTTCTAACAGAAGAAACGGCTCCTATTTTTAGTCGATGAATTCTTTGATGAATTTTTCTCTATCTTATAAAAATCATTGGAACCGCTGACCAAACAAAGAATATTGCATAAGACTAAATATGTAATAGTCCGAAGGTGACATATCTAGAAAATACACAGATTGTAAAATATTAGGTTGGTGCAAAAATAATTTAGTTTTCTCACATAGTAACATATGTTAAAAAACGAAATTATTTTTGCACCAACCTTATAATTCCCCATCCCCTCTGCATAGGTTTTTGCTACATTGCATTTGCAACTTGTAAACGGACGTTCCTCGTAGAAAAATTGTCCAGACAAGTTTTTTGTTGCTTCTAATGAATCATCCAAAAGAACTAATTTTCCATTAGAGTTGTAAAAAGGGGTCATTTTAAAGTTATATATAAATATATACTACAACATTGAACAATGGTAAGGCAAAACAAGGATATAAAAAAAAAAAAAAAAAAAAAAAAAAATCAGCGTAACGGGGTTGATCGTAAATATAAAAACAAAAATGGGATAACTGATTACCAATCCTAGCCTTACAGAGTCAATCGAGAAAAAAAAAAAAAAAAAAAAAAAAAAAATATAGAAATATTTGTATAACGATTAAAAAAAAAGAAAAATTACTACCAGGAAGTCGGCAGTATAAATCACAGATTATATTTAGCCATTCTTTCTGCTTACAGAGGGAAGGCTGTTTAGACTTAATATAAGTGGCATCAAGAATTCTCAAATGGTAATCCGATTGCGCTCTGCTGATATGAGGAAAAATCTCTAGGGGAAGAAGGGGCACAACTCGGATTATTTATTAAATCGCAGAGCCGGAAGTATTCACAAACGTATGCAAATTTTCATACTGCCCTCGACGGATCTCATGTGGTACGTGCTGTAGAGGTTAATTTCCTCTCTCAACAGCCGTAATATATATTTGTAATGTATCAACTTATTTGGCAATAGGGAGAAGTGAATTCGCACCTTTTTCAAGAACGTTAATGAAAGGTGACCATAAAGAGACTTAAAATTGAAGTTCGAACTCGATTTGCCAATGCTTTTTTCCCCACGCCACTCTACCAAGTTATCTGATAAAATTATTTAGCAATTCCTTGTGTGAATGGTTTGAGACTGGACATAGAATAAAAACCTTTCTATGTCCTCCAGTCCACTGTTTCTGCATTCTATCAGAATGATGACTTGCTTTTTGTTTCGTTCTTTTTTTTGTTTTTTTTATCCTTTCCTATGGAGCTACAAAGAACCCGCTATTTTTTCTTATTTTATTATAATTACAAAAAGAATTAGGTGCAAAAAAGCCCCCAAGATGGTTACATTCTACTCTTATTGAAATTGAACATAGAGAAATAAAAACAAGGAAAAATGTTTTAAAATTGAAGAGTTGATGTATAAAGCAATTTTATTATGTAATAATAGGAAAATATACAAATAATAATATAAAAAATAAAGAAAAAATTAGATTAGAAAAAAATTGAAAAAAAAGAATTAAATAATTTATAAAATGGAAATAATTTACACGCACAAAATCCCAGGTAAGAAGGGGGAAAAACGTTGGTTGAGAAAACAGAATGATAAATATGTCAAATTTATATTTTATACGTACAGCTTGAAAAAAAAAATAATATAAGAAAAAATGAATAGAAATGTGATTGTGCAAGGAAGAGTAGAAGACTGGTTCTGCACATCAGTCGCATACAGTAAATATATGTAATGTCATTACATAATTGTTATAATCGACAAACCATAATGCTATGAGTAATTGTAACTATAAAATATAATTGCTTAACGCATGCTAAGTTTTATATACTATTTTATTTTGATAGTATACAGTTAGGAAATATACGACATTGTTCATTTGTAAACAACTTATAATACAAAAATGTAGTACCCCAGATTTAAATTCATTTTCCTTGATTTTTCTATTTTATACAAAAATGTTTAAACTTTTATTCTTAGGTAGGCATCCAAATAGAACGAGAGCGAAAACTTAATGAATTCCTCCTGACAGTCACAAGGTAAGCGTTTTAAATATTACATTAGAATTTACATTCAATTTTTATACATCCTTTACCTTTAAATATATAAAACTATGCAAAATGTACTGTTATTAAAAGCCTAATCTTTTTACATTTTCTTTTCATACGACAGATCAATATTCAGTGACATCAGCATGGATACAGTGATTGTTAAGATAATGGTACGTTGAAAATGTATTATCTACATTATCTATTGTTTAACTATTGAAGGCTGGAGTTAATATAAAGTATCTTCTACATGACATCGAGACAAAATGGAATAGACTAAAAGTTGCAAGGGGTTACTGGGAGAATGAAAAGACTTTAGTTAGGACAAAGGACAATAAAAGAACAGGTTCAGAAAGACAGAAGATGAATGGCTTTGCATTTAATTTTTGAAGATTGTAGTTGGCAGGAAAGCAAGAAATTGAAACTGTTCCACAGGCGAGAAAATAAACTCTTAGAATAGAACATACGGTTATATCTAGTCACTTCAACAGTAAAACGGTGAGACCAAGTTACCAATAATAGTAGCGCGCTTAAATTCATGCAGTTGAGGCACCAAGGAGAAACGACCATCAGAACAACAGATATTAAAATATCTGTAGAAGAGGCGAATACGAAAAATATAAATAAAAAAAAATGAGCAAATTAACTACAAATACATACACAAAAACAAATAAATGTAATTGTAATTCCTACGTCGGGGTTACCAATTGTAAAGTGTTGATTAGTACGTCGGGTTGATCAATTATAGAATGTACTGCTTCTCGAGTGTTGTGGTCACCAATGATGAATGGGTCAAATAGATAATGCGGCTGCGTGTTGACAAGGTAATCAACATTCATACATAATACTTAAAACATCAAGAAAAAAGAACAATGAGAACCAATTTTGTTTAACGAAGAAATATGTATATTAAATTCAACAATAATACAAAGTAGTTGCAATATGAGTGAAAAAGGGAGAAAAAAGTAGCTTCCCCTTGACTGTAAGGAAATGTCTTAAAGAAGATTTGTCTGAGCAAATGTTCAGAGTTCAATGTTGAAAATAGAATATTTCTTTCAGAAAATTGCTCAGTAGTTGCAACTTACAAAGTTCATTTAACTTGGTGTGTCCACTGAGAACTGGTGGTGTGTCAAATAAAGTACTGTAGTTTGTATGTACGTGCGGAGTGAGTAGGATGAAATACACGAGCGAGTAAATGAGAACTATTGTCTCTGGGTACCTTGACTGTGGTTCTGAAATTACAACTACTGTTTTTTGGGAATGCATCCAATATTTATACTATCTGGAGTGGCTCCAAAAAGAGACGCTTTAATACATTTTTGAATATACATGAAAAATATCCTATTGGACAGAAAATGGACCAATCAGCGATTTTGTAGCAAAGCTTGTTTTGAACAAAGTGTAGGAACAAATTTACTATGGTGGAATGCGATAGATAAATTGTCCTGTTATTTTTAAGTATGTATTTCTTGACCAATTAGAATTGGAGAAAATGTAGGCGTAGCACTACATAATAATAAACAACAACAAATAATAATAATAATAGTAATAAAGTAATCAATAATAACGAGTAAAAAGGTTAAACAACACTGTAAGCTACAAATAACTGCATTCGGATCCACAATTATTTCTACTCAATAACCCCTTTGAAACATAACTATTACCGCTTACCCAATAACTATTAGGGTAATACAATAGACCTTCTACCCATAATGCACCAGTGACCAGAATATATAAATATTCGAGCAAAAACACAACTCACATGACCTGAAGTCAATACAACATAATTCTCTTTATTTAAAAAAAAAAAAAAAAAAACTTTCAAAAATAAGATATAGGAAAATTAGCTGATTTAAAGTTTAATAAATCTGAATTACTACTTACTTTTAGTTTAAAATATCAGAGAAAAACATATTCTAACATGAAGTGCGTGTTTTATGTAGTGTTAACGCATTTATCGATAGCTTAATGTATGGAAAATTTATATAAGGTGGAGATAATTGTAATAAAATTACATGACGAATACAACGTAAACGCTTTTCTGTTTGCTCTTTTAACTACCTAATCATTCTTAAATATTTTAAGCATTCTAATATTTTATTGAATTTGAAAGTATTTTGGTTTTCTATTCTAACTAGAGAAGAGGCTTGTTGAGGAAATGTTAGAAAATTACTAATAAATTTTAAATTTACTGTTGTTCCTGATCTTATTTTCTGATAATGTCGTGTATGGACGTCCGTATTTAAATAAATCAATGCGTTTATACAGGCATAAATTAAATTCAAAATTCTTTTAATTACTAGAAGGGGGTCATTCAATTGTAGTGCACTTTTCCATTTATGATTAGTAAATATAGTTTTTTTTTTACTTAATAACATTATTAATCGATTTTTTGCAACACAATAGTAATCCATAATATAGTTTATTTAGAAAAGCAATTAAAAGCTTTTCTAATTACATAATGTTTTAGTTTTATTGCATGTTTTATTTTACGATTCAGAGTAGTTTTTTTTTAACTGAGGGTTCAAAAAGATTTGATGTAAATTCTCCTTATAACTAATGTAAAGTGATGCAAAAAATTTCTTTAAATATCACAAAATTAAATAATTGGGGTGTGGGGAGATTAACAGATGTAAAACATATTTTTACTAAGATTAAATAATTTTAATTAATTTATGAATAAAGAACCTTGTTTATATTAAGTGTTGGTCATTTCTTCATCATATATGCGATTATAAATAATATATATATATATATATATATATATATATATTATATATATACTTCAAACGTTATTGTTTAGTGAATACGTGTTTGAAATAAAGGTAGCGTTTTATTTATTTTAAACAGTGTAAAAAAAAAATATCAGAATAAAAACAAATCCGTTAATTCGCGACAAATATATACGTATATATACGATAGTTTTATATTTCGTTGTATTCACTTAGGCACAATTGGTAAGGGAATGTTACGATTGTAGCTTTTCCTCTCAAGCTTTGGTTAGCAATCCGTCTAGAAGGAAAATTCTGAATTCAATATAAAAGACAAGCATATAAAAGTGGACATCAAGGTCAACAAAAAACGTAAAATACACCGTGTATGTCTATCAGCATATTTCCTATATTAAGATTTATCGAATGTGCACGCCGATAAATGCAGTACACGAGGTTTAGAATAAAAATGGGGCATCTATTTCAAGTAGGAGTATTTCCACTATAATAACGTTTTTATTGAAGTAATGTATGGATGTGGGGGATTAATACAAATACACGCCAGGGCGCTTGGCTATGGAGTCTATCAATAGGTGTAAGTGTCTTATATTGAATTAAGCTTTGTAAATATTTGTACCTCTAACCTTGGAACTTTCAATCACTAACTACAAATTCAAAAAATGTTCCCACAGCACCCAAGTAGAACAAATTAGTTATCTAAAGGAAACAGACAACTTGTGATTCCAAAGATTATAACTTCGTGAGGTGGCGTTTTCTTTGGGTTTTTTTTTTTTTTTTATTTTTTTTTTTTTTTATTTTGTTTCTTTTTCCCCACATATAAACACACACAGTGTACCTTTCAAATTCCCTACAATAAATAATGTATATCTCAGGTGCTAGTTCATAATTTTCTCAAGTTTTGCTAAGAGAAGACATTTAGATTCCAAACCAATTGTAAAGTCTATGAACAGTTTTACTTTTAACACTGAATCGGCATGTTTTGTTTTTCTCACTCAAAAAGAAAGTCAATTTTATGTGATAGCAATTCTTTTGTCTTGCGTGACTAAGAATACAAAACAAAATCAGTAACAGACATAAAGTGGCTCGTAGAATAAAAATGATTTCATATTTCAAAAAGAAATTAAAATTTATTATCATACTCAGACAAAGTCTTTGAAAAATATTCATTTTTATCATTTCAGATGACATAAAATATCTATGTAGTCAAAGAAAGAAAAAAATTAACGTTTTAATGTTTTTTTTTTTTTTGTTTTTTTTGTTTTTTGTTGAAGCTAATTTTCCAGCGACAATAAGTTTTTTTAAAATATGAATAATGTCAGTCACCGTCTCTATCAACTGCGCTTGTGGCGCCCATAGGGGTCCTAGAATTTGCCACCTCCTCTAAACAACACAAGTGGGCAAAAGCTGTTTTATTACAACACGGTACTTCAATTCGCTTAAATGCTGCCCCACCCAATAAATTGACGCCCGGGGCGGATTCCTTCCCGCCTCTAGGTCCGCCAGTAAGCTGAAGTGATTGTATTGTAAATTTTCGTAGAATTTTGATTTGAATTTCTACAACAACGGAACTTATATTAATGTTGAAAAAAAACTAAAAAAATAAATAAAAAAAAAAAACTAAAAGATTCAAAATCCGAGGGAAGGAAAAGAAATCATAAAATTTAAAGTAAAATATTGTACAATATCAGGAGCAAGTTAAAATCCATTTTCTTTTCTTCTTTTTTTTTTTATCCCTAAACAGGATTTTTTTATTTAAAAAAGATCAATCGTCGAAAGGGATGCACGTGTAGCGTAACGGTTATCGGTGACGAAAATGGAATCGCCGATTTCGTTGTATTACTCACTTATGCACATTTGGTAAAGGAATGGTACGAATGTAGCTTTTTCCCGAACTAATGGCGAAATAGACTCTCAAGCTTTGGTTAGCAGTCTAGAAGGAAAATTCTAAATTCAAAACCGATTGGGCGTATGGCTGGTAACCCTACCCTCATAAAAACCTAGTTGCTACAGAAACTACAGCGTCAACATCTCATGTGGTGGGGCCATTGGTACTATTTCCCTACAGACATTATACAGGAGTATTCTTCTAAAGTATTTCATAAAATTCGACTAACTCTTCAGGAAAATACGATATAGTGTCGAAGAGTTCTCGTCTCGACCCACTTAACAACATTTGGTCAAGCATCAATTTTTTTTTTTTTTTTAAGGACCTTTTGGTCAGACCTAGAATTTTTCAGCACCTCTCGTAACTGAAGTAAACTAAAGTACCGTAGTAAAAAAAAAAAAAAAAAAAAAAAAAGTGTAGTTTATATTTAGTAACTGCTAGGGACGGCGCTAGGGTGTTGCCCAACCCCTGAAACTTTGATGCTGGACACCCGTCGTCTACTACATGTCGATTTCAACGTTTCCCAACCTGGGGACCACAAAAAAGCGTCAAAAGAAAAATTGTGGTGGGGAGAGCAGTGTTTTTTTTTTTTTGCTTTTTTTTTTAAATTAGCAAAAATCAGGGAATTATCCAATTTAGATATACATTTCAGTACATATGCATTAATTATTTACTTTTATAATGTACAGGTTTTTATTTTTTTTTAAATCTGAGAAAATGTTATTCTTTTCGTAATAACCACCAATATTTTCATGACTAAATTTTATTCGAAAAAAAATAAACATATTTTATTTTTATTTTTTTTTTAAGTCGCAAATTTCTACTTTTTCCATAAAGATTAATCACCAACGCATCTCCGCTGAAAAAAAAGTTTTACAAAAATCCCAACACAACACAAACAGGATTGTCTTAATTTGTTTTAAAAACAGTATTTCAGTTTTCAGGAAAAGGTTTCAATCGTTGAAATCTTTAAACATTTTTATTTTTTAAGCGATCATTTTCTATCTTTCTACAAATATAAAAAACAGAGGCTAGAAATGTTATTTTAATTACTAGTTGTGGACTTCTAGTTAGTGTTAGTATTACAATTAGTATAAAAATCAAAGATCCTCCTTAGTGGATGATCTCGGAATAAAAAATGATTTTACCGAGATATTTACCCTCTTAATTGATTTAAAAGAACAGTTTAGAGAGAAAATTACAATTTAAAAAAATAAGCGCTACTGAAATTAGAACTTCTGTCACCCCCTCCCCAATAGGCATGGAGCCCCCACGCGGTTCGGAGTAGTAAGCACCGGCCTTGTCGAGTATTATTATAGTTGATGGTTGACAACAACTAAAATTTAGGTAGAAAGAAAGTAAAAACTACAAAAAAACAACGATGCTTTTTGGGGGCTCCAAGCTCGTCGTGGGTTCCTGGGTAGTACGCACCGCACCGGCCATGCAGATACATGATGTATTGTATATTATTAGTTGATGACTGACACTGTAACATCAGTTTAAAACTATTTTTTTAAAATATCAGATGGCCATAAAACAGTGCTTAAAAAAAAAAAAATGGCAGCGGCCACAACGGGACTCCCCAAAAAGTCCCCCACCCAGTCGGGGATAAGACGCGCCGGTCCTGGTAACTACCAGGGTGGCTCTGTATGTCTTTTATTGTATATAGTAACGAATGAATGGAAGCTTCGTCAAAAATGTCGAACGAGCTCGTTGATATGGAAAATGAAAATATTTTTGATAAAAATTCTTTCCAACTGGCAATAAAACAGTTCTTGGTACACAACAGCGTATTTTTCATTAATTTTTTTTATCTTTCTCGTCGCATTTCCAAACGAAAGGAATTTTTGGTTGGTCATTATTCATTAATGACTCATTTTTACCTCTTCGTCAATCAATCTCGTGAAGGAAGTATCTGTCATGAGAAACGTTTTTACAGTGTAGATACATTTGTGTTATGAAACATCCCAACTCTTCACAAAAATACGTGACGAACAAGGAAGCAATGAACGTAGAAACAGAGGACAACATTTATTACATCCAAGAAGGTAATCAGTTATCGTCAGTAGACATCAACGCCGATATCTTTTCACGTGCACTCCCTTAGACTATGGAAGGTTAAACTTGATAAATTCTAAAACTCAATGAGAATTAAGAATTATAGTCATTTAGTATATTATTTGTTCCGGAAGAATTTACATCCACCCGACAATATACAATTAAGAAATATTTAGAAAATGTGGGGAAGCTGTACAAAAGGCGCTACAACCAGAAATAATTATTCTTTCAATTTCATTTTACGCTTTTCAGATCACGAATATCGAAAGAAAATTAAATTTTATAAAAGTTAATATAGGAGTTTAGTTTACTATGCAAGTTCGTTGTAAATCGATCTCCCTTCTATATGCCACGCCCCTTCAGCATATAGGCGATCATAGCTCTCCACAGCTTCCTACCACGCAAGCTGATCAGATAAGAGGCTCGCTGCTTTCCCCTGTCCCTCTTACCGTAAATATGCTCCGTGAAGATTAAATTTTCCAAGTTCGCCTTCCTCATTAGGTGTCCAAAGGATTTCAGCTATCTTTTCCTGATTCTAAGAGTTCATTTTGTTAGCATTTCTTTTAAATCTTCCTTGTTGCTTACTCGCTCCATCCATGGAATTATTAGTATCCTTTTGCAAAACCACATTTCTGAAGCCTCTAGTTTTTTTGTCTCATCCGTGTGGAGACTGTCCAATATTCACTGTCGCATAAAAGGATGGAGATCATAGAAATCCAGCAGTTTTTTTTTTCTTTGTTTCTAACGATATTTTGTCTGTTTTTCAGTACCTTCCTTAGCTTTTGAAACGCTTCTTTTGCCAGTCCAATGCGTGTTCGGATCTCAGTGTCGCATTTTCCAGCCTCTGTTAAAACGCTTCCTAAATATTTGAACTTCCGCACCTACTTGTTTAAATCTGCAATTCGTCACTTGCATCTCGGGCTATTTCTCTTGCTGTTGACCATACTTTCTGTCTTCTTGCAGTTGATGGTTAGTCCTTTAAAAAAAAAAAATGTGTTCATACAACGTGATTTCCTAAAATTAAAAAGAAAAAAGATAATTCGTAATCTAGAGCTCTTTTTTTTTTATATACACTATGAATAAGCACTCCAGATTACGAATTAAAATGATTATAAGCACATTTGTTTTGGCCTTTGTAGGTGGGTGCGTTGCAGTGTAATAGATATCGGCTCGGAATGAAAAATCTGAGAGCAGAGTTCGAATTCTAGTAGAGTTCGTTATATTCATTTACTGGCAAATATCCTTGAGAAAGGTATGAATCCATCTCTTCTCCCTCCAGCCATGGGTTGCATAGTAGACTGGGTCTTGACTGGTAACCAGTCTACCGTAAAAAGAAACGGCAACCTACAAGGGGAAAATCTTCTGCTTAGTCAGTCATGAATCGAAAGAAACATAATCGACCAAGCATGTATCACACTTAACTTACAATGAATTCACATAGTTAAGAGGTCCAGTTTACTATAATAAAACGTTAAAAATTGTCTTAATATTCCTGATCTACAGTGCTTCATCTATCTATGGTAATATGGAGGAAAAAATAATTTATTTCTGGTCGCAGCGTACAACGCCAACGAAAATGTAACGGTAGGATAAAGTTTGTTGAAAAAATGCGTTTTAAATGTCAAAAGCAAGCAGGAAATTAAATTGTTGCAGTCATGTAGAAATTACATTTTCTTCTGCTAAATTTAGATGAATGAATGAATGAAATAAGAGAACCACAGCAGCCGCTGTTATTTCTATTCACACTTTTTTTTTTTTTTTTTTTTAGGAGGTAATTTTCAAAATTTTGTTTTACTTTTATGGAAAGTATAAAAACGCTAATATTTTAATTAAAGCACAACTGACGGTACTATAAATTTTTATTTTTGTAAGTATTTTAATTTAAAATGTTTGATTAAACGGGAAAATGTGTTCTGTTAGATATGATTTATATAAAACTGCAAAGCACATTAAAATTTCATACAATCAGGGCAGCCGCTTAATTGGCCGAAAATTCGCCATACTCGTTGTATATTAATTAGAAATGGAAAAGTTTTTCACGCAAAGTCTTGCTTTCTTTTCCAGAATTTTACCAAAAGTCTAACCAATTCTGACAGAGCTTCACTTTTTTTACTGGATACCCAGCGCAAAGAATTATTCTCTAGAATCTTCGATGCAGGTGTTGAACCTGAGAAGTATATGAAAAGTGAAATAAGGCAAGTAGCACAGAAAACATTTTCTGCAAATAACGATGAAATGTGAGAAAAAGGTTAGGGATAAGTCTTTATTAAGTAAAAAGAAAGACTAAAACTATTACACTATATGATCAATTGATATTGAGTTTAAGTTGACAAAGAATCTAAAACAGGATTTTGAATTCAACACAGGTTCCCAATGGATAAGGGAGTGGCTGGTTATGTTGCTTCTACTGGAGAGATTTTGAACATTCCTGATGCATACCAAGATGCAAGGTTTAACAGGTAAGTTTTAAGACAATTACAAGACTTCACTAATTTTCTTACCTATATAAACTATTTTACCGACTTGGTTATACAAGTCCCAAAACATTACCTACACAAAAAAAAAAAAAAAAAGGAAAAGATACTGTTAATGGATTGGTACATTAAACGCATGTTGCGGAGGAATACGGCTCCGACAAAGGTGAGAGAAAAAAAAAAAAAAAAAAAAAAAAGCCTCTTCTGAAAGAATACTAATAAACGCTGATAAAATAAAAATTATCGCCGGTACAATAGACTAATCTGGTGTAAATTTGCTTTTGTAAGAAGACATTGGCTGCTTTACTAAAATACTTAATTTATTTTAAAGAAAACATTTCACGAAAATGTATTTTCCATTACTTAGGACTTCAGTTATTTTAGCTTTTATATTCACGATGGCTTCAAGTTTTATTTTCAAGCTACACACTGGACGAGCTGACACTGCGCAAAATTAAAATATTCAGATACGTTTGAAATGAAGTACCTTAAGTATCCAAGTTAAGTTGATTTTTACCGTGCTATAGTCGAATTATTTCGATTGTTCATTTTATAAATAGCCGTTTACAGGGATGCGGAAGTAATTGTTTAGTTCTGTGTATTCTAAGAGGAGAAAGAGAGAAGGGATAAAAATCCAGTAGATTTTCAAAATATTTTCTTTCAGAAAAGAAAAAAAATTCTAAGTTTATAGAAGACAAGGCTATTGAGGAGCTGGTAGGGTTTATTTTATATATAGCGACCCCAAATTATAGAGAGGATCGTCGGTCAGTCAGAAGATGGGTGTAGATTAGAAACGTAACCCACCTCAAGGATATTGCTTTAGTGATGAATTCTTTAACGGGTAGTTTTTAAAGCAGGATTTTTCACTTAAGGGAGGAAAAAAAAAAAAAAAAAAAAAAAAAAAAAAGGAGGTCTAGTTTCGTGCGTTAGTGAATGTTTTCCCGCAATATAGATACAGGGACGGTAGGTAGTAGGGAACATTTAAGACCGACACGGCAGATTTTAGCCGAAGTAACAGTGGAGTTACTTTCAATAATTGAAGACTAATACATAGAAATGCCTCTAATATAAAATAAAGTAGACTAGTTGAAAAGTCTCGAGGGAAAGAAAAAAAAAAAAAAAAAAACCTGCGTCAAGAACAGACATGAAATGACAGAACACTAGGGAGAATAGTCTGTCTATACACTACTTGTCCCTAGTCCCGCACGTTATTGCAAAAGTAAAGTTTTAAGAGGTGTAGATTAAAGAGACGTTAACATTTATTTGTAAAAATAAAAACTAAAGGCAGAACAGTTTCGTAAGAGATTTATATACAGCAAGGTTTTTAGTTTGAGTTTAACGCTCCAAACAAACCAGAACATCGAAGGATTCCTTCTCAGCACCAGACCCCCCAGACTTCCACACGGTTCAGTAGTATGCCCAGATGATTAAACAACCCGCTCAAGTGCCGGAAACCCGGTTTTCAGGGGGTGAAAATGCAAAGGCCGTCAAGTCATTCGTTTAAAGTTACGAAGCCTTCTAGATAGCCGACAAAGCCTCAATTACATTGAAAGTCAGCAGTTGAACCGAAGCTTCAAGTTTAGACTTTACTGGCGGCGTAACTGGGGGCATCGGCAGAAACAAGAGTTAAAATTCTAAAAAGTTAAAAACGAAGGCGTTTTTCATCTGACTTTGTAAATCATTAAAAGGCACCCGGAATCCCCGGTTTAAAAACGCAGACAGGGATACATTAAACCTGTTATTACTGACGCATTTGGATCGAGGGGGAGTGGGTGGAGAGTTGAAGGAGATACAGTGACATTGCGCGGTTCGGTGAAGATATGACAAATCCGTTGCAAAGTTTCCGAGCTTAAACTATTAGTCCATAGCGAAGAACCGCTTATGAAATAGGACTGGCAGTTGAGAGTAGCTTTTTTTTTTTTTTTTTTTTTAACTGATTTGTAGGTTGCTGAGGTTAACTATACTTAAAAAAAAAAAAAAAAAATATATAGGATCTTTAAGAGGAACCTCAGAGCTGCTGTCGTAAGATAGCGGACTGCTTGTAATTTGCAGTCCAGCTATCCTGGTAGTAAGAAGAATCAATGTAATTGGAATTTTCTACAGATTCGTTTTCATTTGTAATTTCATACATTTGAGAATAGAGTGGAGTGTAATGTGGTCCAATATAAGAAGCATTTGGCAAGTAGGGTGAAGGAACAGGGAAGTTGTAGACCGGGGTTGAAGCATAGTAAAGTGGATTAGGATTCTGTGTTCCTGACAGAGGAGAATTGCTCATATCCGAATAACCACTTGAATAGCATTGTCGAGCAACGTAAGGATTAAACGGAAGATAATTAGAAGGAAGTGGGATCTTCTGGACTGGGGTTTTGTTAGTTTCAAGTTTATGGACTGCACGACTCACTACAACCCTAGTATTGTTCACAAGTATCCGGTTCTGCAACACACATTTGTCCACCGAGTCGATATCTTTAAATGTAAGGAACAGAAACCCAGTGTATTTCCCAGAGTTGTTAATAACCCACTCGATCTTCTCGACATCACCATATTTAGAGAAGGCATTACGTATATCCTCCTCTGTGGTATCTCTACGCACTCTTCCCGTATATACCATTTTTACATTCCTCAATTCGCCAGGATTTTTGTAATAAGGCATTGCACGTCGGGTTTCCACGCATTGGTTGTTGATGATATGTGGACGGCTAGCTTGAATTTCATCCAAAGTCACAGACTCTTTGAATACGAGAAAGCTGAAGCCCTTGGAAATCCCAGTAACCGGATTGCGAACAACTACACAGTCCATAACTTTACCCCACTGCTCAAAGTATATCTTTAGACTAGCTTCATTTGTTTCGCGACTAAGGCCGCCGACAAACAATTTGCGATATTTCTTGGCTTCGGTATTGATCTCACCCATCTTCATTAACAAGAACTTTCTTCGATTCGCTGCTATTGCAAACTGTCACTGAGTCTTTGATAGCTGCGACGCTTCAACGTGCTGAATGCTGCCCGCTCATTTTTTAAAATGTCAGTAGAGTCCATTGTTTTACATCGAAGTCATAGTGAACTCTTCTAAAAACGAAAATATCGTAAACAATGACTTAACTTTTGCGAATAGTTTTTGGTTTTGGAACATTAAAAAAATTAAACAGTGGTAAGCTCGCTAGCCAAGTACACAATACTATTATACTGAGTTCGCTCTTAACTGGGTTCTTCACACGTGAACAATACTAAATTAAACAGTGGTAAGCTCGCTAGCCAAGTACACAATACTATTATACTGAGTTCGCTCTTAACTGGGTCCTTCACACGTGAACAATACTAAATTAAACAGTGGTAAGCTCGCTAGCCAAGTACACAATACTATTATACTGAGTTCGCTCTTAACTGGGTTCTTCACACGTGAACAATACTAAATTAAACAGTGGTAAGCTCGCTAGCCAAGTACACAATACTATTATACTGAGTTCGCTCTTAACTGGGTCCTTCACACGTGAACAATACTAAATTAAACAGTGGTAAGCTCGCTAGCCAAGTACACAATACTATTATACTGAGTTCGCTCTTAACTGGGTCCTTCACACGTGAACAATACTAAATTAAACAGTGGTAAGCTCGCTAGCCAAGTACACAATACTATTATACTGAGTTCGCTCTTAACTGGGTCCTTCACACGTGAACAATACTAAATTAAACAGTGGTAAGCTCGCTAGCCAAGTACACAATACTATTATACTGAGTTCGCTCTTAACTGGGTCCTTCACACGTGAACAATACTAAATTAAACAGTGGTAAGCTCGCTAGCCAAGTACACAATACTATTATACTGAGTTCGCTCTTAACTGGGTTCTTCACACGTGAACAATACTAAATTAAACAGTGGTAAGCTCGCTAGCCAAGTACACAATACTATTATACTGAGTTCGCTCTTAACTGGGTTCTTCACACGTGAACAATACTAAATTAAACAGTGGTAAGCTCGCTAGCCAAGTACACAATACTATTATACTGAGTTCGCTCTTAACTGGGTTCTTCACACGTGAACAATACTAAATTAAACAGTGGTAAGCTCGCTAGCCAAGTACACAATACTATTATACTGAGTTCGCTCTTAACTGGGTTCTTCACACGTGAACAATACTAAATTAAACAGTGGTAAGCTCGCTAGCCAAGTACACAATACTATTATACTGAGTTCGCTCTTAACTGGGTCCTTCACACGTGAACAATACTAAATTAAACAGTGGTAAGCTCGCTAGCCAAGTACACAATACTATTATACTGAGTTCGCTCTTAACTGGGTTCTTCACACGTGAACAATACTAAATTAAACAGTGGTAAGCTCGCTAGCCAAGTACACAATACTATTATACTGAGTTCGCTCTTAACTGGATCCTTCACACGTGAACAATACTAAATTAAACAGTGGTAAGCTCGCTAGCCAAGTACACAATACTATTATACTGAGTTCGCTCTTAACTGGGTCCTTCACACGTGAACAATACTAAATTAAACAGTGGTAAGCTCGCTAGCCAAGTACACAATACTATTATACTGAGTTCGCTCTTAACTGGGTTCTTCACACGTGAACAAATACTAAATTAAGCTTAACTGTTTCGCATACATGTGTATTTATGGTAAACTTGCGAAGAAACTGCTAGAGATTCTTTGCATTATTTTATCAGAACTTTGGAAATAAAATGAACTGTGACTCAAGAGTATGAGGTATGATATATATATATTTATTTATTTATTTGATTTAGACTGGAGTGAGTTCTTTCATATTCGGTAGCAAAATCTCGTTTATAAGTCAGATCTTGGTAGCAGTCGGGAAAAGTCCATCCGAGTCGGGAGTGAGCAGTTTCGCGGTCAGAATTTCGTAGTAGTATTAGTCATCTTAGCAATATGTCGGCGTCAGTCTGCTATCTTTTTTTTCATTTTTCTTTTTGTTTGTTTTTTTGCACTAACAAGACTGGAAAAATGTTGTAAACAGATGACCCTGCTCAACTTTTTTATGCATGACTGGTTTCTCTAGCGGTCGCTTCTCTTCCGGTTTTTCTGGCGGTCGCTTCTTCTCGTCTGGTTCAGGGCTGTTTATATCCTTTTGACAAGACTCCTAGACTACTGGCGCGAACCTTGGTTTCGGTTAACATCAAAAATCTCTTTGTGTTCATTTTTTTTTAAAAATTGAGCCAAATTATTTTCTTTTCCGGTGTTTCTTTCTTTTTCATTCTTTTATATAGCGGAAGTTATGCATGGAGCCTCTCTGATTGTTTGGTAGTTTTTAGTCACAAATGACTAGACTCTGGTCCAGAAAACTTCCGTCATTTTGCGGCCGGGTTCAATTTTTTTTCTTCCTCTTTTTTATTTGAGGGTTGCCTTCTTGTTAGTTGAGAGAGAAGTATATAGAGAGAAAAATAGAGAGAGAAAAATAGAGAGAAAGGAAAAACATAAGGGTTTTTAATAAAAGCAAATGTCATATTTTAATTCTTTTTATTTTTGTTTATATATTTCATTTTTTTTTTTTTTTTTTCGGAGGGACGAAACCAATAACTAAGTTTAACCTTCCACCAGACAAAAATAAACGCTGTGTTGAAAGGACGTTTTTCTCAATATAACACTATATTATTCCCGTTATTATTATATAATACTGTATTTATTTATATAATACTTGTATATATTTTATATAATTATTACCATATTATTTATATTACCTCGGTAATTTTTATTGTTTTAAAAAGCTATTTTTAGAATTTTAATAAAACTCAAACATATGACAAGGAATTTATACATTTTTCTCGAGATTTGACAGCAAAAATATGAAACCCTGTTTATTTATTCGATTGTTCATTTACAAAATTATAAAAGACTGAAGAACAATAACAATATTTTTCAAAAGTCCTAGAATTTAATTTCTGAACAGCAACAATAAATTATTTATCTAAAAGATTGTAAAAATAATCGTGTAGTTTACTATAAGAATAATTTTATATTTAAAAGATTATAAAAATATTTGATCAAACTATAATGAAATAAATTTTGCCAAATTTGTTATCGGTAAAAGACTTATAATTAACAAAAACATTGAAAGTAAATATTGATTACTACTGTAGTGAATCCTATTTTGCACTGAGTACCTCAAACCATGGTCTTGTATTAAGCGTAGTAAATACGTATAGCTGGGGGTTGCGTCAAGTGGTGGTTGGCCAATCTTGACCCTCAGAATATTAGTCCATGAAGTGAGTTCGATCTACCCTGGATAGTCCACAAGATTTTTTACCAAAACAGGGTTACTGTTATTTACCAGTGGACATTTTATCCTAAAAATAACATTGTTGTCTTTTATACAAATTCAACAGAAAAGTGTGCTATTTAGAATTAAGAAAAGGATTGTACAGCATTGGATTAAAAGTAAATGACGTTTTCTTTAACACCAATAATAATCTTTTAACAAGGAGACTGAATAAAGAGATAATTTGCTTACAACTTCCATTTGTTGTGGTCTTGAAGCCAAAAGTATATTTTGAATAAATATGATTTATTTATCAAAAGATTCTAAATACTTTGATGTGTTTTCTTTTCCTTTTTAATTCTTTGATTTTGCGATTTGGGAAAGCTTAAAAAAAATCCGTTTCTGCTTGTCCAATGCCGTAAGGCACAATTTCTTTGGTTTTGTATAAAACGGTAAAGGCTTTAATAATTTATGACTGCTGAATGAAGTCAAATTAGCATTTATTATAAACATTTCGATCTAATATTGGAATGTTGTTATATTCTAAAAGAAATTGTTGAATTTTCGACATACTCACTTTTAGAGCTAATGTTAAGTTTCCGGTTGAATTCGAAGGTTTTTATTGTAATTATTCCTATTCATAATGTCCATGTTCCTCATCCAGATTCTATATAACACAAAGACATTATTACTCACAGCAATTGTCAACTTTGATCTCCATTTAAATAAAGATGAATTGGAAAGTGCACCGATGGGAAAATTTTATAAATCTAACGTAGTACCCGTCAAAAACCGCCATGTATCAGAGTATCTGTGCGCTCTACCCTCTAGCTAAGATCAAAGTGTAGTATCAATTTCATTCCCTTTGCTGTGTTTCCTGAATATTGGCACCGTGCTTCATTCATCAAGCAATTCTGTGATGAAATGAGCTTTCTGCTGGGAAATCCAGCTCTGTGACATTGCATCAACGAAAAATGTTCGAATTATTCTGACGTCAACGTGACAGTGGTCGCAATGTCTAGGCAATTTTTTGACTACGGCTATATGTACGTGTATTTTTCTTTATTGAATGGCATGTCTCTTCAGGAGGTAAGCGATAATAATCCATTTCTTTATTACCTGTGAATTACTGTGCCTTCATAAGAAAAGTAGAGAAGTAGTTTCCCGTTGCGTTTTTCATGCTTTTTTTTTTAAATTAAAATCTCCTTCTCTTAAAATGGTTGTCACCCAAGATTATAGAACACTGTCTCATTATTTGTTCTATAGTTTGGGGGAGTATAGACGAATCCATGTTTCGCTTGTGCAAAAATGAATTTTCTCACACTTTCCGCTATGATAACCGCGTATGGGAACTCCACGTAGAATCAACTATGCGTCACAACGGGCCGGGTAGGATGGTGAGAAAAGGGTATCCGCCATCAGGTTGGGATCAGAATGTAGAATCTGATTTATATCAATCGAATTCTAGTACTACGCTGTGAGACTCGGCGTCATACTTCTCTCTTCAGGCAGTTCACAGGAAAGCAACGAGAGGACCAAATGTACATGTATGTTTACTCCACGCAAAAGCATCAATATCTCACACCCTATCAACGGGTTGGGGTAAATAAATATAGGCTAAGTGTTTAGTATCTGAGTGCTTTGTAATAAATGGTACACAAATATGTATAGGGTTGGAACGATAGTTTATAGTGCTTTTCAATAGGTGGAATTTGAAAATATGATTAGGTTTCACACGTGACTGAAATTTATGATCGATATACATATACTGAGAGGTGATATTTCAACGTGTCTATCTATACAATTCGTTTGCCGGTTATGAATTTTAAATATTTCTATATTAAAAGTAGAAATGGGGGAAAATGAGGGGTATTTTCTCCATTTTATGTTCTTTTATTTCTGGAAAGGAAACAAACGCCGTACAAACAGTAATAAAGATATGTGCTGTTTATGAAGAAGGTGCCATAGCTGAGAGTTCGTAGGTGATTCATTAGGTTCAGAAGTAGGAATTTTGATCTGGAGGCCCGAAAACGTACCGGCAGTCCTGCTGACGTTGATAATGACCAAATTGAAATGCAGATTTAAAATAATCCAAACACATAGAAGAAGAAGCAGCAGCAGCAGAAGAAGACGCACAGGCGCAAACACGCGCATGCACACACACACATACACACACACACACACACACACATTGAAAGAAGATAAAAATCAACCTTAAATTAATTAAAACGTGCATAAATTATTTTTAACTCAATATAAAAGTGATGAAAAACGAGAAAAATGCTGGTATCTCCTGGCGAGTGGATGAAGCGATTGCTGGATGTGCAGTCTAGAAACTAGATGCTAAAACTAACACCAATCAGCTCCGTGACAAACCTTATATTTGTATTAAATCATATATATATATATATATATATATATATATATATATATATATATATATATATATATATATATATATATATATTCGTACCAGAAACGTAAACAAAATAAAAATAATGTTAGCAGAGATAAACTACGACAGATCCCAACGAGAGATGTGCATTCTTAAGGTATGTAAATGAACCTTACTTTATCATGATAGTTTTCCGTCGCCTAATCAGTAGGGGCGCACTTGGCTTAAAAGTGTTTTCCCTGATGAAAAAGTGAATACAGGTTCGATTCCTACCGAGACGTAAATTTTCTTTGGTAAGACTTATCGCACTCTAGGCCGGTTCACATTGATTTCACTATTTAAAAATAGCAGGTATATCTACTCAAGCAGGTGTACTAACTAAACAACGTTTATCGTCATAAGAAATAATGTTAGATTAAAAACTTCATTCATTGTTTAAAAATTAAGACGAGTAAAGATTAAGACTGATAAATATGCAAAATATTAATAGAAATAATTAGTAGAAATCCTTGTTATGATTTAGAAAAAATCATGCAATTTATTATAGAAAAAAACATTTATTCAATCCCCTGCTCTATCCAGCATCTCTTTTCGCCGGCTGATACATTTATATCTTAAATGAATTCCACAGCATATTTGTATACTTTTATTAAGTCCAGAAATAGTTCTTGATAAACTGTGAATGTGCCCGATCAATCATTCATTGTACCATTTCACATAAAAATATATTTTTCTCTGCTTGTATGATGGTGGAAATCGTTTATCCTTTCGCTGTAGCTTTATCTGAACAGTTACAAAAGGACGATTGACAAAATTTGGGATATACTAACCCAAGTCATTATGAATTTAAATGCAATAATAGGTTGGTGGCAACGTTTCCTCATTTTACTGTTGAAATGGCTAGATGTAACTGTAAGTTCTATGCTAACAGGTTCTTCTCACACACTTCTCGCTTGTTGAACTCTCTTCCAGTTTCTTGTTTTCCACTCTTCTACCTTTTTAATTCCTGTGCTTTTATTGTTCTCTCTCATTAATTTTTCTCATATTCTCTCAGTAATCCCTCGCGTCTTACTAGTTTTATTGTCTTTAAAAAAAATATATATTTTACTTGACTGATTTTTAAGTAAAAATACTTGGGTTAGTATAACAAATATTGGCTTTTTATTTTTATTTTATTTTTCTAAAAGTATTTATCTCTTTATTAAAAGTATTCGTGAATGCTAATAAAAGTAGTTAACCTTTGATGATTTTCTCGTAAGAGTGATTTGTTGTAGTATAATGGTTAGGAAGCTTCTTTCGATAAAGTCAATACTAATGATTAGTACAGAGTTTCTCAACCTTTTTAAGCAACGACGCACCTTTATTTTGAGTCCTCGATCACTAGAAATGGGGGCAAATTCTTCTTTTTTACTTAAATGAATATTATTAGGTTGGTGCAAAAATAATGACGTAATAATGTCGTTTTTTGACGTATTTTTAACCACAAAAAAACGACATTATTACGTCATTATTTTTGCACCAACCTAATAGAAGGAATATTTATGAAGTGATTTCAAATCCAATCATACTTTCGCAGCACACCTAAGAGGGAATTCATTTGATTAGTAGGATTTTTCGATTTTCACTTATATATGAGATCATGTGACAAAAGAAAGTTTAGCTTACTAAATAACTTTAGAGATTCATTAGTTCATAATAAGTTCTTAATTGGACAAATCCTTAAAGAAACCTTGTGAGAAAGAATAAAATATATGAATGAGTTTTTTTTTTTCTTTCCTTACGGGTATTGTGCTTAAGAAAGAAATTAAAAAAGACAAAAGAGTGAACCAAAAAAGGAGAGGGAAGTAATAAAAACTTGGTCATGACAAACAAAAAACAAGAAAATTGCTTTCATTGTCAACTTTGTTCGTATGAAAACTATTTATGTACAAAACAAGTATTTCTTATGTTCATACATTTTATAAATTTATTGAATGTTATTTTGTGTGTTCATTCCAGAGATATCGATCAGAAAACGGGATATATTACCAAATCGATTTTGTGTATGCCTATATTTATACGAGGAAAGTAAGTACTTTTTGTTCGAAAACTCTGTAGCGAATGTTAAATAATTTGCTTCAGTTATAGTTCTTTACTTACGCAATGTCTGACCAAGTGTGAGGACATTGATAAAACAGTTCAGTACTATATTTCTTATATATTTTTATTTTATTTACATATTAACAAAGATATTATGATCGCCTGTCTAATAAAATTGGTCTTTTATATGATAGCAAAACGGCTCTTATTCAATCAGGCATTGGCTCTACAAGACCTCTAAAATTTTCCTCGATGAGGTGGTATCTCAAAGTGTCTAGCTATACGATTCATTTGTGGATTGTGATTTAAATTTTTTTTTTTTTTTTTGTTTTTTGTTTTTTTTTTTTTTGTTAAAAGTTAAAATGGAGGGAAACGAGAAGCATTTTCGACATTTTCGGTTCTTTTATTCTGGAAAGGGAAAAACATGTGCCATTTATGGAGAAGATGCCATTGATGAGAGTGCCGTACGTAAGTGAATCGTAAGGTTCAGAAGGAAAGATCGAAAACGCGCCGGCCTGCCTGAAGTCGTTGATGACCAAATCGAAGTGCTGATTAAAAATAACCCAAGTCACACGATACTGGACATCAAAGATTTACTCCACATATCTCATATGTGCGTTGTAAGGCCTCTTGAATACATGGATCGCTACAGTAGTGGAGTTCAAGATTTAATAGATGACATTTCCATCTGTAATTCAAATGCAACAAAAGGACCCATTTGAACAATATCAGACGATGAAAAATCGATTGTTTACAACGAAGTGAAGTGAAAACGGTCCTGGGGGGAAATGAAAAAAGTCTGTTTTGCAACAGAAGAAAGTGCTGCTGTGTATCTGATTGGATTGAAAGACCATTGCATAATACAAACTCATTCTGCGAAACCA
>OZ010572.1:99698846-99701346 GCA_963932145.1 Acanthosepion lycidas
TACAATATGAGAACCAGTAATAAGGAGTGCTAGAGAAAAGCAATGAATAATAATAACAAAAATAGCAATATAAGCTCTGGTAAAAAAAATGAAATAATAATAACAGAAAAAAATTGCAATATTAGTACTGGTAAAAATGGCTGCTGAGAAATTAGATTTATAAGTCCCAAAAATCCATACAGATATACCCTCAAGTGCCTAGTGGATAAAGACAGTGACTAGAAACCCAAAGTTGTGAGTTCAACCAGGCCACAGAACTTGGAGAAATGATTTAAATGGAAATAACTGAGACACTGGAACTAGAATAATCTACTCCGAATGGGCGAAATTATTGGGTTCGGTTCGAAATTCCAATCACCTGAAATTCCAATCCAGCCGAAACATCGTGAATATGGCAGTTGGATATATGAGGATAACTAACAGTTCGATTAATTTAAATAATGCAAGTAACTATCTGTTAATGTGTAAATTATGCAATAAATTCTTTTAAAATAAAATATTTTTTTATTTATCTTTTTCAATTAAAATTAAATTGAAAAAGATAAATAAAAAAATTCAATAAGTATTCTGTGTTTATATTTGGTGTCTATTGACAGTAATATGTAATTACTAAGAAGTAAACATTTTTCCGCAAAAAAATTTAATTGTAATATCTTTTAGCGTAGTTTTTGAAATTTTGTTATGAAAATTAAATGATAACATTGTAGTCGTGGGCGGGTTTCTTTTGTCTCCTGGTAACCAGTATTTTTAAAACCCAGTCTACCACTGTGTATATTTGCAACCAATAGAATATTAATCTTATTCAAAATCTCAGGCCAATTCCGACGTATTCAGACGTGTATAGACCTGATTTTGGTGAAAAATTATTCTGAACAAATAGTTGTTCTTATATGTCTTTATAAAAAAATTCTGTCATAATATCCAAAATATATAAAGCCTGCGAGTGCATATGACTACGGATGATTTATTCAATGTCTAGGAATTCCTATTAGTCATCCTGAGATAAAAGAAAATTAGAAAATCAATTGTAATCTTGTAAGCATAAAAAATGTATATATTTAATAGTATAACTAGAAATATTATTCGAATTTCTGACATGTAACATATTATTATTGGCAAGTATTTATTTCATTTTATTTTTGTTTTTCTAACTTTATCGCAACTTCCAGATCTACTGATATTATTATTATTATTAATAATAATAATGATAATAATCACTATCAGTACCCGTGAAAATGTCTCAGTTTTCTATTTTCATTTTAATGATCATCCATAATTAAGTTAATGCTTGAATAAGTCTCCTTGCGAGTTCTACGACGTAGAAATTCCCTTATTGCATCGTTAAATATATGAGTTTAACAACTTTACTAAAATATTGTAATAACAATCATAAGTATGAATGTGGGTAATTATTTACAGAAGTAAGGGGGTACAAATGAAAGGATTTCGAATAGGCAAACTTTCTATTTCACTGAAAAAGAAGTTAAACATGTGTGAGTGTTATCACCTCCTCTATCTTCTCTTTCTGTCTGTATTTCTTTTTCTTTTTTTTCCCCCCTTTTCTTTTACTTTTACTGAAACCAAACAGCGACTATGGTATGCTTTTTTCCGTCTTTCCTCTCGATCAAAGCCCATGAGGTATTTGCAAGGCGTAACGTCTGCGCTTACTAACGAAGGAACATGCAGAAATATAATATGACAATTTACAACGAATCTAATAATATTAAATAAAGATTGCGCTGTCTCAGGGATTCGAGGTAAATAAAGAATGAAAGGATTACAGAGTTAGATTTTTTTAACCTTTCTAATTGTCATAATCGGTAGGTAGGCAGTTAATATAATAGGCAGGTTCGTAGTCTTTCCGAGAATAAAAGGTAAGTCAGGACACTTATTCTCTGTTTTTGATTCGCGCTAACTGCTTAATCTTAAAAAGTCTTAGAAATGTGATAAAAAGAAAGGGAAATAAGATGAAAGTGTAGTGTTTGTGAAGAAAAACTTTAAAAATCTATATAAATTCAAACGTCGTAAAGTGAACAAATTAAACAGTTTAAAATTATAGCAGATTTATTATTAGAATATATTCTATTTATTAATCATTTTAATACAAAATAAAACACGTCTTTTTAATGAAAATTATTAATAAAATATGGAATATCTACGGAAATTCCAACTTAAAATTTAATTAACTTATAATTTACAGAGAAAGATAAAAATTGCACAACATTTAAAATGAATATCAGGTTATTAATCGGCAATGTTATTTACACCATCTACAGTTACTAAGTTATTAGAAGTCTTATATTCTTCAAGTAGTACATTTTTTCAAATAGGGCGGAGCATTTTTCCTTTAAATATTCGTGCTATTTAAAAAAAAGTGATGAAGTGCAAATATAGATTTATGATCTAGTGATTGATGAGATGATTTTATAAAAATTGTTTATTTTTTTCTTCTTTTGTAAATAATTTTCTTACGACAGGAAATAGATTGTGTTCACTACGA
>OZ010572.1:99716346-99728846 GCA_963932145.1 Acanthosepion lycidas
ACTGCCAATTCCGTCTTGGAAGTCGACATATTCAGACGTGTGTAGACCTGACATTGGTGAAAAATCATCCTGAACAAATAGTTGTTCTTCTTATAGGTCTTTATAAATAAAACATTTTTAGGACATTTTCAAAGCTAAATCTCATAAAGACAAGATTAACAAATTCGTTGTATGCTGAGAATTTGGAATCATACATCATGTTGCTATCCATTGAAAAGGAATTGTTAGATGAATTGGATGCAGAAAAAATTATTGGCAGACTCAAACAATCATACATAAAGTACATAAACGACCTCTCTTAATATAATGAACTGCATGCAATAATCTGTTGTACTTTTTTTTTTTTTAACTATCTCCTAATGTGGAAATTGTGCAGTAAGCTATTTAAAAATGTCAACCAATTACTTAAAATTAAAAAAAGATAAATAAAAATTAAAAATCCTGTATTTATATTTGGTATCTACTGCCAGTATAGCTGGCCACTGGTATTCGAGGAAACCTGCCTACCTGGCGAGTAGTCAATCCCTACTGCAGAGCTCACCTGTGGTTTATACTGCAACTATGCTGAGCAGGCCTTAGTTAAAGTTTCTGGGAAAGAGCGTGTTATCAAGCGTGATCAACAATCTGAACAAGGCCAGCACGCTCAAACCCTCGGTCAAGATGACTTTTGACTTCGTGCTAGCACAGGTATCGATGGCCCCCAAGGGTTCCGTCTACCTAATTTCACTCACAAGGCTTGGGTCGACCTGTGGTATGGTTTTCATGCACTTTCCAAAGGTGCTGCACGCTGGGATCGACCCCTCCAGTCCGATAACATCAGTCTCCTTCCTACGGTGAGATTTGATCCCGGGTCTCATTGTCAGAATGCAAACGTTCTAAGCACTCGGCCAATAATACGGTAGTACAGTCGGTTATAATCACAGTAATACATTGTAATTATTAAGAAATACACTTTTTTTTTCACAAAGGTTTTAATCGTACCCTTTTTTGCAGATGTATTTTTTGTAAATTTTATATATTCGAAAATTAAAAGATAATATTGTATCTGTGGGTGACTCCCTGCCCCCCCCCCGCGTTTTGTCTCCTGGCAACCAATATTTTCAAACCCAGTTCTTCACTGAATATATTTGCAACCAATAACAAGAACATTAATCTTATTCAAAAACTTATGATTATTCCATCTTGGAAATCGACATATTCAGACGTGTATATACCTGACTTTGGTGAACATGCATTCTGAACAATGTTTTCTTATAAGTCTTTTTAAATAAAATTCTGTCATAATATTATGTCGGTGAGTTATTCAGTATCTAGGAATTCTTATTGGTCATTTTGAGATTAAAAATATATCAATTATAATATTGTAAGCATAAAAAATTTCATACATTAGGTTGGTGCATAAATAATGACGTAACAATGTCGTTTTTTGACGTTAAAAAATACGTCAGAAAACGACATTATTACGTCATTATTTTGCACCAACTTAATATTTAATAGTTTTAGTAGAAATATTATCTGAATTTCTTACGTGTATGTATGTATAGCTGGCCACTCGTATTCGATGATACCTGTCTACTAGAGCGGCTAGCCAATCCCTATTGCAGACGTTTGCTCAGGCGCATTTGTGTTTATTCAACATCCACAGAGTCCACCTGTGGTTTATGCTGCAACTATGCTGAGCAGACCTTAATTACAGTTTCTGGGAAAGAGCGTGTTATCAAGCGTGATCAACAATTTGAACAAGGCCAGCACGCTCAAGCCCTCGGCCACGATGACTTGCGACTTGCGACTTTGTACTAGCACAGTTATCAACGGCCCCAAGGGTTCCGTCTACCCAATTTCACTCACTATACCTCTTTTTATTTCAAAGCAGAAAGAATGTGTTGCTACCGAAGAGCGCTTACTATAGAGCAATGATCATTACTAGTGGGTTCGATCCTCATTGCATGTACACTTAGCTTTGTTCCAGGCTAAACTAGCATTACTAATTGCCTAATTTGAATATATCAGATGTTGTTACAATAGAATTGGCATTAACCAACTGGTAATGTTTTCATCGCTCAATAACTGTAAAATATTTTGTTTTTCTTTAGCAGTTATATGTTACATCTTTCTTACGAACTATGGCAATCATTATATACCTGAAATATAAAAGAAAATCACTGACGATATTTATTTATTACTCTTCTTGCATATTCGCATAAACGCTACCTCTTACTCAGTAACCCCCTACTTTGACTGTCTTCCAGGTTTTGTACAGGGTGAACATCATTGTAAAAAAAAAAAACCTTTGAGTTGCATAATAAAATATGACACCATCAAATAATCTATTGTAAATGTTTCTAAGAAAAACAGATATTAGAAGCCACAATTCACATGATATATTTGTTATTCAAATATAATTACATTCTGAAAATATTGTCAATATTGGTTTGTTCGTATCAATTTTATTGAATCATTGACTTACATAAAAAAAAGTACAGAACAACGTTCCCAACCCTTCGATGAAACCTTGAAATAAATTCCATGCCTCGGGAAAATCCTACATAAATCACTATTATAAAATCTTTATTAATCCTTTTTTTTCTCTTTAATCTATCTATCTATCTATCTATCTATCTATCTATCTATCTATCTATCTATCTATCAGCAGCGTGTTACAAAAAATTCCAGTAATGTTAAATTTTGTGTATCAAGCTTAATATTCTTTTGACAACTGGTGTAAACAAAAATTTTTATTATTGACAATACGAAAAGAAATCAAGCATCTTGTTCAGAGATTTTCCTTTATACAAGAAAATAGGATCAAACATATTTGCATCCACAAAAACTGAATATAAATAACGAACAGAAATAAAAAGAGATAACTACTACAATAACTTCACATTTTCTTGCCAATATCAATGGTTTGCAAGAATGTGAATAAGTGTGTGTTTTTTTTACTAATTTTGATGTGGCGAATTCAGATTTCTAAGCAGTTTTGCTCTATCACCTCTAGTTTTTTTTTTTTTGCTTTCACATTTTTATATACTGCATATAAATTCAAAATCATGTTGGAGTTCCAGTTGCCTTGATGGTTTCTTTCCACTTTAGTAAATATCTTGCTGGAATCTTTCTCCGTGCTCATCACACATTGCTCTGATGTTCTGCCATTTGCTCCTGAATAAACAGAGACGCTGTCTTCAGACTTTGCAGAATTTTCCTCTTAAGGCAATTCTTCATATGATGAATGAATAAGATCTGTATGTGCTTGGGCTGTAGGGATAGAGAGGTCAGCTGAGTGGGCAACAGGTCTTTGTGACACTGAGGCATTGAGGGGGTTAAACATTAATTCTAAGCAGGAAAAGAAAAGGGTTAAACCCAAAATGAAATATAGGCTGGAAGATAAAGAGAGATAGAATGGAGACATTTTCCCTGGTGAAAATGGAACTGGAGAATGGAAAGTTGGTTTAGAAAGCAGAAATAGGAAACAAAGAAAGCCTCTTATTTGAATTAATGAAAATTAAAGAATCAACGACCCTCAATCCCGAATTCTTCTCTCCACGCCAGTTTTGGGCCGAAGCGCATACGAGCAGATGACTTTGAGAAGCTCAAAAACTTGGGCTGAGAAGCCGCGTCGAGTGCTTCTGTAATCCACGTCAGCTGCCACCAAAACTCCTGATTCCTAGACTTTGAACCCAGCCTTCCAGAAGTTTAGACAAGGCCCGGTGTCATTCGAGAGATTAATGCGGGAAGGGTTAATTTTTTGTTGTGCCTACTGAAGATTAATCCCACGAATCTCTCGTTTTATTTTTTGTCGTGAAGATAATTTTCTTCCTTAATATAGCACCCGCCACGGTTTGACCAGCGCTGCGAGACTACGACGGACGACATTCGATCTTCTACTACTCTGAGATCAAGAACACAATGTGGACAGAGACGGTGTGGATCGAAGCGGTCAGCAACCAACAAGCAACTCGGACCAGCGTCAGCATGGACTAGCGCAAAGTTACCCCGTGGTTAAAGCGTCGTCCTAAGACCCTGAGGATCGAACCACTAAACCTGGTTATACCACCAGGTGTAGGCTGCGAAAGCTGTTAAACTATCATCAATCCATAAAATTGTTGCGCAAATTTCATCAATGATAATTAATAACCCAATTGTTGTGGTATCCTGCCTCTAAAGAGGCTATGTTGGACTCTTCCGCCTACTATAAGATTAGTAGAAGAGAAGGCTTTGTCGAATAGATTGAACGCTGGGTCAACCGACAGACACTCACTAGTTGTGTAATACTCTTCTGTTGTATATCTGTTTAATATGTGATATATCTGCAAGATTTGTTTTGTTATTCCTTTAACCATTTAAGTGGTCACAACATCTTGGCGACGAAGGATTCGAAGAAACGGAATTCACGTTAAATCATTAAAAATTTGCCAGTGTCTACAACAATGGTGAAGAAAGGAATTCTAATCAAACTCTACGACAAAAGGGTATCCAGTGTTAATTACAACACTGACAGTGAAAAAAAGAAACTCGTCAAAACAATAGGATTTCTACAAGTTCAATTCAGTGTTTGGGAAGAAGGTCGGTGAATCTTGTAATTTTTTCCATTCCAACAAGTCAGCAAAAGAACTTTACAAGTCAAACAGACTTATTGTTTTCGCTAATAGGGTAAAGTGAAAATTTACCCCCTCTCCCGCTTTTAAATTTTTCAGTAAAAGAATCGTATGTCAAACAGACTTATTGTTGGTTAAGAGGGTAAAGAGAAATATTATCCCCTCTCATTTCTTAATTTTACGTACCACCGTAGTAAAATGGACGAATTTAAAAGCACAATGCTAGAGTTGATGAAACACCAACAGAAACAACAACTACTGTTGGAACAGAAATATCAAGAAAGACAAGAGAAATTCCAACAAGAACAAGCAGAATACCAGAAGAAATTTGAGGAATTGCAACTAGAAATTCAGGTTAGACAACAGAAACTTGAATAAATGCTCCTTCAAACACTGAATAAGCAAAGACACTTGTATAATATATCCATGAAAAGCCAAAATGAGAACAGCGAAAACACGTTCTCTCAAAATGCTATATGGCGTGCTATTGAAAACTTCACGTTTGCACCTGAAGAAGAAATTACATTCGCTTCGTACTTTAAACATTACAAGGACTTATACAATACGGATTGTGCAAGTTGGGCTGACCATAAAAAGTTTCGCTCACTCCACAGGAAATTAGGCACAGCAGAATATACTAAGTTTGTTAACTATATTTTGCCTAAGAAAACCAGCGACTTGAAATTTAAAGAGTCGGTTCAATCATTAACAGAACTCTTCAGTCCAAAAACGCCACTGTTCCACAAGCGTTGGAAATGCATGAATCTCACCCGCAAAGAAGACGAAGATTATACAACTTTCGCGAGTGTAGTCAATAAACACTGCGATGACTTCAAATTGGCAGAGTTAAGCGCCAATAATTTTAAATGCCTGATTTTCGTCCAGGGTTTGATTTCAGCGAAAGATGCCGAAATACGTCGTAGGATACTCAACAAACTTGAAAACGAGCTGGACGATACTTTACACCAAGTTGCCGAAGATTGCCAACGTTTTGTGTGCGTCAGTGAGGATTAAATAGCGAGTTAAATTCACAAAAGAGAATATCAGCCATAAATACTTTGGCTGTTTCCTTGGTACAATAAAGTTTCAACATCTTTAATTGAACCATAGATAACATTAAGCGAATAGATGCCAAAACGAGAAAGCTTCTCATTTGCCATCGCATGCGTAATTCTAAGGCTGATGTTGATTGTCACTATGTGTCCTGATCCGAAGGAGGAAGAGGATTAGTTCAACTAGAACTATCTTATAAAACCACAACAATCGGTTTTCAAAGATACCTGGACATTACAGAAGACTGGGTGATGATCTGTGTCAAAGAACATGAAAGAAATAAGAAACTTTATTCAGTAATAAAGGAAGCCAGCAAATTCGAAATGGAATTTCAATTGGGTGAAGAAGTGCAAATAAACCATAATACATCTACTGCAGCGGCAAAGAATCTAAAATCAAAAGCAATGTACCAAATGCAGAAACGATGGAAAGATTAGCTTCTTCATAGTTAATATTCTGCCCATACCAAAAAAGTTGATGTAGAAAAACCTTGTACCCATCGTGTTTTATTCTTGCTACACAGGACCCATACTTGCTAACTAGAAATTACCAAGCACATATACTGAAAATTTGTGTTAACCCGAAATGCAGGTTCTGTGATAAATTTCCAGAAACAATTAACCATGTTGTATCAGGTTTTACGGTATTAGCACCCACTGAATATAAAACGCGGCATGATAGAAAATATCTGCACTGGAAAATATACAACTTTCACAGGAAGAAAACTGTAAAAAAAAAACTGGTATGAACATCATCCAAACTCGGTTACAGATAAAGGACCTGCAACAATGTTATGGTAATTTATAATATACACAGACAAAACAATCAAAGCTAATCGGCCAGACATCGGGATCAAAATCATAAAAACAGAATGTGATATATTGACATTAAAGTCCCTGCAGATTGTAATGTATCTTTGAATATCTTCAAAAGGCTATCAAAATACAATGATCTTAAAGTGAAAATCACAAAAATGTGGCACATGAGGACATAATTAATCCCAATTGTAGTTGGACCCTCTGATTGATTGGAAAACGTTCCGATAGACTCATTGAAAGGATTTCTGGTAGCCCATGCCTTAAACAAATACAAAAAATTGTACTCACAAATACAGCTCACACATTACGAAGAGCTTTATTTATGTCAAATCTGTGTGATTCTAGGGGATTTTTTTTCAAAACTGCTCAGTGAAAAATGTCCTGAAGCCATTTATGACCTTAGATCTCTGATTGGGACCAGCAAAGAAATGTGTATACAACAGAAATCCAATGAAATAATAAGAAGAAGAAGGAGAAGAAGAAAGTTGTAAGTGATTGTATTCAATAATAAACGAAGCTAACAAGTTCAAAATGGAGTTTCAAGTGGATGAAGAAATACAAGTAAAGCATGACACACCGACTGAAGCTGCAAAATACTTAAAAAAGAAAACAAAAGCAAATGCAACCGACCAGATACAGAAACGATGACAAGATTAACTGATTCACTGTCAATACTCCGCCCGTACCAAACAAGTTGATATAGACAATCCCCGTACCCATTAGTGGCTACGTAGTTGCAGGGTTTCTGTTTCAGTTTCAGTTTAAAAGCTGGAACCAAAGGTTTTATTCTTGCTGCACAAGACCAATGCTTGCTAACTAGAAATTACCAATCACACACATTGAAAAATTGTGTTAGTCCAAAATGCAGATTCTGTGATAAATATCCAGAAACAACTGACCTTCTTGTATCAGGTTGTATGTTATTGGCACACGCTGAATATAAAACCCGGCACATGACAGATTGGACCAAAGATTGGACCAATAGCTGCACTGGAAAATATACAACGCTTACGGAAATGAAACAGCAAGAAATTGGTATGAACACCACCCAGACCCGATTACAGAGATAGGACCTTTAACAATTTTATGGGACTTTACATACAGACAAAACACTCAAACCCTAATCGCCCTGACATTGTGATTAGAGACCGTAAAGACAATAAGTACCTCCTTATTGACATGGCAGTCCCTGCAGACTGTAATATATCTTTAAAGATCTTCAAAAAGCTATCAACATACGAGGACCTTGCAATCGAAATCACAAAAATGTGGCGCATGAGGACATTAACAATTCCAATTGTAGTTAGAGCCTTCGGATTGATTGGAAAAGATTCCAAACGACTCATTAATGGAATCCCTGGTAGCCCATGCTTTAAAGAAATACAAAAAATTGTACCCACAAGTATAGCCCACAGCTTACGAAGGGCTTTATCTATGTAAAATATGTGCGAGTTTTTTTCAAAACTGGTCAGTGGAAAATGTCTTGATACCATTTCTGACCTTAGGTCTCTGGTTGGTACCCGGAAAGAAATAAGTATACATTAGAAACCAAAGGAAATAAAATAACAATAATAATAATTCGGGAAACTCTTTGCACATAAAACAGATTTCTTGAGCTACATCCTCATTAAGAAATCTTACAAAAGCTACACCGTGATATTCGGACAATCGAACACTTGCAAAGGATATACATACCGTAATAAAGATGAGTGGAGATTAGCTTAGTATACCAACGGATGATGCATGCAAGCGAGGACGCAGGAGACATTTCTAGACAGGGAGTGCGAATATAGAGGGGGGTGCGGTTGTACAATTGCAGCCATGTACAACCGGTCAACGCCGGGTACCTCGTCTAGTATATTATACATTAAACTTTATGATTGACTTTTCATCTCTAAAACTGTTTCCTATTACTAACTGCTGCTTTTTTTGTCTTGGGTTATTGCACGCATTACCACTTCAGAAACAGATTTTAGAGATAAATCCGCAAAAAGACGGAACTAAATTTCAATCATAATGAACTTCAGTATTTATTTACTTAACTTAGAAGTTCATAGCAGCAATAAATCATTTGAATGAAATTGATAGAAAGGATTTATGTAACAATGAAAATTCGCATCACTCACAAACAATTCAACCTATATTTTTTACCTGTCAAGTTGAAAACTTCATTTAAGAGAAAATGTGCATGCGCCACGCGTCACCAGAGTCGCCATATATATTTTTTTATCAATTTAACGAGGGCAAAACCAAGAAGGGCAGAAAATAGCAAATTTAATTTTCAATTCATTACTTCATAAATAATAAACTATGTTTAAAAATAGGCTCCATAAATAAAAAAAAAAAATAAAAAAAAAAAACTCACCTCGGTTGTTGGTTTGTACCAAGTTTGGCGAATCTGTACGACGGAGGAAATCAAAGCCGGGCACGTAATGCAAGTCCTTGAACTTGAATATAATGTCACAGAGACAAACGAGAGGAGAGTTTGATTATTCTCACTACTCTTCCCCTTCTGACTTGGACTCATACTACATTTAGTATATTCACTGGAAGGGCGTCTCTGACTTGAGATTGTATCAGGGGCAAAAAATGAGATCATGAATCTAAAAGCCAAAACTTGAATACTTTATAGATTTTTGTCGTATTGTGAAATCGATTATTGATCTTTATTTAGTTTTGTTTACGATTTTAAAGAAAAATAAGGTCGTAATTTCAACAATAAACCCCTCTCCTTCCTTAAACAATCTCTCTCTTTTTCTTACACATTCTCTCTCTCTCTCTCACACACACACACACACACACACACACACACACACATAAACTTTCTTTCAAAATCACACCTCGGAATGTTTACATTTCTCTATGAATACTCCATGCATGTATAAAAATATTACGAATCTGAAATTAAGTAAAAAATAACTGAAAAATGCATTTTCATATCAGCTTATATACCATTATTTCATACGGAATTCTTTTGTAAGTCCGTGCGTGAATGCAAAGTATTATCATTTTCATGCCTCCTGTTACATTTGTTCCGCAAACAATATTTGGTTGATTCATATGTGTCCGGGTGAAAACATGGAATTCAAACTAACAACAATTAATAAATATCTTTGTAGAGCGATGATGGAAATAAACACGAAGACAATCAATCATCAAATGACAAAAAATGGTTTCTGAGTCGGAGGATCCGCGCATCCTTGCGGTTAATAAATTAATCCTTTGAAAATAAATATTTAACATTTTTCAACCAATGGGTCGCGTTTCCGCCGACAATAAAAATACATACCTCGTGATCCCTTTGAAGAGTATTTACGTAAAGTCTCTAGACAGACAAAACTAGTAAGGAGAAGGAGCAGCAACATTCGACATCAGTTCACAACACCACGGCTTGACAGAGATTATCTTACTCATTCACTCGTCTTCCTCGCCGAGCTACGTGACACACAAACTCTTCCTCACCAAGCTACGTGACACATACACTTTTCCTTGCCAAGCTACGTGACACGTACACTCTTCCTCACCAAGTTACATGACATTTGCACTATTTCTCACCAAGCTGCATGACATTTACACACTTTCTTACCAAGCTACGTGACACTTACACTTTCCTCCTCACTTTTTCCCTTGCCTCTTTTTTCACACATACACGCAAAGAAGTTACATTTCTTTTCTTCTTAACAAACAACTACAAACAAGTAACTTTTACACGCTGAGATAAATTTAATTGTAAAAACACGAAAATAAAACTACCTTATATTTTTATATTTAAAAACCATTCTCGCCTTTTTCTTTGTTATGGGTTGATTCAAATTAACATATTAACAAGGCATGTTACAAAAGGATAAAGAAAGAAACGAAGTTGAAGTTATAAACTGTTTAATACAGTCCTCAGTTTGTGTCACTGAAGTACTTAAATGCCTCACGAGAAACATCTGTCTCTGTTTCAAAAGTCAAAAGGAAGAGCCTTTGATTACCGTCGAGGGTGGGCGGTAATGAGTGTGATGGCTCACAAAGTTGTAATCTACATATAATTGCCAAAGTAATAAGATCGACCTTCACTCAGCTCCCAATATTATGGCTTTGTGTCAGACTAAATTTCTCTCTTGTAGTTCTCTTCTACCGATAAAATCAACACATTGCTTCTATAAATATCAATTCATAGAAACATTCCTCTCCTATTATTGGCCCACTTAAGAAAGTACGCCTAAGGATTTATTTCTAAGTGTCCAATGAATCAATTTAATTCTGTAATCAATATAAGTTCCTAAATGTCACCAATTTTCTTTACTTGTATTGTTTCATTTTCTTTCCTGCTTCCTTTTTCGTCTGTTTTTTTTTTCTTCCTGGTATATTTAATGAAAATAATCTCGCCTAATTTCGCAAAGTCTTTAGAAAATATATTTCCAAAACTACTCCTTCGCTAAATACGATTCTAACCGTCATTTTTATACTTCTAAAAAGAAAAAAAATATCGGTTTCACTCCGTCTTAAATCTATTCCATTAAATCAGCTTCAGTGTCGAGTTTGAGTCACAGAATTTTCCGCCCTATACTTGCGAAAACAAAAGGAAATGGATAACTTATTTTGTCTTATTCTTTTTCTATTTATTACAGAATAATAGGCGTTGTCCAGATGGTGAACAAACTGAATGGCCTATTCACCAAAGCAGACGAAGAAGCCTTCCAGGCTTTTGCCGTCTATTGTGGCTTGGCTCTCTATTATGCAAAGGTGACTCTTTCTTTCTTATTGATTTTTACCAAATAAATTTGTCAATCACTACAAAATTACCCACGAGAATTACAAGTGAAAATAAATGCTTTTGAAATCTTATCTACCTCATTTTTATTTTCTATCAGATTTTTCAATTTCCTCCGAAGTTTTCCATTTTTAACGAACATTATTTAAATTACTTGTTTCTTGCACCTTTAAAGGAAACCATTCAAATTTATTTTCCTCTGTTAATAGATACTTAGGGCAAAATTCCAACTTACTCTATCCACTGTTTGTTTCTTTGTTGATGCCTGCATCAATTTACAGCAATACTTCAAGAGTCTAAACATTAAATTTAAATCTTGCAATTTAAAATTAAATTCCAAGATCGTACTTTAATACTTTTGTATATATATATATATATATATATATATATATATATATATATATATATATATATATATCTGTGTGTGTGTGTGTGTGTGTGTGTGTGTGTGGCGGAATATGCGTGTATAAACGAAGAATTAAACTAATCTTCAAATACGGACCTACAAATTTAAATGATTTTTATTTATTGAAGTATTATTTTTTTTTTAAATTGAAAGAAATGAATTACAAAGATTCTTTGTGAACAACTTCACACAAAATATTTTGTGTGTTTTTTACAGTACAACTGAATGAATTGTGTTAGTATAGAATAAACGGAAAATGCATTTATATGTATGCATATCTATGTGACACAGGCTTACATTGTATTCATCGCGTGTATGAAATTGCAGCAGTAAATGGAATGAAATAAAGGCAGAAACTTAGTTGTTACTGTCGCCGCATGTAAACAAGATAGCGGAATGTCGTCTCTATCGCTAAACATAATTTTTGTATTATTGTATACTCGGAAAAATATGTGAAAGATGTGAGTAACTAAGTATGATAATTTCAGTTTCGTTTGTGTAACAAACGATCGAAAAAACACTTTGGTTAAAGGTTCGCTGAAAGACTAGTTAGCGAACAAGAATTAATCATATTTATAATAAAAATGGTAGACTCCGGGTGAATCTAAAATTTAGATTTATTGGTTATTGGCTAATATATATTTTCCACATTTTTAAATATTCTTTTTAAAGAAGAAAAATAATGTTAAACATATTCTGACGTTGAGCCTTCAAAATTTCATTTTAAGATATTTTACCGTCTGCCAATTCAAAGAACACCGCACGAGATGTCGCTGGTTGGTTAAAATATATGAATACAAAAATTCAGATATCTGGAGCCTGTCAATGTACAAAAATTGAGTTACTTTTTGTGTGATGAGTTTTCAGTG